>JACDJE010002438.1:3202621-3362429 GCA_016647715.1 Pavo muticus
CCCCTCCCCCCCCCAATTCTTATCCATAGGCTCGGGGTGAGTCACAGAGCATGAGTCAGGGTGAGGATTCACGTACAGATCTGACGGTCATCCTGAGCACCCGCATACCAGACACCACTCCCAGATAGCAACACTTCAGACTCTGGGGGGGAGGGGAGGGAACAATAATAATACTGAAAGTGAACACTGGATTAGCTGCTCTAATAGAAGAAAGGGGTTTTGTCAGCTTACTTTGCCCGGGAATTTCACACCTGTTGTGTAAAAAGCCCACCTCTGCCCCATGCCAGCCCTGCCTGAACACAGCAGGACGATTGAAACCACAGCAGGCTGAATGGTTCGGAAGATGACTGAAACACTGCTTTAAGAGCTACCACAGTTGAGAAAACACTAGAGGATATCTGCTAGGTGACAAAAGGAATGAACTTCCGGATCTTTTTCAAATCTTATTCCTGTAAATAAGAAACAGCTGACTATGATCCTGCAAATTCCAGTTGAGAAAGCCACGCTGATACTAATGCATTATGCTGCGTCCAGGATCCCTTGATGGAATTACAGCATGACTGTACACAGCTGGGTGGATATGATCATGTTGCACCAATAGATCATACTATCAGGAATAAGAGAAACTGAGATCCAGCACTAATGCGCTACTACAACGCTGTGTCTCCAAATTTAGTACGGTGTGTTTTTCAACACTAACTTTCTAACAACATGGACAAATAAAGCCATGCATACGCTGGCAAACTGTGGCAAGAGAAGTTTGCTGATGACAGTCTTGTTATTGTAACAGGAAGTGACTCAGCCTTGGCAACAAGAGATCAGATATTTTATTCAGAAGCATTAGGTCATTTTTTTTCCCCTAACCAACCAACAGTTTCACAAGGCAACTGGTTTTGTTTGAAAATAAATATCTATTTTGAAAGTGATTCGCTGAGGGAGTGGAGTTAAACATTTATGGTTAGGAATAATCACTTGGTTTAATTTAAAGCATCTGGAAACTTCTTGTCCTGTTAACCCTCTTAATGTGCTGCCTGTACAAAATTCCTCCCCCTCAGGCAGGAATTCTCCCACATGGGTGAGTATTGCCAGTTACATTATTATCATGAGAGTGAAGATGAGGGAGGAGATTTGTGCTCGGACCAGTAACTTTCCATGACAATTATTTATGACTGATGTCATCATTACAGCCGAAGCAAAACTACTTCACAAAGACATTACAGCCGAAGCAAATATGTGCCTTGATATAACGGCATATTACATGATCTTGCATCAGTTATTTATAAATGGCATATGATGTGATGTTGCTTCACCAAAAATCAGTGTTAAGAAAAGAAAAAATCTCCTAATATTTGGCATCCAGTCTCACCTAGTACAGTTTCTTTCCTTCCCAGCTTCTGTACTGTTAGATATTGTATATATCATTTGCATTACATATAAGGTCATACAACTATGTGGATACTGAGTAGTTTCTGTTTTAACGCAACACTGGTGTTACTCATTTTTGCTTCAGATAGCTTTTAGCTTATATAATGACTGCATAAATGTTATACCAAGGAAACTAATTGTTCAATTTAAATTTCTCCCCGTGATGATAAGGAGTAAGCATGCCACCAGCTGCAGCACTCTTAGAACAGGATTTTATCACCTTCCTAATATTTTCCTGATTCTTTGTCAGTTTTGTATTTTTAAAATACCAAGGAAGCATAATAATCCACATCATAATGACTCAGATGTCCCATGAAAGCATATAAATAACATAAATAACAATGCCAGCCTTTTATCGTGGGCATGGAGCAGGCAAAAAAAAAAGTTCTCATGGATATCTTTAAAACTCTGTAGCAACAGTGTTTATCTGTTGCCTCCATACTGTGCCCAGAACCTAATTTTAGGTATTAAAATAAAACTCCAGACAATTTCCCCGCATCAGGCACTGCAAGAACACAATAAGGCCTCAAGCATTCTACTTTGACATCAAAACACTTTTTTTTTTTTTAATGTGTGAAAAATTAAACTTCTTTGAAAAGCCATTGCAGTGACTAAGAATTTACAATTCAGTGTTAAATGCAACATATCCTAAGAAACCTCAGAACCCTACATTATTTCACTGTTATCTTCCTTGTGACACAAGCAGTATTTTACAATTCCAGCCCACTAAAACAGCAGATCTTGTAATTTTGCTGCTAAAGCAACATGGTTTTCTGTGCTCTTGCAAATAGCATTTCTGTCTTCTAGTGGGAAAAAATAGTTATCTTGTTCCACCATCTGCCAAAAACTACTTAACTCAGAGTAGTGCTTCTGTGATTTCACATTGAAGAAGCTTAAGTAACTCCAGTGTTGGACCTATTAAATACACTGACAGTCAGACCCTGACACTTTCAAAGTAGCCTGGCATGTTAAGAAAGGTATTTCTACCATATTGTTTCAGGGTTTAACTGCTAACATGGGCTGCATTTCAGTAGCAGTCCTTGCTGAGCACCATTATGTATCAGGTGATTTTAACTAGACAGTCATCTTGAAGTGCAAAGGCTCACAATCTATTCATAGCTTAACACTAAATTTGAGAAGCCACATTTCTTTGTCCAAATGTATAACCACTGAATAAAATATAAACATAATTTCATCTCTGCTGCAGAACTTCCTATTCTGTATCTGGTCTCTTATCAAGAGATCGCAGTGCACGACTGCAATTGTCTGACAAAACTTTCTGCCCAAGAATTGCAATTTCATAAATGAACACACACACACACATGTGAATTTTATATGTATCTCATATTTGCTCAGATAGACTGGAAAACACAAGTCCCTAGTGTTTTAACACTTAAAGTTCAATAAAAGGAACTTATATTTCTTATTATCCACATTTTGCTGTTTCAAAACCAGCGTTTCATTTTTCTGGGACCTAACATTTAATATATGAACATTTGGTGTCAGCTTCCTCTGTGTTATATTCAACATGCACAAATATATTTCCATCTTCCATTGGCACCATGTCAGTTTTATGATTACAAATCCTCCATTTGCATGTGTTCTTTTCAAAAGTGCTCGTGTTTTAATGGACCTCCATCATACATGGAGCCTCCATTTTGGAACTGACAAGTTACAACCCTGATGTTATATTTCTCACAGAAGTGGACATCCAGAGCTCTGGTTTAGCATACTCAATTGGGAGCAGCAATTGCCAGGAACAGGTAAATTCCTATCCTGCTTGTTACTTCCTGCAGCTCTCAGCTTCATTTCTGGCTGGACTGACCCAAGAATCTAGGGATGTAGAAGGCATTTGGAGTTTTTTAGATAAATGGCTTAAATTTTTGTGGGACAGGGTATTACTTACTATGAGGTGCAGTAGCAACTAACAATATTCATGAGTTGTAAAGCTGGGAAGATAATACAAGTTAGATTTTCAAAAGGACAAGTATTTTTCCAGTGGGGAACATTTGTGATGCTGCTGTAATGCATTTTAATAGACTCAATTTCTCAAATTAAATATTCTGAAAATTCATTTTAGGCATGCAAAATGAATTCCCTATAAAATGCACAACCTTTTGGTGGAATATGTATATCAAAGACACATGGAGAGAATTATTAAATCATTTTCTGGTATTTTTTTCTTCTTACTATGTATTGCAACATTTAAAATAAGGAAAAAAATACAGAAATTGCACAGAAACTGGGTAAAATAAAACATAGTGGATAGGAAAAAAGTTCCTGGAACTAAAGACACAGAAACTATGATCAAAAAGTATCTCAGGAAGATGTCTTCGAAACCCATTCTAAAAGTGATCTAACACAGCCACAGAAGTAATAGCCAGGAGGGGAGAAAAACAAAGCCTTATGAATCATAAAAATGAATAGAGAAAATGAACCATATTGAGAGTATATCCTAATCTAACTGTAGTGAAATTATGTGTTTCCTAATATTCTCCATTTGCCTGAAGATTTCACTGTATTATGTAACTATAAAGTCTTCAAGGAATTTCAAGCATGTGTGTCCTGTGAAGATGCATTTCTCAGATGTTTTACAAAGGTTGTGCTCTTCCTCTGTATTTATCCTCACCGTTTTGTTTGTTGGTGTTTTTCTTTCATTTTTGAATATATATCTATATTTTACAGTGAAGTTGTATGCCCTCTTAGAGGTCTTACAGGAGTCTTTCCAAGCCCTGTAGATTTTTTTTGCATTTGGAATTCAGGGTCATGAAGATGATTGGTGGAAAGGAACATCTTTAATAGAAAGATATGCTGAGAGAGCTGTCATTTTTCAACCTGGAGAAGTGAAGGCTCAGAGGGACCTCATCAATTTGTATACATACCTGATGGCATGCAACAAAGAGGGAGCCAGGCTCTTCTAAGTAGTAGACACTGACAGGACAGGAGGCAATAGGCACAAAGTAAATAACATCAAATTCAATCTGAACACTTTTTCACTCTAAGGGTAGTCATAGACTGGCACAGGTTTCTCATAGATTTTGGAGTCTCCATCTGCAGAGATATGCAGAACGCAAAAGAACATGGGCCTGTGCAACCTGCTCCAGCTGAACCTGCTTGAGCATAGGGTTTGGACTAGGCAGTCTCAAGAGGACTTTGACAATCCACACCGTTCTGTGATTCAGCAAATATTTTTGTATTTGTTTCAGGACATCTGCAATACCTGATTGTTTTTCTAGATTTACCTGTGCAGAAGTCTTCACTTCCTCAGTGACTTCCACAGTCATTAAGGTCATAAGGCAACCCTTGTAAGAAAGTAATCTGCTTCCTGTGGGGCTAGTAGGAGCTCACCTTCCACTGCACAGTATTTCCCAATTCTTGAGCATTCTAACTAGGACTTTCTGTAGCATTGAGCTTCCTTCTTTAATCCATTTGCCAAGGCTATTTTCCTAGCAAAAACAGACTAATATAGGGCATGATGGTACTACTATGAAGTCAGGACACAACCAGGTTGCACTGGTGAATCTTGAAAACTCAGAAACAGTCTTGATCCCTCTCAGTTTACATGCAGAGTTTATGAAACTCTCTAACAAACAAGTGCATATGATATTTAGCTGAAATCTTCGCTTGCCTCAGTTCCTGATGTGACTCTGATCTGAGGTTGTGTATATCTGGAAAAGGTCATAATTTCCTCCAAATCTAGCACTTATTTATGGGTAAATCCAAAATTTTATATCGATCAAGTGCTCTTCTGGGACTCAGTGAAGTAAATCTCTAAGATCCTTCATTTAAATCATACTTGGAATAGTGAAAATTGCTGAAGGTTGAAGGAAATCAGAAATTCATGAGTTCTGCAGATCAAGTGACCGTTATAGAAGTAAGAATGGCCTGAGACATACTGTTGATTTAAACACTGTTGACAGCAACATAGTGCAATCTTCCATAGAAGCATGACTAATAACACTTTAATAGGGTATATCATTCCAGTACAATTATCTTCATTTAATATGTTCCTTTCAGAATGTAGAGAAGGAGGCATATTTATTCAACTTGAAGTTCTATTAATTCAAGTACTTCAAGGGAAAAAATAATATAGTAGTAATTTTTCATGAATTCAAAACTTAACACTACATATTGTTAGTGTTTACTCAATGCTACCATTTACGAAACAGGCTTTCCTGCTCCCATTGCCCTTCTAAGTTGTCTGTTTCTTGCTCTGCACTTTAAACTTTTTTCCTTTTAGCCATAAAACAGTCATCAGTCATCATACACAGCTCTTAACAGGAGTGACGTGTTTGCAGTTCTGAAGTGTAAAGGACTGTGGACTAGGTACTATAATCCTCATAAATGTCTGTTGTGAAACAGTTTGATAAATTCAATATACTTCTTGTTAAAACTATTGTAACAAAATATACTTAATGAAAGTGAAAGTGGACAACCTTTCTGCTTATTTATCAAAGTATTTGTAGTTTCAGTTTGAGGAAAGTGATATATTATAGACCAAAGAGAAAAGTGAATCTCATTTAGGAAAAGTTAAACAAATAAAAGAATGAATGGGGACAAGAAGAGAGGAGAGGAGAGGAGAGGAGAGGAGAGGAGAGGAGAGATCAACTTTTGAACAAGTATTTGGGAGTTCCCAGAGAGACGGTTCCTGAGTTCTTTATGACTACCTTAAACACACAAAGAATGAGAGTCATAGCTTTAAAAGTAAAGTTGAATAAACACAAATTATCACAGGAAATGTGACATCCAAGGACACCTGGCAGGTACAGGAAAAATGCCAGTGATGATGCAGAACAATCACCCTTAACACACCAGCAGTCCTGTCAAAGACAACACGCTAGACAGAGCTAGACTCCCACAAGAGTCTGAACATTAAGGTGTGTTGGAGGTGAGTAAGTGCCAGCTCAGATCTACCTTCAGCCCCACTGTCTGTAACTCTGCAAGGACAATCTTGACTGTCTTTTAAACAGCAATTCTGTAAATTACGTAAAAGTCATCTTACTTTCCTGTGCTGTATAACAGGCAAATGATGAACAGTCATCACTGGTCATTGCTTTTTGACAGAACTTGAAACTGGGAATTTTACTAACAGCTCTGGTGAAGTGTTCACTTCAAAAGGCAAAAGCCTGTTTAAAGCCTGAAATATGTCTGCTATGAATCTTAAAAAGTGAGTGAATACATATTTGTTTCAGATATTGCTTGATGACTTAAGAATGTGATATAATCAGAAAACTAGTTTCTATGCTACAGATACACAATATTTTGCTCTTAACAAGCTAAACATATCTTAACAGTAAAAGGTCACATATCTGAGAATTTTTATTATGCAAAGACTGGCATAAGCAATCACAGGAGTCCAGTAGGTGTAGATATTTATTTCTGCTCAGAGCTGTAACATAGGTGATGTTTGGAAGGGACCTAACCAGATACAGTGTCTAAACCCCTATCATCATAGACAAAAGACAACTGTCAGTAAGAATAAACTAAATAAATAAGGGATTACATAAATTCATGAACAACAGGTCTATATAGAGAATTTGTAAGGCACAGATACAGCATCTAAAACCACTAGGGAAATGATAGGGGAATTCAAAGGTGACTGACTGCAGAAAGTGGCTAGGCTTATACAGTCTCCTACTTGAAACTACTGCCACCAAATTTTTGTCCCTGTGAGTTTTAAAAGGACAATGCAAATCTAGTTCATCATTACCACAAGACCTGAAACTTGAACTTTTCTCATTTCTGTATACATTTTATCATCGTTGGAGAGAGAATGTGGAGCTTGATAGACCATTGGCTTTATGCAGTAAGGCCACCCTTAATTCTTTGTAATAGTTAAAGGGATTTTTGGTCCACAATTCCTATATTCATACATATCTTTGTTCTTAATAAAAACCAAAATCATAAAACAGCAGAATATCCAGTCTATATCTTCCTATAATCTCTTCTTTTGCCTGTGCTGTGTTTGTTAAATGGTTCTCTTCCAATGTTATTTGTGGGTTTTTTTTTCCCACTTCATTCACAGAATAAATATATGCCCTCTCGGGTGGCCCTCTTTTGGTTAAATGAGCATATTTTTTTACTTTTCATGTCTTACAGCAGACTTTCTGTACGTCATGTGTCTTGCTTCTCTGTAGCCTTTCACAGGCAACCTATTTCCTAAATATGAAGCTAAGTACAATACTCCAGACATGATCCAACTGAGGACTTTGAAAATTAGCATCTATTCCTGGAAATTCCTATTGCATCCCATGATCTCATTTACTGTCTTGCTACTGGCTGAAAGCCCTTCAGTGAGCCAGGTGATCTCATGATCAGGTGATCTCATGATCAGTGGTTAAATGGCCTGTTTGTTCTTTTGTCAAGATTAACTGATGACCTCCTGTAGTGCAAAATCAATTCTTGGTGTTGGTACATAAGTGCATGATCCCAAATTTCATATTATTATTTTTTTCTTTCCATTGACATTACTCCAGCCCTCAAGGCCATTTCTTTTTCTGTGATATTACAGTACAGTCCATCTCTATATTGGCAATATCTCCCACCATCAAGCCGACAGTATATGCCATTACTACATTCCTACTTCCTGTGCCAAGGTCAGGAATGGAAATATCAATTCAAATATTTTCATGAAGTCCAGGAAAATTAGATCTGTCGCAGCTCTCTTTAGAAAATCTATTGATAAGAGAAAATCTATTCTCTTTTCAGTGAAATGTCTAATTAATGATATCATGTTAGCCTAATGAAATCTAAATTAGACACCAGAGGAGTTTCTATGGGAGCTAGCAGAAGGATCATAACTGTATTTTTAATTTGACTGAGATCCTATTAAAATCTGAAAATATATCCAAGGATTTAAGAACTGCAGTACAATATCTAGCATGATGATAAAACCATGACAATATGTAATAGAAAAAAGCACACCCAACACATAAATTAAATATTATTTGTCAGGGTTCTTAAAATTCATTGTACTGTTCCAAAAGCCAGTATTTTTTAAATAACATTGTCATATAAATGTTTTTGAGTTTGGACTTCCAATTTTTGAGTCAGTGAAAGGCACCTTGGTTGCAGCTTTAAGATTTTTTCAAATATAAAAAGGCAGCAATAGCCTATTTTTCTGGTGGAACTCACATTTTGACCTATTCACATGCCTCCAGGATAAAAAAAAGTCTTAAAATTAAAACTAAATATTGTTAAATGTTTTAGATTTGCGTGAGTGTCAGATGTAGTTAGGCACATGCAGAACTTTTGAGGCACTAGGGAAAGAGGGCATTTTAAAAATAATTACATATCGGGCTAAATGTTGCCATCATACTGAAATTTCACAAGAAAGGTCATTTCACAAAGTGATTGTTGCTCCAGAGATTTTCTAAGTGGTCTGTACTATTGCAATTGTACTGAAATAAGAGGACAACCACTGAGATTATCATGGAGAGAGGAATTACATATATTGTGTATTTATCCAACTCTATCCCACTGTATGAGAATGAACATTCCACATATCGTATCAAGACTGAAGTGTGGATGATGTATATGTGGATATGTATCAAGCTTGAAAAAAAAAAAAAAGCAATGCTGAAATGCTGTAGGAAGTAACTGAATGGAGTGGAAAGGATTCTGTTTTGGGTTTGAGGTAGAAGGGCTGTATTGCAGGGCACTATTTAGACCATGGGGTGCACTATGAGGGTTAAATAACAGTTGTGGCGAAGACCTCTCTCCTTGATTAGACAAGTGGAGACATTTATCCCAGTTGAAGAGGTTGCAGCAAGTATCCTCCCCTTTGGCAATATACAAACTAAACTAGTGCTAGGCTCCCTATGTGAAGGTACACCAAGTATTGTTCAGATATGAGAGCTATTATCATAGAATCATAGAATGGTCTGACCTTTAAGACCGTCTAGTTCCAATCCCACTGCTATATGCAGGGACACCTCCCTCTAGACCAGGTTGCTCAAAGCCCCATCCAGCCTGGCTTTGAATACTTCCAGGGAGGGAGCATCCACAACCTCGCTGGGCTTATTGCTGAATGCAGCTGTCTTGTAATGCAGGATTTCATGAATCAAGCTTTTTACGCCTGAACGTAGTGTTTGCAGGAGATACTTACATGCGGCTGATATTCACAGTAGTATATTTCAGTGGTGTAGGCAGTAGCTAACAACAACAAAAAAAAGTACTTTCTCTGAGTAGAACTATTGTTGTAAGTCACATAAGTGCTCAGGCTACTGCCCTCTCTTTTAAACTCTTTCCGTAACACATTTTCAGCAAGATATCTTTCACCTTGAGACTACATCTAGAGTCCACATTCATTAACCTTCCAAGCGTGCCACAAGACTCATCTTTTCATTCCACAGGGATCTGGGAAGATTGAAAGCAACTGGCTTAAAAGAAATTTTACTTGAGCAAGCAGTGTTTCTATTTCCAAAAAAAGCTTCAGGAGAGCTAATTTACATTTAATTGCATCTTTCTGAATTTTTCAATTTTTATGTCATTTTAATCTGCAAAGCAGAATCTACAGCATTGTGTAATACTTTACAGATGTACAGAGATATCACATACCCTGAGCCTGTGGATGCAGGGAACTGATGGTATTTTAACTATCTGTATACAAGCGCCATTGTGTGCGGGGGCCTTTAAACACTCAGATAAGAACTTTTTTTACCATCCGTCAAGCAAGAAGTCACCTTAAAACATTTAACAGTTTTGTTCTGCTCTTTCCATACAGCTTTCCATGATGTTCTGACCAGCTATTCTTTTTCCTTCTATGACTTCTTTCCCTTGTGATCATGCTGAGGCATATCATCTTTCAAATTATGAGACAATCTCTCTAAAAGAAACATGGCCTTTTCCACAGTTGCTGCCTACATAGCTAAAAACTAACACCACAAACACCAGAAAAAAAAAAAAAAGCTAAAGAGCAATTCTGCAATGCTTTGGGCCCAGCAACAGCACAAAAAAGCAAAGGATAGAAACACCCAAAGCTCATACTTCAGAGGACATTCCCACCATGTAGCAATGATGAGTCACTGCAAAGCAAAAACCATCTGTTGATCTGGACACAGATACCACATGTCAGTTAACAGGAAACAGTTCCACTGAAGAATCTCTGCATAGACAAATTTCCAGACCTCCTAGTCTGTAAATCAGGAGCACCAAAGTTCTTTTTGCGCCCCCCTCCCCCCCACCCCTCCCTTTTTTTTTTTCGTCTATTTTGAAACCATGCAAGAGATTGCCTGTTTGGATACATGTATCTGTACAGATTGGCCAGTACCACCAGGCTTCCAAATAATGAGTCTGGATGTTCTCATCAACATCTAAGCACTCATAGCCAGTGACACACAACATCCCCACCTTTAAGTAGGCAGTGCCTTCCCACTCCTCCTTTTCATTCACACTGCCTCATAACTTAGCGAAGTTGGAACACCTCCTAATCCTGGGAAATTGTCATGTTACATTTTTGCCTGTAATGATATCCCAGCCACCAGCTATTGATTAAAGGGAGAAAGGTGCAGTCATAATTAACACACTGTATCTTGAAATATTTAGGCTCTTGTAAAGGGACCAATCAGCCTTAATTAAAGCTATGTTTAACTAAGCTTTTTAGGACGGGGTCTATTATTTGCTGTGCTCCTGCCACATGTAGTTCAATAGGATTCAGCACTGCTGTGGCCTTTAGGTGTTATCACAACATAAAGAATGCATAATAACTACATAAGTAAAAAAGCCTTTTTCCTAGCTTCTGAAGGCCATGCATTTCAATTCCCTTGATGACCACACAGTTTGGGTCATCAGTGTATAAATGTTTAGCTCCATTGGAGCAACACACATTTGCTGTATAGGTAGCTAATCCACTTCATGGGTGTAATGTTTTGGATCAAAGCATTTCTAAATTCATGTTGATGGATTAGGTTTCAGGTGGACAAGACCCCCAACAAAACAGATAAACTCTTAAAAGCTCTGCATTAGGGAAGACATTCTTAAGAATTTAAAATGAGACAGCCCTTCTTTTCAAATTAAATTTAATCCTTTTAGGTACAATTATCTCAAAACATTATTTTTCTCAAAGAACCGTCAGCATTCTTTAAAACAAAAGTGTGATTTTATATTGAATCAGCTGTTACTGAAAAGATCACCTGATTAAGGACTTTCTGCCTCAAGTTGAAGCAACAAGGCAATGTTGTTTGTTTCAAAAAATCTAATTTTTTTATTTCCATCATGAGTCTAAAATCCATGATTTAAAATTAATGCCGAACAAGATTAAAAAATCCTCACATAAATTAATTTTGTATACCGCAGGAGAAAGAAGGATTTTGGCTTTTATGCATGCATATTAACTTAATTGTTTGCCCCTTGAAAAAAGCAAGTAGCTTGGAGCATTTGAACTCTAAATGTGCTTGTTTAAAGCAAAACATTATATTTGGCAAAAATCATTTAGGACATCTCTAAAAAAGGTCTGCAGATTTTTCAGGGAGAAGGATTAGGCACAAATAGTGGGAAAAGAAGACAAAGAAGACCACGTAATTAAAAAATGCTAATAGATGATTCCACCACCAGGTAAAAATCACATAGCATTCATTTCCAAATAAGACAGGCTAGCTTTCCTGGAGATATCTTGAAGGAAACGGCTTATCTCCTGGAAAAAAAAAAAAAAAAAAAAAAAAAAAAAAAAAAAGGGGGGAGGGGGGAAGCTTTGAAAAGCTTGTGAAATTGCCAGCAGGAAATGAAATGACCACCATAGATAAGAACTCCATCAGGTTGTAAACGTATAGGAATAGGGTTAACACTTTGGTTGTTATTCAAAAGCAAATGAAAGATGAGTTTATGATAACAAGCTTGGATTAGAACTCAGAAGATCTGAGTTCATTTCTTGGCTCTGCCATAATCTCTATTTGTGATTTTGGGCCAAAGCATACATTTGGCATAGACTGAAGAAAGAAAGCAGTATCCTCTTTGTATTGTTAGGGAACTGAGACCCAGAGATAATACTAGCCAAGGATTCATGACATTTTATAGGCATTTATATTTCAAATAAATTTCCCTGCAGTGAAAGGTGACTATCTGAGAACTGAGAGGTATCTTTGTGGGTGTGATCCTCCAATTACCTCTGTGTTTCTGTTTCCTCATTATAGCATTCAGACAATAAATCCTTTCTCCCACACCTTGAACAAGGGCTGTTTTTTGTAGGTTGCTATTTTTTAATTCTCACTACACTGAGATATAAACTCTCTTTTTACACAGTCATTCATATGTTTCTTACAATTTTACAGTCTCATAGAGAAAAGCCAAGAAGTTTCTATGAAGCAACCATTAACTAGACATTACATGTTTATATACGTATAAGTGTATACTCATTCATCTCAGATACTTACAGAGTACACCTCCTTATCTTATTACTGCCATCATCCTAGAACGCAGTAGCAATAATGAAAATAATATGACTATATTGATGGGTCAGTGTCAGGTCTTACACAGCAATTCACAACTTCCCATGACATGGGCTAAGTTTTGACACTGCCTGGAACTCAACCCAGAGTACATCAGTCGAAACTCAGCATTACTTCATCCGTCCCTTGCTTTTTATTTCCTTTCCCCCACTGATATTCCGAAGCTACTAGAGTTACACTCATGTGAATGAGATCTGAATCCTGTCCATTGGCAACAGTTACTCAAAACAGGAAATGGAATCTTTCAAATAACAATAGGTGGGAACAGTGAGTAAAGGTTCACTATGTGGTAATGGTGCTGAGTCTTTAACGACTGTGTTTACTTCTCTGTGTCCCAAAGAAGGGCAAGGTGCTGAAAGGCCACAGTTCATTTTGCTCTCCAATGCATTTGGCTGTGTGTATATCAGATGCAGTATCTAATTTTGCAGCTGATGTTAATGGAGAGGGAAAAAAACAAGCACTGGCTCCCATTTCTCAAGGTAAGAAGGCACAGTTAGACTGCTATCCTATGCCAGGGCACTGATGGAGCAAGTCAAATTACAAGGGCCAGAAGGATCACCCCATGCCCTGTTGATTGGAAAGCCCCCTATTTTTGCAGCAATATACTAGGTGCTTTGTTTTCCTCCCGTGCACCATGGAAAGGAGTACTGTAATGCAAAGAGAAACGCTTTGCAAAACTTACAACCCACATAACACATGTAGCATATGGTAAGAGCAGAGATGTGATGAGCTGCAAAAAGGATCCCAGGCCAAGTGGTTCATTTCTAGTAAAGGTCTGCCATTCTTGGCGAGGGCATCCACATAACTCCTTGCCTAGTCTTGCCTTGACTAATTCCCAGAAAAGGCAGTTTCACAACGACTCCAAGCAAGCCATTCCTACTTCTAATTGGCATCACTGCTTAGAAATAATTATTTGCATTCTTCTTTGAAAGTTCACAGTTATAATCTAACTCTATATACTTGTACTAATCCTTACTTGAACAGACACGAGCCACAAGGGAAACAGTCCAGGTGCTGCTAACCATCATCAGCCCTCCAGTCTCCTGCTTCACAGAATGATTGGTGTGTTGGGTTCCTGGTCTCATTACTTACTAAATTTGGCTGAATTAAGCTTCCCAGCACAATGCACTGCTGGATAATGGTCACTAATTAGCAATGGGAAGGAAAGAGAAAAAAAAAAAAAAAAAAAAAAAAAAGGAAGAATTGGCCATAAGAAAATGACAAAATGCCCAGCAACACTGTTTATTTCCCTAGCTCAAACTGCTTTTTTGCCACTGATCATAGCAGTTTCTGCTCCTCCACCTCAGGGAGTAGTCAGTAACTTTCTGAAAGCAGCCAGTAACTTGGCATCAGCCAAGTCTCAGTTGCTTGTATTGGTTACTTCTTTTGAGGGTGCTTACCCTAAAACCCACATCTTTTCTAAACATGCTTTGCAAAGAAAGTGTGCTTTTCTTTTCCTTTTCATTCATTTCCTATTATTTTATTTTATATTTGTTTTTAAGATTAGAAATTCATCTCTTCTAAAACTCCAAAGATTTTATAGTGAGCTGCTACAGAAGTAGACATATTAAAGTTCAGACACCATAAAAAGTGCTAACGTTTTTGAAGTGGAGTTTTATTTTACCCTGTATAGTACTAGAGCTTTTAAATACTTAAGACACATAAGTGATATTTGCTATATTAGAAACCACAAAACATCTATTTGAATGGAACTTATAACTATACTGTATTAATAATACAGTGGACTGAGTGGACTGTTCAGCTGAGGATTTTGTAGAAATATTAGTCTGACACTTTGCTAATGCTGTCACCTAGGAAAAAAAAAAAGAAAGTGGTTATGTTTTCTTGATAAATATGTTCAGTATCTATGCATCAGGGAGAGAAAAAAAAGAACTACTTAAAACAGAAAGACAGCACTGGCATGTGAGGAAATAGGTCTAATAACTTGGTTGAGAATAGGCCTGGAATTAAGGACTGTCACCAGTAATTACAGCACTGACAGAATTTTGTTCCAGTGCCTGCCACGGGAGCAGAAAATGTACCTGCCTTCAAGGTGAAGGTACACATACTTGAGGAAGATATGCTGCAGTACACATGCCTGAAAAAGGACTACATGTCACCATTGTTTGTCCTAATAATGCTTCTGAGTGCTAATGGAGCTCACATACCAATTCCCAGTGTTATCTTCTCAGCAACAGCTTATGCACATCTATGAGTATAAAATAAGCGCAGGAGTTTAAAGGAATGAACTCCAAGGCTGTGTAGCAGGTAAACTACAGACAGGACATAGCTTTGGCTTGGTATGAGGAGTGAAAAGAAAAAAGGAGAAAAACAAAACAAAGCACAAATAACCACTTCTCTTTGATTTTTTACTTAGTTGTGGGTCATTGGTTCACCTTCTGTTCACATTAGCTAATGACATTTTTTCTCCTCTATTCTAGTTAATTCTTTACCAGTATTTGTAGGGAAACAACTCATCTAGCCTAACATATTACTGTATCTGCTGAACAAGTTCTGGTTATGTTTACTAAAATGTTTACTTATTATATTATTGTGATGATTTCTTTTTAATTCTTTTAGCTATCACTGCCTTATACTAGCTTGCGGTCTGCAATGTAATTCTCTAATTTTGCTTCTGCCAGGGTGACAGATCAGGAAACACCCCACTTGCTTGCCTATTCATAACAGTTCTATTTATATGTCCTCAAAGAGCGTTTACTTTATCTGTGCTAGAATCACACTGCACACTAGTTTTCCATTTAGCAACTTACCACCTCAGAAGCAGAGCATTTTAAGTAGTGCTCTCTGCTAACTGACAATGCTTTCATGCACTTGACACACTTTCTCTCTCTTTTCCCCCGAATAAAGCCCATTTATCCTAATCAAACCACTAGCTATTGATTTCTGTCCATTCCACATAACCTCCATGCATCTGGCATACATGAAGCATTTTCACAAGGTTTCCTCCTCTTCTTACTCTCAGCTCTGAATACAGCACGGAGCAAGCTAATGTGCCCTCTAAAATCGTATGAATATTCTCAGAACAGAACAGGTGCTCCCCCTGCCTCACGCAGAGCTCAGCCCACCTGGAAAACACCGTCTGTCACCTGCTACGCCGGCTCACAGATTTTCCAGGAACATTCCACCAGCCCTGACAAAGTGGTTACTACAGAGAAGTGGTGGGGCATTTAATGTGGTAATATAACTTTTCAGACATAACCTTATCAAAATTAATGAGCCAAAAACACAAAAACAAAAATAAAGCACACAGGGTTGTTTCTCTCTTCCTTTCTTTCTTCCTTTCTTTCTTTCCTACACATATTTGTAAATCAATGACCTTAAAGGGATAAATTGGCTGATTACCCTAACTGCTGGACAGTCTTAAAAGCCATTGTGCAACTCTGCAAGCAGAGCACTGCCGTTTGGAGTAATCCTATATAATACATACTCATTTTTGCTACTTTTATAGATGACTTAGATCATACGGAGTTAAAAACACACTGATGGAAAGTAAGTCTGTGACTACCTCCACACAGTCAGGGGCACACATCCTGATTCAGCTGTAAAGCAGTCACAAGAAATCTATCCAAGGAGCTAAATAGCTGTATTCCTTCCCTGCCTGTTAGCACTGCCTGTTCTGTACACATGCTTCGACACCCTTCACCACTACCGTCAATGAACAGCCCTCGGCTTTAAATCAAGACACCACTGTCCCTGCTTGGCACATCTAAATAAAGTGTTGTGGTCCCAAGGGACTGACTGTTTTCTTTTTTTCCTTTCTTTTTACTTAGAACATGTTTTCATTTAAAGTTTTCAAGGTAAATTCTACCCTGGCTCATGATACAAAACAATGCCAGTAATATAAAATGGGTATCTGAAACTTTACTACCATGTATAGGTTAAAGAAAGTCATTAAGATCAAACTGTATTTTTAATTAATTTTCTTTCATTTTTAGTCCTATTAAAATTTGTCCTCATATTTAATATCCTCCACAGTCTGCAATAAATTCACACTCCATCCTTTCATTCAGCCTGGCCACTGTTGGCACCTCTCCCTTCACCTTAATTCCATGGAAGTGTCTCCTAAACCTCAGCATTTTATTGACCCACTATTTCATTTTAATTCCTGATAAAAACACACTGACAAAGAACACCAAATTTGTTCATGCTACACAGTCTTACCTATTCTTTCACACTTGGGATTGAAGCCCTTATGCTTCAAACTCCACATGGGCACAGTAAACCTCACCCAGCCTGCAAGGAGCCCAGACCTCTGGCACATGAAGCACAGCTAAAAACAGGTGAGCTTAAAATAAACAAATAAATAAATAGCAGACAGTGGCATTCACTGTCCCTTTGTCTGAAATTAAAAGCTTACTCAAAGAGGGAATGGGTCAGTTGAACAAACACTATGGATTTCCAGAGGTACGTTACTGAGTTATATATGACTGGAATGCACATTGCAGCCCAGGCCACAAAACACTTTACACAGCTAAAAGTATGCTCAAATTAGGTGCATAATTCACTTTCTTAAGAAGGTTTTAAATTATTTTTAAAATAATTTTTTTTAAGAAGGTTTATTATTATTGTTATTTTATTGGTGGTGGTTTCTTTCTTCCTGGACATTTCTTTGGAGGATATGGTTTTGGTCAGAAGCTGACCCAAACTTTCCGGACTATGCAGGGTTAGCAAGGCAATTTCGGAAATATATTCACGTGATTGGCCATGTGAAGCCAAGTAAAAAAAACTATTTACTAAGTGAGCTTAGTCCTCCGGGTCTAAGTTTTGGATCTTCAGCATCAGGGTTTTTTTTTGTGACTATACAATAATGTTGTTATTGACCTTAGGTTTTTTTTTTTTCCTACATAGACAGAGGAAAACCTGAGCAGGAGCACAAGTTGCGTGCTTACAAAATAGCCATATTAATGGGTTGTAACAGGCTGGGGAGCGGAAAGCTCAGCTGTGATGCTTTGACTCCTACGATCACTAATTCTCAGAAGACAGCAGGCAAAAGAACCAAACATGAAGAACTTCAGTTACCATTTGTAGGTAGCTAGCAACAGAGAAAAGTGGGGAAGTGGAAAAAACAGAAGAGACAGAAACACCACTGAAATATTAGATGCCTTTTTATTAAAGAAGCTCATTGGGAGCATTTGTTCCTCCTGCTGAACATAAATTCAGAAAACTAACAACTATGTTTTGTTTAATTGTATAAAGAGATCCAAATCATGATAAGGGCCAGTGTCAAGGATGTGGGTGCCCTGATACCAACACACAAACACCTGTTTCGGTGGAAGCACACAGTGAATGGGATGAACTTCTGCAGGATGCCGCCTGAGGTGCAGCCTGGGAGCTCGGGACAGGTCTCTGTCACAGAGATGTGTTTGGAGATCCTCGTTCAAGCAAGGGTCTCCTCACAACAGAAGTAAGGATTTATTCCTGCTCACAGACAAAACAAGGTGCCGCAGACCTGCCCGCAGGCTGCAAATACACCTGGATCCCGCCTCACAAGACCTGTGGGGAAGGTCTTCAAAGCGAGGCAGGTCACGAAGCCACCCCCATACCCGGACACTCGCAAACCTCCGCTCAGCGCAGCGGCCGCTTCACGGCCCAAACGGCTCCGCAGCGCCCTCCCCGCTCGGCACCAGCAGCGCCACGCGCGGCAGTTTCCCCTCCCCCGCACGAGGAACTCGCTCACCGCACAAGCACACACCTCCCTACCAGAAAAAGCAGCCGCTTCCCTGCTTTATATACCCTGCTAAAAATAGCCCGCAGCCGAGCTCGCCAATCAGGAGGGGGCGAATTTCGAATCGGACCAATGGCGGGAGCCGTCACGGCCAGGCTCGGTCACGCCAGGAGGAGCCGCGATGCCTGCCGAGAGCCGATTGGGCTGCTCTGACATCATTGGCACGCGGGGCGCGGAGTGCGTGGCGGAGATTGGGCCGCGCCGGCGGGCGGCGTCATGGGATCACGCGGGGCGGGGGAGGGCGCGGGNCGGCCGGGCGCAGCTTTGAATAGGGAAGTTTTGCAGGGGGTTACATTTGCAGCCAGCGCCGTGTTTGCAAATATTGAGTCCGCTCCTGCGCAAGTGTCCGCCGCCGGCCGCGGGAGGGGAGAGCGGCCGCCTCGGGAGACGTCCTGCCTTGCTGTGCAATTAAACTTTGCATGAAACTTCGGGTCTTTTTTCCTCCCTAAGCTCGCCAAGGAATTAATTTCTATCTATTTGTATATATATATATATATATACAATTTTTTTTTTCTTCTCTGGAGGAAGGGGGGGGGCTTGGAGACTGAGAGCAGAGGGCTGACACCCCCCGCACACACCCCTCGAGCCCCGCACACAGGAGGCAGCTGTCCGTGTCCGCGGCCGCCAGCACGGACTTTGTTGTTGCAACTTGAGACATGGATGTGCTCCCCATGTGCAGCATCTTCCAGGAACTGCAGATTGTGCACGACACGGGCTACTTCTCGGCCTTGCCGTCCCTGGAGGAATATTGGCAACAGGTAAAGCAGGATGTCGGTGTTGTTGTTGTTGTTGTCGGTTTTCTCCTTTTTCTTTTTTTTTTTTCTTTTTTTTTTTTTTTCTTAAAGCCGTATTAAAGGATGTGCGGATTTAAAAAGGAGGAAAAAAAAAAGAAAACAAACCCAAGTGTCAGCAGCGAGTTGGGGCAGAATTAAGCACGAATGCACAGAGGTGCTGGGAAGCAGGTGTCTCGCTTTGCGATCAGACGGCGCTTTTTCGGGCGAAGAGTCCCGAGGCGGCTGCACGGAGCGGCGCATCCCCCGGCTCCGTCCTTCCACGGCCGCTCCGAGCCCCGCAGTTGCGCTGTGCGGGGCTGTGTTGCGGGGATGGGGCTCGGCACGGGCCCGTCCGAACCGGCCGCGTTCTGTTCTTGTTGTCATTTTATTATTGATTGTTTCTGACGACGATGGGAAAAGCTTACAGCGGTGTACGTGCACATCTGCATGTATTATTTCATATATATATATACACACAGTATATAAACACATATATGCTATGTATATATACGTATATATACACGCATATATACAATGTATGTATACATATATTTATATATACACAATGTAGCTGTTTCCCAGCACAGAGAGCTGTGCAGAGTTGCCAGTCATATGACAGTGCTGATTGCCTCGGTCGGAAAGGAGGAAGAACGGAGGCTCCTTCCCTTTAATGGACATATTTCGTTGGGTTGCTTTTTTTATTATTTTTTTTCCCCCTTCGTGCCCCAGTCTGATCCAAGCAAGGCAGTGTGGCTCCGCTGCCGTACCCCGGTCCCGGGGACCGAGTCCAAAACCTGCCACAACCTCCCAACCTTCCAATTCCCGAGAAGACTGAAATGCAAAGTATTACAAACCTTCACATGCCTACTTATTGTATGCAATGTTAATTGTATGCAATCCTATGTGGTTTTTTTTTTCTTTCTTTTTTTTTCCCTCCCCCCTTCCCCTTTCAGAGAGGCAGCTCCATAGTACGTGATTGAAATGGAGCTAAGTAGTTTCCTTCAGGCATTCGGGCTTTTGGCGCAGGGCCAGCCCTCTTTCCCAGTAGCCTTCAGAGGCATTTAAACTCGGGAGAGAGCTTCGCTCCAGCCCCCATTACTAACCTACCTAATGAGGAATTCAAATTAGCCCGGAATATTAAACTTTAACAAGATCTTAATAAATGCATTTCCTCCCATTTTCTTGGAAAATCAATACACTATTGTGTCATCCCTCTAGAAACCTTTTTTGTTTCCAGCGTGTGTTGCAAACCAATTATAGGCAAACACATGAATAGCGTGTGCAGCGGTGGGCTTGTTTTTGTGTTGTTTGTTTCTGTTTTTCCCTTTTTTGCCCACACTCCTGGCCTGGCCACGACATGTGGCCCAGTTTAGTAAAGCAGTGCTCCCATAGGCAGATGGGAAGGGGCTGTGAGGGGAATGTACGGCATTTGGGATCGGGTTTTGCTACTGTGATGATCTTGCTAAAATAAGTAGAGTTCAGTATGGAAACTTTGTGTGTCCTTTTTCTGTGTAATGCTTCCGTATGGATCGTTTCCTATAGTGGAAAGAAAAATCCCAAAACATCAGCTTGTTGCCATAACAGTTCGTACCCTTTTTTGTTCTCCTCTGAAAACGGCTAGAAAGTCAGCGAGGTGAACTGCAACTGAAAGCCACAGCTTTACCCATTTAGGGTGGTTTTGTTTTTTGTTTTGTTTCGTTTCATGGAGCAGAGGGGAATGCAGTCGGGGGGGGGGAAGGGGGGGAAAGCTTTCCATGTACTGTTGCATGTATGTTTGAACAGAGCACTTTCTTGGCAGCTGGACAGGATTTTATAAGGAAGTCTCCTTTGGCATTGCGTGAAAGAGAGCGATGACTCATGCAGTTGTACTCTTGGCCAGTAGATAAAGTTCTTGTTCATTGTGGGACTCCCAGCAGGACCTCAGAGTAATTTCCCGTTTTGCATCGTATAGAATAGGGCATTTCTGTTCTGGAACTTTTTCTCACTTCTGTTGTTGAAGTTCCCCATGTTTCTCCAACCATGCACGGAGCAGTGTGAGCAATGTGGCGTGCATGCCAGTGTGCTTGGAAGTGACATTCTTTGAAAGTCGGGCGCACTGTGTTCTCATGCACAGGAAATGGGAGGATGTCTGCTGTTCCACTGATGTCCCCACAGGACGGACAGCAGCTCTGCGGCCATGCTGAAACAGGGCTTTGTTTTCTGACAGGGCGTTGGGGTTTCAGCACATTGTGTTCGCTTGGGTCCTCTCAGCCTTGTGTTTGTGCAAGAGGGATGCAAACAACTTGACATTAGACAGGGAGCGAGAGCGCAGGGTGACTGTTTGTTGTGTTTCTCTACAGTCCTTGTCAATGTCAGCCTCCTAAAAACATGGATTTATGATGAGAGCGAAGATCATTTGAGTGACTCATTAGAATGCTTTTTGAAAACTAAAGCTGACTTGCACCTTCAGCTGTGTGTTTGAACTCCTGCCCAGGTCTCCAGAACCGATTTCTTTTCATCGTGGCAGTCACCTAGTTACGGCTGGAGGAGCCTGTAATTTGTTTTGAACCTAGAAACCTCCCATCTTAACGCGCTACATTCCTATATGCTTTTTGAAGTGTAAAATACAACTGGGTTTATTTTTAAGCAAGCTTCTAACTTTTCCCTTTTTTACCCTTTTCTTTCACGTAGACGTGTTTGGAGCTGGAGCGGTATCTTCAAAGCGAACCTTGCTATGTGTCTGCATCTGAAATCAAATTTGATAACCAAGAGGATCTCTGGACCAAAATTATTCTGGCACGTGAGAAAAAGGAGGAATCTGAACTGAAGACTGCATGTGTCCCAAAGGAGGACAGCCCTACCAGTCAGAACTTAGAGACCAATAGTTTGAATTCAGATGTGAGCAGCGAATCTTCAGACAGCTCTGAGGAGCTCTCGCCCACCACCAAGTTTACCTCTGACCCTATAAGTGACGTTTTAACTAATTCAGGAAACTTGTGTTCGTCTGTTACTTCCACTCCCCCATCGTCTCCTGAGCTGAGCAAGGAGCCTTCTTCCCAGCTATGGAATTGTACGCCGGGTGAGTTGCATTCACCGGGGAAAATCCGTACCGGTACCGCTGGAAAGACTGCAGAAAAAGGTACACCCGCCAATGGGGACACCTCGCCAGATGGCAGAAGGCGTGTTCACAGGTGTCATTTTAACGGTTGCAGGAAAGTTTACACCAAAAGTTCACATCTGAAAGCACATCAGCGCACTCATACAGGTTAGTAACCGAACGCTCGCTAAGAGTTGGCAAGTCCTACAGGGAATACCCCTGATGATGGGGGTTTCACAGCCTTACACAAGCGCTGGGTGGGAGCCCAGGTTTGGAGAGATGATGTAATAGTGCTAGAGGCTTACCAGAATGGACGACATCACTTCCTCATTACCTTCATCAGCCAGCCAAAACCAAGGCACTTGGCTGTCGATGAGTCTGCTGTCATAGCAAATAGGATCAGCTTGGTTAACTGGGCAGTGCTTGGAAAGCTACAGATCTGTGTGGTCTTCAAGAGCCACTGGCCAAAATACACACTAGATCTCTGTGCACATTTATTACTGAAGCAAAGGGAGATAAGACTTTCTTGCAAAAAAAAAAAAGAAAAAGAAAAAAAAAAAAGAGGAACGGCCTATCCAAAAGTTGGACAGATCACAGAGTAGCATACGAACCTGTCTTCATGGTCCACTCTACATTGGGTCTATTCAACCAGACATCCGAAGGCCTTGAGTCTATAAATTACAGCTATAGTTGTAAATAATTTAACAGTTTGGTGTGCTGTCATGTCAGCAAAAATCTTGGAAAGCCACAGTCTGTTGTAGTTCTTTGAACGTATCTTCCTAATTGGACTTGCAAATGTATGACTGACTGTATAATTTCATCCCAAAATACTGAGTAACAGCATTGTATTGTTACGAAGCCCGAACTGGAAAAAAAATAGTCCTGCGTGTTACTGGGAAAGAAAGTAAGGAAGGTAGATTCTTCAGGGCCTTTAGAATATTTTAGAGTTGAAAGTAGTGTGCTGATTTGCTTTTTGAGTATTAATATTCAGCATCGTTCTGTGATAGCTGTTAGGTGTGTACGGCTATGCCTTGGCTTAGTATAGTCATCGCTTACTGCAAGGAACTGGCCTGGTGTTCTTGATGTGCCAGCGCAAAGACCTATGCAGTATTTTTCTCCATGACGTGGAAAGAGAATTCAAGGAACAGATCCTGTTTTGACTCATGAGCTCAGCATTTTGTGGCTTTTATGGGAAGTCTGAGCAAACTTGGATGTTCCCGTTGTCAAGCAGAAGTCCGATAAAATGAGTTTATTTTGAGGGGAAGAAACACCTTCCAACGAAACCATGGTGGTTGAGCAGACACAAATAGCTGCCAGCCTCAGAGGTATTGCAGAGCTCTTGTCCTGGTGCTATGTGGCTGAGAGCATTCCTGAGAATGGAAGTGGTATTTCTCAAATGCTGAAATAGCAATGCTCATAGTGACATGCAAGCTCTTCTAAGAAAATGTGGCTCAGCAGAAGGAGGTTGCATGTTATGGAGCTGAGTGTGTGACAGAGGGCTTTGATGCAATACAGTAGCCTAATTGTGTTTGGGAGCCTCGCTGTGCTGTCTGTAATCGCCTTTGAGGTCCATGCTACCTGTTTGGGAGTCAGAGTGCTATTACAGATGAACAGGAATGTTAGAAGGTTGCATTTCTTTGTCTCCTGCGAACCTGTTAAATCGCTTTTTTCAATAAGAATGAGATCAGTTGATGTGCTGTTGCAGCAAAAGAGTTAGGAAGGAATCAGGTGGATGAGTTTTGCTTTCTTTACTTCTGAGGTTTTTCAGATATGTTAAATAGAATTGACTGTCTTTAGGGGGTGGAGGAGGTTTACATAGAAAATGAATGGGATAGCACTGATCTTTTTTTGAATGAAGTCATGACTAACGTGTAATCTGCTTTCTTTGTAGGGGAAAAGCCTTACAGATGTTCATGGGAAGGGTGTGAGTGGCGTTTCGCAAGAAGTGATGAATTAACCAGACACTTCAGAAAGCACACTGGTGCCAAGCCTTTTAAATGTAGTCACTGTGACAGGTATGTGACTGAAATGCACCTTTAGAAATAGTTATTTTTAACACTTGGTGGAAAGTAAACTTAGGCTGCCTTTCTTGAGATTAATTTGTGAAGGAATCTCTTGATGGACACAATTGTGTCTAGTATTTTTACGAAATTATTATATCTTGATATTGGAGGAAAAAATAATCTGGATATAGCTTGTAGCCCAATGGGGCACATTAGTGTTGAGAAATCCTTTGTGTTACCTGTCAGTACCTGTAGAGTATCTGGGTGCCTGGGGACACTGTGAGTACTCCCATGTGCCCTGGGATCACAGAATCATAGAATGGGTAGGATTGGAAGGAACATTTAAGATCATCTAATTCCAACCCCCTGCTGTGGGCAGGGTTGCCAGCCACATAATATAGGACCCATAATATGGGGTCTCAGAATACAGGGGTGCAACCCCAGGCTAACACGCTGATTCTTCCCTTGCAGGTGTTTTTCCAGGTCTGACCACCTGGCCCTTCACATGAAGAGACACCTCTGAACAGGTCAAGAGGTGAATCCTGTGGGCTAAGAGGCGTCAAGGTTGAAGAGCCTTGAGCAGAGGGATGCGTGTTCCAGCCAAAGCATGCCATTTTGCACCCTACCCAGTTGCCTCCAGGACCTCACTTCCTTGAAGGTCTTTTGAGGGCTAATAAGTCATGTAAGAAACGGCATAGCAACCATGGTGCGTGATGTTTGGGGTTTCCTGGACTCATACACTGGTATCTAACCTTCTGAGTGGCTCCTAAGCCTTTGCCGTGAGCATGTGCACTGAGAATGTTAATGATTGGGCGACTGTATGCTATGAGGATCTATTGACGATTGTATGCTGAGGCACATTTTTTTTCTTGTGGTTGTTTTATAACTGTAAGAGAAAAAAAAAAAAAAGTCTGAATGTCTTGTATGTGAGGAATATCTCGTGAGATGGGACGACCACCAATCATTTCCAAGGGATGGGGGGAGGGCTGTCTGCACCTTTTTAGAGGGAAAACAGAGAGGGGAAAGGGGAATTAAAAAGAGTCAGGATGCCAGAATGGAGATGGGGACCTCCCCGTTCCTGTGTGAGAGGAGCTTTAGGTGTCTGGTGCAGCTATTAAACGTGCAATGTGTCAAGTAGCTTGTTTTACTTGCTACAGAGCTCATTTGTAATCCATTGTATAAGCTGTGTATTTACAAATGTAACACAACTATAACTTTTCATTATAATACAAAAGTTATTGCATGGTTCTGGGGAACTATATGCTTTTCCATTCTTTAATCAGGACTGCAGTTTTGATTCCAGTTAAGAGCAGCTAAAATACAATTGGTCTAATGTTACATAATGTATGGAACATGAATAATTTTTTCTGTTGGGTGGATAAAACCACTATTGGTTAGAAACTGATTTTTCTCATGCAGCTAATTTTTCTCTTATTTATGCCTTGAGGACTAACTTCTGGTTTTCTAGCTGTTAATGCACTGTTGACCTTAATAATGGTGCCTTATGCAAGTGACCTTCTCTTGTAGGGGGTCTTATACAGGGGTATGGGTGATGCATGCTTTATTAAGGCTCTCTTTTCACCTGGCATTGTACTGTATCAAATGTATAATATGAGGGAAAAAAAAAAGGTTACTTCCAGGGTCCTCCTTCACAAAGACAAATATAGAGAAAAGTCATTCATGTCAGTACAGTATTTGTTTAACTTAGACAATTTGACTGTGTTACAGTATAATGCATATGCCAATTGAATACCTGACCAGTTCTGCCACCTTGAGACTTTTTATATTGACCTTGCACAACTGTGTATATACACACCCCAACTGTACTTAATATGTTGAGTTTTCATACATATTAAAGGTACAGAAGTATTAAAAGATGTATTTGCTTAAAAGGCACAAGTTTCACATCTATATATCTAGCTATCTGTTGGTCATACAGAAAGAAACTATATTACTTTTTTTTTTAAAAGTGGGCAGAAGAATAATTGTGTATGTATATTTGTGTGTACAGTCTGTGTATGTGTGTATATATATAGATAATATATAAATATTTTTTTTAAAAGGAAAAAAATCTAGAACGCATAGCTAGAAAATGCCACAGCCCATCAAAATATCCCCCCCCCCCCCAAATATGGTCATTAAGGAGACAAAGAAATGAGAGATACAGTTATTAAAATCTAGCATTTTTAGAGGCTTTACCTTTAGCTTAATGGTGTGCTAAAGGCTTTGTTGGCATTCAGTCCTTCTCAGACTGCTGACTGTGTTTTGTAGTTATTAGGTTGTCTGGAATAGCGTATCTGTGGCCATTTAAGAATGATATGAACCGAATATTGGCATGCTAAAAGAATATTAGCTGTGTGCAGATGAAGTACACTCATATTTTGGCCTTCCAGCTTATGGAAGGACCCGTGAGTGAGCTAGTCGTTGTGGTGGTTGAGCTCTAATTTTGCATAGTTCAGCTAAAATGAAGACTGTTTTTTCCTAGAATAGAAATAGTCTGTCCAAAAGCAGTTGTTCTTTTTGTTTGTTTTTTTTTTTTTTTTAACCAGCTCACTACAGTTGATGCAATGAAACACGTGATCTGTTTCTTTTTCTATTTATTATTGGTCTTGCTTACTATGCTAATACTTTGGTATATCTTTCCTGGAAATGTATGTAGATAAGTGGTTTAGGAAAAAGTATGTGCCAGTGATCTGGTTCTATGGAACACACAGGCTTAAATCATTCTCATTTCATTTTTACTTTAAATTGCCTGAAAATGCACTTTCCCCCCTCCCCCCCGAAACTAAAATTTCCAGAAAGTGGATTTCTATTTAGAGTTGAGTTTTGTTTTGTTTTTTTAATTCCTTATTTGCATTGTCCTTGGCTTAGCCATACTTCTGAAAAGCAAGAAAGTAAACAAAAGAAAAAAAATTACCCCAAACAAAAACCATTAAACTTGCACTGGCTTGTCTCAATTGTGAAATACCATCAGACTTGTGTGGATGGGGTGGGGCTGTGTGCCATATGTCAAATGCCTGTAATTTTCTTAACAAGCAAGTACATTTTGTTCAGGTGATAACTGAGCCTCAATCAAGCTGAAAAATAAAAAATAAAAAAAAAAAAAACATTTTTGCTTGAAATTTAAGAAGAAAAAGTTTCTATTAGTGAAATTTCTTTTTTTGTTTTTGAAGCACCCTGTTATCTAAAGAATCTCTTTGTAAGATTTTTGTAAAGATTTTGTTTTACAAGATTTTATTTGAAATTGTTTTTTGCAAGATTGTTATATTTCTGTATGAATGTATTTTTTATTGGAATAACATAAAAAGAAATTCTTATCAGCATCATGTGTCTGGCTTCATCCTTCTCCTCCCTGGAGGCACGCACACCAAACAATGCCAAATGCTGTGTTGATGCTTTCTCTGTAGTCATCTGATCGCATGTACAAACATCTTTGGGTCAGGTCGCCTTGTGGAAGACAAGCTCCTGTGAGAAAGTAACTTGATCAGTAGAAACACAACGTTCTTCCATATCTGAACAGCCATTGTTGATTCAACTTTTGTCTTAGCAGAATAAATAGTTAACAGGGTTGTTAACTGCGAGACCACGCCTTGATTCTGAATCATTGGCTCTAGAGAGGTGAATGTACACAGGATAACTTCTGCTTGTGGGAAATGAGATTCTGTGAGCATTTACAGTGAAGGAAACAAACAGTAGATGCCCGGGTAGGACGCACCCGCCTGTAAACTTTTTAACTGGGTGTGGGCCTTTGAACTGTCCCATCCATGGGGAAGCAAACCTGACACCTTCAAGGCACAGCTGATGATGGAAGGAGCCATGTGAAGTCTGCCTGGCCCAGATGAATGGACCCGAGCATTCTGCAGGTCACTAACCCGCTGGTGACCTCCAGCCAGCCAACTTCAAGCCTCTGTGAACAGCAAGAGCAATGGCTCTTCAAAGCATGACTGGCATGCACACCAGCTTTGAATGCATGCAGAACTCATCTTATGTTGCCTTGTGGCTTCTGTTTCACTCCTGCTTGTGTTCAAAATCCCTTAAGCATCGAGTAAAAGCATTGGCAGAAATAGCAAAGTTACATGCTGAGAAACTTGACATTAGGCATGTGAATCGAGCTCCCTGGATTTGAACATTCATAGTTTAAAATTAGAAACGTTCTAAAAATGCTGCAGAAAAAAGAATAAATATATTCAAACTGAGGTGGAAAGGGTATAGGGGGGAGACCCTGGCATGTGCCTCAGCCTTGCAGCGAGCAAGTAAGCAGGCAATATGCCTCTGTGCAGGCAAGGGAGAATTGGCAACTTAAGCAAAATCCTGATCTGCAATGGGAGGGAGACAGCACATTTTACCACTTACAATACCTCTCACAATGAAACAGATGGGTTCTGAGAAACTTGTTGCAACAGAAATAATAAAAGGCTACGGAGGATGAGGGATTGTGACATTTTGCCTTTTATTCTGTATACAGCCTAGAAATTGAAATATTTTTAAAGAACTGAGCTTGACCTTGGAGCTTCTCCACCCAAAATGTTCAGTGGGTGTGTAATACAGAACAAGGATTGGCAAATTCTTGACTGCTTATGGGGTGTGTGTCATCCAGGGCTGTGTCTTACCGTACCTTCATTACAAAAAAAAGGCATGATAAATCCGCTATTAAGCATGTTACTGAGATGCTGAGATTCCACCCTTTTTATTTTCAGAGAGATTGCACTAAAAAAGGGGGTGTTCACAATAAATAAAGAAATAAAGGCTGTTGGCAGAGATATTGGGCAACAAGGAAATGGCAAAGCAGAAAGCAGTAGTCATTTCAGGGGTAGTACATTTCAACATGAACATCTATGACAGACTTGCTTAATTCCAGATTTTGTAACCCAGGGCGAATGGGAAGGGATATGAATTTAAGGGTGAAGATGTCGGGTAGCTTAGACAGCATGCAGACCTCGATTAGTAGCCTTAGCAAGTTCCAACAACTACAGCTGAGGTGAATGCAAGAACAGGGCCTCTGAGCCAACACGTTGGTTTCTTACTGCAAAGGTTACACACAGTGTGTTTGTGCACTTAGGCACACATATGTGCATGCAAGGGTCAAGATGAAACAGCTGAAAACCCAGAACAGAGCTTGTTTTTATTTTTTTTCTTGGGTGTGAACAAATCCTGGCCTTCAAGTGGTCAGTGCAAGCACGGCAAATCACAGTTTTCCAGCTTGTTTGAACAACTGTGTATTTATTATATATACAGAGGCTTTAAAGTTCACAATAGACAGATGTTTGCTATTTTCTTAAATTGGGTATTTATCTTGTTTGAATGTTACTCTCTCTCTCCTTCTGAAGCATATTATGCATTGTCACAAACAAAACCTAGAATTGTTCCTGTTAGAGCCTGTTGATGACAAACTGTTTTATGCTTCCCGCTTTAGAAGTTGTGTACAATTCCTCTGCCTTCATGCCTTTTTCCTCTCCCATTCTTCTTAGTATTTATTCTTTATCTTCATTAATTGCTCTGAAGGCTCAGAGGAATAAAAACAACCTCTGTAAACCTCACAAATGACAGCACCAAAATTACAGATAAGATGGAAAAACACTACAGTGAGTGTTTCAAAAAGTAGCTGAATGTTACTTATACAGCCCCAAAGGGGCATGTGATCTTACACGTTCACACAACAGGGAGGGATAACCATTAATAAGAGGAAGATCCATGGTCTATCTACTGGAGGGGCTCCTAAACTTTGTCTGAAGTGCAGAGTTAAGGTAAGGGGAGCATTAACTGCACAGGAGCAGAAGGACATGTACAGAAGGTTTCCCCTCTGCCCTGAAGCGTATATAAGATCCTGTATTTTCTCTTTTTTTCCTCCATTCATAGAGAATTCCTTGGAGACAAAATGGTTTGGAAAGAGAATCTCTGCAACACGTCTTCCTTGAGCTCTGCAGGTTTGTTTCCTCAGCTAGCACCACTTTATAAAGCAGGCAATGAGATCAGCGCACCAGTTCTTTATTTCTGGCAACAAGAGGAAACCTATTAGCCTGTACCCCATCCCTCCCCCACCGAAAGAGTCTGCCTGCTTTTACTTTGTCCCATGGGGTTGTGCAGACAGGAGGCACTGACAGGTACTTCTGAATCAGAGCTTTTGACATGGCAAGATACTCTGCTGAGATTATACAGTCCAAGGCAATAGTATCTTCATTTTTTTCCCTTTAGCTCTCTTACCCTCTACACTGTTTCATCCCTTTTTCATGGTCCCTAGGTATTTGACATTTATTTTTGATCAAACCTGTAGCAATAGTGTCTCATAACCACTTCAGTTCATACATATAAGGGAGAAGGAGCAGATGGAGTATTGCTTTTGCACATAAGTCTACAGAGGTTTAATCAGTCTAGGATTCATTGGAGCTACCCTGGGAAATAAGGGCTTGCAGGTTCCTGCATTAATATTGTGAGGCCTTGGTCAAAAGCTCATTTAAGTCAAGGAGAAATTCCTCCCTGAATTCAACTGGTTTCAGACAGTCATTTCTCCACAGAGCTGAACCTGAAGAGGTAGATTTGAAATCCTTTCAGAACCAAATTTTGATTCAATGACATTGATGGCTGCATCTTGTCTATTTATTGGGAACATTTGATATCAGGAGTTTAAAAGTACAAGCATCAGATAAATTATTTTTTTTTTAATAGAAATGTGATTTTTTTTTTTTTTAATTCTGATGGCAGACTGATGACAAAGACTTGCAATTTGCACTGCAGTTTCAGTTACACAACAGCTACATAATCATTGTATAAGTTATGGAAGTGACTGTGTTTAACTAAGACGTTTTCAATCTCAGTCTTTCAAAAATCATTAGCTAAGAATTATTAACTGAAGAAATTAACTGCATTTGTAGGATACCATAGCAACAAAGGGAGCCTGTGGCTTTAAAGAAAGTGCTGCATCAGGCACACGCCAGCACATTTCGTTAAAATAAGGAGACACTATTCCAAAATTGCAATGGTGGCTACAGATTGGTAGTGTTCTTGAAATATAGGTTTATAATTTGTCACAGGAAAAATAACTCCATAGAACAAAACCGCTAAGGTGTTTTAGGATGATCTATTGTGAGGAGGTGGCTGGTGCAGCCATTTTGGATTGGTGTCATGATAGGAAACAGATGGTCTATGCGTTTCTGTTTAACATTTAAAGGGGTATAGAAAGCAACTGGGAGGCGATGCATTTTGTTAATGGGCAAGTAAAGCCTCATATGTACAGTTAAAATAGAAGGTAAAAAACAAGCAACATTTTTTCAGCACAAATGAGGCAATGTAACAACACTCTTCAGTAGATTTATTTGACTTGTTTCACTTTAAATAATTTTAATGAGAAATTCTCTAAATGTTTTTGAGCGGAGATAGAAAGTAATCTGGTAACCACATGTCTTGATGTAAGCCAAGCTGTTCCTTAACAGCACTTTCTTTCAATACAATATAAATTTAGCTGGAATTAGCATTGCTGAATATTAGTCCCTCAGTGCCTCACTTGCTAAACCTCCATCTTCTTTTTATTGCCTCTGTGCCTTTCAGAAGCAGAAAGTGTGGTCAGTTCTGGACAAAGGCAAATTACCCAGCCAGGCTGGGGAAGATGATGTATTTACTGAATTCTCTAACATAGCAAAGACTTTGGTAATAACTCAGGAAGGCAGCAAATCTGCACTGCATACAGTAATATATTTTTTCTGTAATATGCCGCCTTTCCGATTTGATATTGTATATACCAAAAAATGTAGTTACACATGCAAAGCTGTATTTTTCTGAATTTTATGTACTTCACCTTGCTGTATCTTATTTAATTTATAAGATTTATCTTTGAACCTGCAGAGATAGTCAAAGACTATTGTTCATTTCCAAACTTCATTATGCAAGTTACTCAGTCTTCTGGGTTTTCCTTTATTTATTTTTGCTAACTACGAAGAGGACATTGAGGGCAACTAGATTTTAATAGATCCTCACTGTAATTAATTATTCATCAGCAGTAGAAGTATTAGCAGCAGCAATCTGACATCCAGAGGAGGCTGAGGTCTTACCGTGGTGAACCTGCAGGGAAAGAGGCTACTCATCCAGGCTCTGCCTAATTAGACCAAGGCACATTTGGAACTGCACACATCCAAAGAGAGAGAAAGCAGTTCTGCAGACTGGTCTGATCATCTCAGCAGTTTTCCCTTTCCCAGTCAGACAGATAATGCTGTCGATATTTTACCATAATTCCATTCAGTCCCATCTGCCTGTCACAGGCGGACTCATCCTGGCCACCAGGATGGAAATTCACCACGTACAACCCTGGGTTTCAGTGCATTTCAGTGAGGATCTTTAGGTGTGATCTTGTAATGTCTATCCTTGTTTCACGTGGCTGGAACATTTCTCATCATTTCATGATTTAGTTTTCTGGTTTTCTCTTCCTGACTTTTTCTTCTGGCAATAAGTTTGGTATATCTATTTGAAATTTTTGGCTCTACTGAGATTTCTTATTATTTAAAAAAAAAAAAAAGTTATAATAATTACCCTTTAATCCCACAGATAGAAAAGAGTAAATAAAAGATGTAATAACGTTATAGCATTAATGGAATTGTAGCCTCAGTGGGAGATGGATGCATTATTCATAAGGATTGATAGTCTTTAGTGTCCCAACAGCCCCTTGTGGGGCTTTGGAGGTATTAGACTGGCAACGGGAGAGAGGGCTGCTCTAATGTTCAGTAAACCAAACTAAAAATATAGCAAGAATTATAAAGCAAAACCTAATCAATTCCTAAATATAAATATGATGGTACAAATCCAGCCCTTAATTATCTCCAGAAACCACCCTGCCTCAAAGGGCTGTCAGTGACTTGTCCCTTATTATCTTTAATCAAGCAGAAGAGGCATTGAACACCACGGTGGTTCTGTATAAAAAGGCACTGCAGGTGAAATCTACAATTCTGTGCCTCCCCTATGCGTGTGCTGCTGCCGACCCCACTCTGCTAATGAAAGAAAAGGCGAGAGAGAGACAAAGGGATGCCGTGTTTCCACAGCACGTGTGTAGTCCTGTGTAGCTTCTTTTAATTTCCATTCCCAAAGTCCAGACCACAGCTGCTTTGTAGGACAAAAATTCAGCCTAGGTGCCTGTAGGTAAAAAAATTGCGTGGTAACACACAACAAAGCAGCTGACTGAAGGAGATTTCTGCAATAATGTTTCTGGGACTTACAGACGTGGGATGTACCAAGACTTGGATTTCTGTGTTCTGTTACAGGACATTATTTATCCTAAGTATAATGCAGAATTTAAAACCAAAATGAGTGTTTGTGTATTCTTTCATTTATCCAAACAGATTGGACACTACGGATTGAATATCTGCCTGGGAAACTAAAACTGCAAGTAACCAAACAAGTGTATATGTGTAATTCAATATTAATTAATATCTTTTTTATTAGATATTAAATATCTCAGGATAATGATGGGGTCACAAAAGACTAAAGGACCAGTTCCAGGAAGGAAGAAAACAGATATCACAGCAAAGATGCTGAAACACCTTCAGCTTTACAGTAGCACTGGCTTTTTTCGGTCTATGGTGCGATAGTCTCTATTTTATGCTTTCCAGATAAACCACCTCATCCCTCATGCACTCTGTTTTGTACATTCAGCTCCTGACACGTAGGTATGAGCTAAAATTTTAAATATAAAACTAGATTCTTAATTTGAATGTTTTAATAAAGAAAGAATAATGGTGGAAAATAAGGTGTCCAAGAATCATCAGACTTTCTTTGTTAAAATGTATAGAGATAAGTGCACACACACACATAAATGAAAATGGATTTTCTTGTCTAGGATTTTTTTCTATACGCTGTTACATTCCAATGAAACAGTGTTCTTCAAGAGTCATCTGTAGGACTGATAATAATATATCAGTCTTAAACTAGAGTATGAGATGAAACCAGCTGAAAACACAGAACAAAGACAGTCTACACTAGTGAGACAGATGCAGACAATAATAAGAAGAATAAAACAGCATTAAAGGCAATAAATAAATAAATAAATAAAGCCACCTTTGAGAGTTCTTTTGAATTTAATACTTTGTGGGAATTTGTGTAGGTCAGCACTGTGGTTTTTGATGGATATAATCAACCAACCATTGTTCCAAGCTTCCGTAAATGAGGAGCCAAATCTTAAAAAAAAAATAAAAAATCAAGATTACCTTAAAACTTACAGAATTTAAATAAACATAACATTGTTCTTTCTTTCTTTCTTTCTTTCTTTCTTTTTCACATTTAAATTCTAGATTCTAGATTTTGGATCCAGCAGAATGCATTCAACATGTTTCCATTATATAATTGACCATAAAGTTTAGAAAATTCTTTTTCAAAAGTGAAAGACACGAAACTTTCAAAAAACATATGACAATAGATATTCAAGTTTGTACTGTATAATGGTGTTAAATGGTAATGCTGAGGCAAATGAATGCAAATAAAATCCTTTACTAGAGTAAAGCTATTGAGATCCCCTTATTTCATCGGCCAGAATACATGGTTCATAATTTTCAGGCTAACAATGTCTGAAAAAAAGTTATTAAAGCAGAAAAAAATCACAAACCTGGCAATATTCTTCACCTAAAACCCAGGAAAGGTCCTTAAAAGTGCCTATGGAACCTCATAAGGCATTCTTCTGTCTAAAGCCTCTATGAGCATTGCTCTCAAGTGATTTTTTTCCCTCTACTATTCCACCTAACATTTTTATCTCATTATTCTTAGCAGTGGTAAGTAACTATGACAGGAAGACAGAGTGGAAAATTAAGGCTTATTAAGACTATTATACACCAAAAGGATCATGTCATAAATGAGATTTTAGTCTACCCAGTCTGGGATATAATTAAGTAATCGTGTTCAAGGTGGATAGGTTTGAGACAATAAAAGGCCACTGGAGGTTGTTCAGTTTCAAAGGGACAAATATTTGATTCTGAGAAGTTACAGGGATGTGGTTTTGGGAGCAGTGAGGGACATAGGCTCCCTCCCAGTGATAGAACGTGGCAAAGTTTCTGCCTATAAGGACTGTGGGTAGCCCCAAAGACACAGCTTCCTTTAGGGTCATCCTGCCAGGTCAGTTCTGCCTTCCCATGTCTCATTTTGCTCAAGTGTATCACCAGACTGCATTTGGGCCTGCAGGATCCTCTCAAGTACTAGGACTGCTCCAAAAGCAATGCCTCCTATTTTGTGATGCTGGCCCACAGTGTCAGAGACAGATGGTGGTGGTATGGCAGTAGAGTAGAGTATTGGACCTTCCCACCAATATTTCATTACATTTTGTTGCCATGTGATAGATGGCAGTAGAGGGGCAGTTTGACAAAATGACATCTGACAAGAAAGTGCTTATGAAGCAAAGGGGTGGAATTGAATTCTGCCATTCAGAAAAACAATTGCACTAAGGCTTGCCGAGTGTTTATGGAGACCAAAGAGAGGATGTTAGCAAAGCGAAACCTGGACCACATAGGCAACTTTCACAGCAATGACATTGTCATAGCAGGTGTGAAATTGTGAGTCACCTCTGCTCGTGCAGATTTTCACAAGTGCTGCACACAAGATCTTGTTCATCTCTGGCAAAAATGCATAGCTAATGGTGGTGACTGCATTGAAAAATAGTGTTTTGTAGCTGAGAATTTGCTCTATCAAATAGCGTTATTATGCTCTTTGTTGTAGTTTCCATGAAAATAAATAGGAGGCATTATTTTCAAAGTTATCTACATATAAGATCAAAAGTTGCAGCACCCCAAGGAGCTGCATATGCTGAAAATTCCTCTAGCACTTAATTCACTTTTGAGGAAAGTGTGTTTAAAACCAGTCATCAAGGTAGTGAGTAATGACCATGCTCCCATACTGTGGACACAAGAGAATGTGTCAACAGAACTGCAACAGAAAAACAGCGAGGCTTTTTCTTGGCTTTGGGAGAGCACAATGAGGCTACTTTCTCATATTTTCCTGTGCTATCAGCATGGAAAACAGGGCAGGACATAGTTGAATCACTGCTCAGAAGTCAGTCCAGAATATGAGTGAGTCAAGCAGCGCATAGGATACAGAATGGTATGTGTATTTATTATCAGAGGGGGTTTTAGTGCAGTTTTTGAGGGCATAATTGATGATTTTTTTTTTTTCCTGCAAGTAGCCACAATCATTATATGAATCACTTAGGAGAATGATATTGAAAGATATCATATCATAAAGCTGCAGTACAGAGTTTTTCACTGAAAAGAGCAGCAGCTTAGAAGAGCTTCAGAAAAATGCTAACAAAGATGATACCTTGCTGGGATATCTATTATTACAGACACACAAAGGGATTGAGCTGACGGGGAGGGAGCACTGGGGAAAGGAAGAGAAGACAGATCATAAAACTGAAAAATAGTATTTTGAAATATGATATTCCTCATTTCTGAATTCAGGATTTAACAGCAGAGTATTTATACGGGATTTTTTTTCTAGTGTTTTTTTCTTCCTCCCTCCATTCTTTTTTAATTTCTCACAACAAAGTAGGAAAAATCTGTCCTCAGGATTTTACCCTCATGTCTTTTATCTTATACAGTCTTCTACTTCTTCAAATGGAAATGTTGCCTGTTTATGATTTCAAGTTGTGCAGGTGGTAAAATACTAGCCAAGACTGAGATTCATATTTTGGCAAAATAATTTTGTTTTCAGTAAAATCTCTTAGAGGGTGGGAGACAATGCTCAGCAACAACAAATAAACACTGCATTTTAAAAAGTCAATCATACTATTGTCTGCATGGGCAGCTCCCTCCTTGCTTCCCCTCAATCATGTAAGAATCTCATGAAAATCTCATGGAAACCTGATGCCCTGCTTTGCCATCACTGCTTCTGGTGCCTTCACCTGCATTCGCTTTCACAGCTAGGGTGGAAGAACACTGCATGCTTTTTCACCTTCAAGTTGCTGTAGCAAATTTTATCCTTGTCAGCATCACTACTGCATCAGTGTTCCCTGATGTTTTGGTCAGACCCAACTTCTTTTCTGTGGATTCCTAATGATAGGCCACAGCTAGAGAAAGAATTGCACAAAAGGTGTATTTTTGTTGTTCAGGCTTGCAAACAAAGAATGTCAAACAGTCCGACCTATAAGGAGTGGAAGAATTGGATTAGCCTACCTGTGCCCCACTGTGCTGAATCTGGTCCATCTTTCTAGAAATGCTGGTTCAGCAAAAGCAGGTGGCAAGAATTCTAACTGGAACAGCAGGAGCAACTAAATTGCAAAGTTCACTCTTGTCACAAACCCTTCTCTTCAACTTACTGGGTATGAAATATCTCATAAATACATTTAAGAGTCCTTTCCCCCCTTCTTTTTTGCAGTATGGGGAATGACTCTCCTTAAAATGCACATTTGGGGTAGAAAGCTTTGTGTATGTGTTAAAATTTTCATGGCAAACTTAAGCTTTGTTTAATAGAGGATGCATTAACTTTTTTTTCAAAGTTTCATTTTTGTTGTTGATGTTTATGAGTTACAGAAAAAAAAAAAATGAAATCCATGTTAGAATATATGAAGTGACCCAGCTTTCTGAGAAATAGCTGTGCACAAAAACCTATATTTCCTGCAAGAAAAACATTGTCAGTCACAGCTGCTAGACCTATAAAGCAGAGAGATATGTTTTCTAAACTAAAGCTAAAACTTCAGTGTTAAATCTGAACACTGGAATACGTATGTGAACACATAGTACATCAGATGCACATACAACCTAGCCCTTAAGGATATCAGCTCAGAAACATCACGGATTCTTTCCCTTTCTTCCAGCTCACATTTGGGATATCTCCATCAATCTCAGCAGAGTCAGAACCGTGTAAAACTGACATGATAGCAGGATGTGATCCCACACGTCTGTGTAACATCTGCCATCTTCATCAATTCAAAGACTGAACTCAGGCCACGCATATAAGAAACAGACCTATATTGTTTTCTGAGGAAGATACAGCTGCCAAAGTGATATACTCAAAAGAGAGCTATACTCAAAAGAGCGTTGATCTCGATGATAGTCCACCCAGATCCTCTGTGATGTGCAGTCACTGCAGCAGTCTCAGCACACGCAGAATGAGTGAGCTGCCAGTGCCTTATGCATATCTACATGTGTATATGCATGCACGTATATATACATTGCATTTTAAATTACACAGCTCACTATCATTGACTTCTTTTACAAGAAAAGTAGACAAAATAAATAAAAGCCTAATGAAGACTTAAACAAGAAAGCAAAATGCTTCCTGCTTCTGAATTCAGGTTCGTGAAGGTATGAAATTAGTCATCATGTGGCACCTTAGATGTTTCACAATGTTTTTACTGGTGGGTCAGATGAGTCAGCTGACTGTAGACAGGATTTCAGACAATGGATGATTAGTGTATGGGCGAGTAAAAATGTGTACTGCATACCTTTCTGTCTCCACATGTTTTTTTTCCTTAACCCTATACCAGACTTACTTGATAAAACCTTGACTCAGCCTTTGCTGAGTTGGCCCCACCATTGACAAGCTTGCCCTTAGGAAATTATATTTTCTCTTCTCAGAGGTGGACTTGCAAGATGTTTTCTATTTTAAAGACTGAAAATTAGGCAAGGGTAGAATAATGTGCTTCTAAGCTTTTTCATGAGCACTGTAAAAGTGTACCTTTATATCTCCCTTGAGAAGAATGTGAAAACAGAAGGTAAAGATGGTCAGTAAAATTTCTGAAAGTAAGTAAGAAATCTTCTACAGCTACTGATGTTTCTTCTTTTCCATTGAATTCTGATTTTTTCTACATCTCCATCCTAACATGCAACAGCTCAGAAAGGAGAAGAATCTGGGAAGTAATCTGAGCTACATCTTCACTTTCTTTCAATCAGCACACCTCCAAATACAACAATTCAGCTCCTTGCTGAGAATCTAATTCTTATTGAAGAAAAAAAAAAGGAAACAAAAGTGCATACTTTATTAATTTCATAGGTTATTTTATTTCAGAAAAAGAATTCACACAATATTTGTAAGACTGTTAACTTGCTTTCATTCATAGTATTTCACTACTATGTTGTTTGACTATATGATAGTGGATTGCCATTTCCAGTTTGGAGTATTGTTTTCATTTGATGTGTACCATGGCAACTCAGTACATGCATCAGTTTATGCTGTATTTGAATCTCAGTCTGTGAACTTTTTAGAGTTAGTGAGAAGATGAAATAGACTGAAGAGGGAAAAGTGGTGAAGTCTAAAAAGTATTGGAACATTTTTCAGGTGGCCTTCTACCTAGTGAAATCAGACCTCTCTATATAATTTATGGGCAGAACAAGACACCTAAAAATGGAGTTCAAAGGAGCCAGTGCTTTGTGTGAAGTATTAAGTAGTGAGAAATGAAAAGGAAGTGTTCGGATTTCTGCTCTGCCACGAGAGATTGTTAAATGGACATAAGGTTAGAGGAAAACACCTCCCATTTTGGATTTGCAGCTACAAATGACTCTTGGAATTGGATTCATCTGTCAGCTTCATCTTTTCATGCAAACAGCAAAAGTGAGATCCATGTCTGTATGTCTTTGAAACCCACTTTTGGGCAAGGAATCACGCTGACATTTTCCACAGTTCTGGAATTCTGGATTCTGAAATTGTGCAGAAATTCAGTATCCATCTGAAACTGTTCTCTCAGTATACATTAAGAAAATATTAATTGAGAAGAAACCTGGAATTTTATCCCTCTAGGCTGCAGAGTTATTTTCTCAATGCTTATTTAATCCCCAAATCTCTATTTCTGAAAAAGGTTAAGCATCCCCCTATCTGAAAAGAATACCAGGCTCCTGAAAATTAGGAAGCATATTCATGGCAAGTTTTAGTTTTATTGAAGGAGTTAATCTCAGATTGACAAGTTAACTAGGTCATAACACAGACTGGTACAATTTGGACTTGGTTTACGCAGATCTCAGACTATGAACCTCTATGTAACAGGTACAGGCCAATGAAATTTTATAGAGCCTAATCCAGCTGAAGCCAGTGCTAATCCTTTCTATAACTCTGGAAGATTTTGTACATGCTGGCTTGTCTACGTCTGCTTCTCTGAGATGATGTATATTCCTGATATCTTCACTGAAACAATACTAAGTATTTCAGTATGTCGTTTGGTATGCTTATATATCCAGCATGCTTTTTTATGTGTGTGTTTTGTTTGTTTCTTTGTTTACCTTTTTGGTAGTGGGTTTTTTTTTTTTCCTCCTCTTTTTCTTGTAATGGTTTTCTATGGGGCTTGATTGCTGACATTTAACATTTGGAGATTTTTCTACACTGGTGTTGATCTCTAGTAATCCCTTCCTTGCCTTCAGTACATAGGGCAAAGGACAGGAAGAAAACAAAAGAGGTATTTCTGGTGCCACATGTTGCACATTCATATGAGAAAATGTTCAGGACCCCTCCCCTTCTTCCTGCCGCTTGAAGGACTCTGATAAAACCAGTGCACGTTCTTTTTTAATGTGACTCATAGTGATCTTAAGATCTTACAAGCTATAAGCGTAGGCATCAATATTTTACAAGAATTCTTTTTTACACCTCCAAACTCATGGTTTTCCATCAAAGATTTTAGCCCAAAGAGCAGTTAATAAAGCTGAATGACCTCTTGCTCTAGGATTTTTTAAGTCTCTTTCAGACTAAAATTAGATTTCCTCCTTTAGGAAGAGAAACAGGCCAGTGTATGACCCTTGGACTGTCAATCATCTGGAAGTAAAGCAGGGAACTGATTTCTCTCACAGCAGCAGAATGAATGCTCCAAAATAATAATAATGTGGTTATACATATTTATAAGCTCCTCATTATTGGTATCATTGTTCCTACTTAGTATTCAATGATAATTTTGGCCAATGGATATATACTTGGACTTAGTTCCATAAGATACTCTAATTTCAAATAAATCATGCCTTAAATGAGTTAAACGCTAATTAACTGGCAGGATTCAAATAATAGTCATCTATGAGGATTCATAATTGAGTGATCTAGCTGTGTTTGACAGGTGTCCAATGCTGTTTTAACATTTTAGTTGATAATAAGTAAGTATAAAGCTGTTGCTCGAGAAACGTATGAATGATACAAATAAAAAATAAATAAAAAGAACAAACTGATTAGGAGAACAGTTGCCTTTCACAGATATATATTTTAGTGCAACAAAAGAAACCCCTCATTTCTAGGAATAATGATTGCAGTAAAGGACTTTACTATGGAAATCAGCTGCTCTGCAAGAATTACAGACATATAGTTTGCAATCACTTTGGTATAAGCTCTGGAATATTGTGCTAAATATAAATAAATAAATAAATAAATGCTAAATATAAATAGATAAATAAATAGGAGAGGTTTATATGATCGTTGTCTTATACATAGGAATGAGGGAGAGGATGGATGCCATTTTTCCTTAATGTGCAGTAAAACTGATCCTCTACAGTTCTTACAGCTATCTGTGAAAACAGCAATTGAAAAATAAGAGAGGATGCAGAGATAGATGCCTTTACCCTGAGAGACACAAAGGAGATAGTCTGGTTAGCTGAGCAGAAGACAAGACTGAAATGTAACGATTACAGCACCTAAACCCCCTCATCATTTCTCACACATCACAAGTGAACAAGGTGAATAAGTCACCACTTACTTGCTAGAGCTCATTTTCTTTTATATTCACATTGTCAAAAGGCTCGTGCTCCTTGGTGAAAGATTGAGAGCATGGTACCAGTAGCTGTAAAGTGTGTGGAAAGGATGTCCTTCATCAGGGCAAGATGGCTTATTAGGCTTCCCTTCCAAATCTACTGGAAGTTTTGAATGTCTGTCATGCTATGGACACAGGAAAGAGCATATGCAAGAGAGGAGATCTGGCACATGCCACTCACAGTTGCTTCTCTTGCAGGCATGTTGCAGGAGAGCCTTGGCAATGCTCCTCTTGATTAACAGCTTCTGGCCAGAAAACTCCAACTTTTCACCACCAGCTCAGCTGCTTTCAGCTTTACTGCTATCACGTATTGACAGAGGAAATCTTAGATTCAATTTTTTTTCTTCATGGGATATTATAGGGAAATTATTGTTTTGCTTCTCAGTAATTCTCAAATTACTGAGGAAAACCAAGGGGAACCAAAGGGGAGTTAACCAGTTTATCACTCAGCCAAGCAATGGTGACCTTGTCTGCCCAAAGGTAGAGCAGCTAATTAGGCAGGGAGGTGCTGTGATTTAGTGCCTATGCCCTTAGATTTTAATCTGATGTAAAGTGACATAATTGCATTGATCTCAGTGGTGATTTACACTAGCTGAGAATATTACCATTTATTTTTAACTTCACTAAATTCCCTATCTGCTCCAGTATTGCTGATGCAAAGAAAACTGAAATACTCCCGATCAATCTAGTCTCTCAAAGTAACAATGAAACATTTATAGCTGCATCTAGAAAGGTGCATAGAAGATCTTTTATTCTATCCTGCTCTTAAGAGTTAAGTGAAATTACTGGAGCATGTTCTAAATTTTATCAGTTGTGACATATTTTATGCTACTGGCATAGTATATTCAACAAGTGCACCAGAAAACTGCTTAACACTTTGTAATTACACTCATATTTCATTTTAAGATAATTTCATGCTATTCTTTCAAAAGGCATCAAATTTGCAGCAGTAATCTTGAAACAATAGGAAAAGATATTAAAAAAATAAGATCTAAAATGCTCTTCTATTTCTCTAATGGGATATGACCAAAATACAGTGTTCAATTTTCATTCAAAAAAACCTCTTTGCAATCAAAGAGATTCTACTGATTTAAGTCATGGTTAATTTAATGAAATGCCATTCTCCTTTTTTCGCCCTTTCCTGTTCCTGCTCCCTTAAAAAATAAATAAATAAATAAATAAATAAAAATCAGCTTTGCAGTCTCAGTTGTCTCAGGAAAAAAAAAAAATATATATATATATATATATATATATAAAAATAACACTTCTGCTGCATGGATTTTAAAGTAAGTAAGCCACTGTTATGACGCGTGGTTTTTGCACCTGTGAGGAACTGTCTGACTCAGCACTGGTAGCGTGGACATGTGGTGATGCTTTATTAAAAAAAAAAAAAGAATATAATTTTCTCAGAGAGTATGTGTTTACTATATTTAGCTGTGCTTTGTGCAGGGCCTGAGAAAGGACTAGACAGTGCAAGTTTATCTGCATCCAATTCAGCGGGAATGCCACATGTAAAGAGGTTGCAAAGTCAGGACTTTGGCAAGAGAGCAGAAAGCCTCTGTGTTAATAAGGGTGGAAGTTTTGAATACAGAGGGACTGGGGCCAATTAATGAAAGGACAAGTTGTGGAGAGCCATTGGAACTGTACCATGGAGGAACTGCTGGACTGGATTCTAATAATAAAGGGAGAAGTCCTGATCTTACTAAAGTGAGGACCTGTTCTCTATGCAAACTTTGAGAGAGTAATGCAAAAGCTGTGTGATAGTCACCACCTAATCCAAATCTGCTTTCAAGCCTGCTACCTTGCTTGGGAGTGTGCACTGTCCTTGTGCACAGCAGAGCTCAGATTTGGTTGCAAAGAGTAATTCCTCAGCACTGCAAAATATATGCAAAGAAGTAGAAGTCTTTCACCACTTCAGCATTTCAGACCAGACTGTCTACAAGGTAATGTTGCACTTAGTCTACAAGTTCTTTGCTATTTGAGGAATGTGATGGGTTTATTAATAACCTCACTTCCTATGTGTGAGGAAGATCTAGGTAATGCGGTTCTGATAGCTGAGAATGAGCTTCTCTTTAGTTTGAAAGAGAGACATACATCACAGTACAGGCTGAGAGCAGGGGCTATGCAGACTGGAGAAGAGAAGGCCCCGGGGAGACCTGACTATGGCCTGTCAGTATCTACAGTGGGCTGTAAGAAAGAAGGGGACAGACTCTTTAGGAGGGTCTATTGTGATAGGAAAAGGAGGAAAGGTTTCAAACTAAAAGAGGGGAGATTTAGATTGATTATGAATGTTTTTTTTACAACAAAGGTAGTGAAGCACTGGAACAGGATGCTCAGAGAGGTGGTGGATACCCCGTGCCTGGAGACACTACAGGTCAGTCTGGATGGGACTCTGAGCAGCTGATAGAGCTGTAGATGTCCCTATTCACTGCAGGGAAGTTGGATTAGATGGCCTTTAAGAGACTCTTCCGACTCAAACTATTCTATGATTCTATGGTTCTGTGATTACCTCACCTTTATGTGTGTCTATTTGCTGTGTCTATTTGTCATGCCACGTGAATTAACTTTTTGCATACTATTTCACTCCTAGGAAGTATTTGAGTCCTAGAAACAAAGCTAAGCAGCTCATGTTGAGCATCATGGAGACAAGCTTATGCTGCTGCTGATTTGCTGCTACCTGTAGGCATCTTTATGTGGGGCTTTACTGGACAGGGCTGAACTACTCTTTCTGAAAACCATCACAAACCTAGCAGATAGGACACTGAGCTCTGAGATGAGGAGGGATAGAGAACATATGCAATCCAGCAAGCTTCACAACTGGATTAAAATATTTATTTTAGAGGTTACAGTCTGAGAAATCAGGCATACAAACTGGCCTGGTATTTGTGGTCTACACAGAGTCAGAGTCTACATCTCTGACCAAGTTCTGTTTGGAACAATATGATGAGCAGCTGATTAACTCTTGTATAAAAAATATCTTGTTTTAATTAAGCCAAATACTGTACACCTTAAAGGATTGATACATATTCAGTATAGCTCAAGTAGCCCTCCTAAACTGAGATTACAGCCCTCAGGTTATATTGGATCCTAATAAGATCTGTGTCGTGTTTAATGTATTGCCATGCATAGACTACAGTATGACTTTAGATTTTTTAATTGAAGTTCTCAGTAGGTTTGTTCCATGACTCATTTTTAAATTCTTACGCAATGCAACAAAGAGTCACTTTAACCATTGCGGTTCTCCTGGGCTGGGAAAATTCACAGGTAAGTACGTCATATTTTTTGGCATGAACAGTAACTAGACAGTTCCTTTGTTTAGAATAATTAACCTTGCCTGCAAGTATTTTTCACAGTCTACACCATGAAGAGGGAGCCTAGTTTTGAAAACTGACGCTAGCTCCCCAGTTGCATTTTTAGCTAAGGTTGAGCATGTAACATCCCACAAGGTCATTTAAGGGAAGGAAATACCTCCTGTTTCCCAACATCATCAGTTCATGCATGACCTGATTTTGCAATCTCACTCACATTGGGCAATTCCCGTGCATGTCACAGGATTACTTGCAATAGCTCAGGCTACTTGCTTTGAAGGATGCTGACCTTGAATCTAAATTATCTGCTCCCTAATACCTTTCACTGGAGGAGAGGAAACAATCTTTCACACAGAATTAGAAGAGGAAGATGATCTTGGAACAGCACACGCAAATAACCTCCAACTACTTGTTTAATCAAGCAAGAGGTTAGCTCCCATGAAAAGATTCACATCCATAACGTATCATTACAATTATACATCTAGCAAAAATATTTACGGCAGTGGAAGTGTAAAACATGGGGTTAATAACCAGTGTAAATGTTCTTTGCTGAATGCCAAACTAACCCAAAATGGAGCACTCACTGTGCATTAAACAACCATATCTAATGTTGGCAACCAAGGGGTCAGATAACATTATTACTTCAAGCTCTTATTCTGTGGATGCATTTTTTTGGCTTTGAATCTCTCTTTACAGTATAAATTACTAGCTTAAGGAGTACTTCTAAAAGCAATTCTTTGAACAGGAGTGGGAAGGGCATTTAAGCTGTTCCAAGGTCCCCACAGACACAGCACTTGGTAGAAGCTGCCAGGGGAACGTACTAATAGCCCATAGAAATGCATTCTGATTGCCATTCTCCCTGTCTCAGTTTGAAGTTTCCCTCTTTTAGGCCATAAATGCATAGGTCAAGTCTACCTTGGCCACAGAGATCAAATATGTTCTCTTCAGCATTAACTTTGGAAAAGTTTTCATTCTTCAGACTTCTTTTCCTGAGTTTGAAATGAAACCTTGCTTTTTATTTTGTGAATTCCTTTAATAGAACTCTGTTTCTAGGAATCCTTGGAGAGGGTTATTGTATGTTACTGCTACTCCCTGGGTAAGATTTTCTCTTGTTGTAATTTAAATGGCACTTTGGCAGCTTACAGCAATAGAAGATATACTCCCATGAGCTTTACATCATGAGTTATTGCTGATGTTGATTCCTAGGGTTACCACATACCTGAAGAACACTGGGCAGAAAATCAAGAACTTTGTATGGTGTTAGTTCTGTTTGCTGCACATGAAACTTAACTGATTTCAGATATCCTCAGGTTTATGTTATCTATGAAGCAAACAGTACCAGCAGAGTTTATTAGAAAAACAAAGGAGAAAGTCTTGTGTTAATATTTTCTTGCAGGGAACTAAGGGCAAGCTCTCTCTAACACACCTGATGAATTTAGTGACAAGACCCCATGCAATAGAGATAGATCTCTCTAATTCCATTGCTCCTCTAACATTTTCCTACACAGACTATTTTATGTCAACTATTATTCCTATACTAAATGTACTAACATATTTGTTGCTTATAGCAAAGCTTCTTACAACAAAGACTGTACAAACTGAGAACCAAATAGGTTAGATTTTCTGAAAATATTTTAGATATATAAGAGTATATCTGGGAATAAGAATGAAATAAATTGTATTAAATTCTTAAATTAAATTTTCTACTAAAGTAAAAGAAGAATCATATTGTTCCAGTTAATGATGCAACAAGAATAAGTTAACCTTGTAATAAATTAATGAGTAGAAAGGCCTGTAAATTAGATAATCACAGAAACACAGCTGTCCACACTATATGGGAAGTGCCAGCACTGAGGCTGATGTTTTGCCACATCCTCATGACCACTACTGGGAGGCCCCATGGCCTGGTCTCCCATCAGCAGGACAGTATTGGCCACTATACTGGGAGGCTTCTGCAAGGTTCAATCCAGAGCCCCAGGTGCTGGCTGGTTGGGAGGGAAGAACTGTTCATGGTCTGCCTGGTGTTGCTCCTCTGCAGACCTGGCTGGAGATCTCCATCTTCTGCTTTTCAAAAGGAAGCTGCTTTAAAGTTCCCTCTTATCTTTTTCTTGTAAGAAATGATTGTGATATTGTCTAGATCTGCTCCATTGTGTTAAGATGGGAAGTCATCTTGCAAAGGATTTGTGCTTTTTTTTTTCTTGGACTACAGAACTAAAGATATTGCTGCCTCTGTCTCTTCTTTCAGTTGATTCTCTCCATGAACATGTTGCTTTGACACTTTCTATCTGCTCCATTTTGAGTGCCTAAAACTGAGAGGCTTGTAGGTGAACCTGGAAAGACAGACTTCAACAGCAGAAGACTTGAGCTTTCACACATGTACCCTGTGGGTGCTGAGGCTAATATACAATTTCTAGGGTATTTGACAAGTTAATATTTGATAGCATTGCATGTGTAACAGTACTGTAGAATTTATGAGACATAACCATTTTGTTACCCAATAAGGTCTGTTAAGCACCGTATAAAGTGAGTGCACAATCCAGGGTATGTCTTCTAAACACATACTTATGTCAGTGAAGTAGCTTGTGGATAAGAAAACCAAGAGGTTTGAGAATCTGGAGAAGTATCTGTGGTCCTCAAAAGAAATTTCTGATAACTCTCCTTTATTTGTTCCTTCCAAGCCAGTGCAAATTTCTGATAAAAAGTTGATAAGATTTGCTTCTTAGAATACTTGTGTGTCTGCTTAAAACTCGAGTGACAACTTTATGGTTGGTTTTATAAGAATACAGCACTTCCTACACTAACTATAATGTAGCCATTTACAAGAAAGAATCTAATTAAAGGTCTTTTATTTCTGTGGCCTTTATATTAAGGTAAATATTCGTTGCCTAAATTGAACTAATTTAGTGTCAGACCAAGGATACTGGTCCTTAAAATCCTCAAATCCATTACTGCATCATATATATTCCAGTTTCAAGGAATTTTAATTATCCTCACAAAGAGGATAATCTGCTTTTTACTTCACTATCACATCCAGTTACCTTTGTTACATCCTCTCAGCGGACCTTCCACATGGGGAAGAGTCTGTAGCCTTCCGCCTGGTCTGACCTCTCCATTTGAAGAAATTAATACTAATTTTCTGTTTGCTTGCGATCTACAGGTTCAATTTCAATGAGCACATGTTGTTAACTCTACAATGCAGGAAAATGCAGATTTAAGCTTTTCTCCTGCTCTCTAAGTATCCATCAGATCATGACCACCTACAAATCCCCTTTGCATCTTTCTTTGCAATGTTTCAGCAGATCATATGTGATTCCTTTTTCTCCTTCTTTGAACCCTTGGTGCTGCAGCGCCCTTGTGAGCACAGGCAGCTCACAGTTGTGCCAAGAAATGCCCTGCAGATGCTTTTTCCATTCAGTGTGTGTCTGCTGGAACCTTGCCCCCAACCATGGCTTCCTATAGAACTATTCTTCTAGCTCAAGAGAGATCAAATGCATGGTAAAAGAAAATTTAGCTTACACATTATTTTTATTTATGTTTTTATTCATTCATTTATTATACATTTGTGTTCTCCTGCTGCGTCCTTTGGTTCTAACATTAAAAAAGTATCAATTGGAACACTCGTATGAACTGATGCTGTGATAGGATTGGATGTGCAAACATTGATCATGGAGACAAATCAGGCTTTTTATTTATATACTATTCAGCTTCTGGGAATTTCAGACAATAGCAAGGATGGTCCTATACACTGCATAATTTATAGGAAGGAGAGAGGAAAGCAGTCATTTCCCCTATCTGGAGCTAAGGAACTCACAGCCTTTGTCATTTGTGAATGTCTTCATGTAAGAGATTTGAGCTGAGCTGCATTGTAACACTGCAGGATGTTGCATCAGATGTGGAATTTCCAGCTTGGCTATCACTGCCTGTTTCCTACTCTTGTTTATTTATTTATTTATTTTATTGTTATTTTCTCCTAAATTTGAGGTTTTGGAGGGCTGACATGCAATCCCAAAGCCACGTTCTGTTTTACTTCTTGATCTGTTTATGTGCTCGATTTGCCCTTTGCTTGCATTGCATGGATGCCGGATGCTGGCATTCAGAATGACTGCATTGTCTGCTCTAATGATTTATGGGATGATTCATGGAATTTCAGCTGTTGCAGTGGGAGCTTGGGAGGAAGGGTGTCACTGCTCATCTTTGCCTGTACTCACCTCCTTGAGAGCTTCGCTTTAAGGAAGTAAAGCAAGAATGCATTTGTCTGAGTTGTTTCTTCTACTTTCTTGAGAGTAAAAGCATGTAGACCTCATGTTTATTTTCCTTACTTCGGTGTTTTATGAGTAAGTGTTCAAAGGGTTCACAGAAGAATCTGAAGATACATTTGTTAAGGAAAATAAAAGGTGAAGATTATGGCAGGTTATGGCAGTGATCGGTGCTGAGATTAGATTCCACCTACTTGCTATCTGAGACCATTAGTTATTTCACAAGAAACGGTATGTTGTAAAAACTTTTGAGCCATGTAACTGCCTACATATTTATTCTTATGAATATGTCACTTCTGAATGAGTATACACCAGGTGCTGAAAATTATCACTACACTATCGAGCAAGAAAGTCTGAGACACTCATTGCAGACTTTCTTCACAATTATTGGAGAGAGATAGGTTTCTTTAAGGGATGTTTACTTATTCTGTCTTGGGGACTTATATTTACCCATTCTCTATAAAGAGAACTGAAAGTTATAATGGTCATAAGCATGTGAGAAAGTTAGCTAAGTCAGAGCAAGTCAATCAACTTCTGCTTTTTCTTCATCCCCTCGCTAAGGATACACCCCTGCCCAAAGCATTGTTTTGAGCTGGTGATCACTTGAGTGGGGGAAAATAAAGAGGGTAATTTCAATGGTAGACTTACAACACTGTTTAGCAATGGGAAGGGTGGTGGCAGAAGTCTGCAAGTTTGGTTTTCAATCCTCGCACAGTTGACAGGTTGCTCTTTGCATCCTTCTTGCAGTATTTTGCTTCTCAGTACATCCTACTGCTTTATTCACAGGGGAAATGTGATTGTAAATGCCAGCTCAAAAATATCATGCACGAAAATCTGCTGCCTCTTTGTGTCTATGCTGGCTGCCTGTGACATCTCACTCATTGCCCTTGTAGCTTGCCGCTGTTTTTTCTTGCAGTCATGCTAACTGAATTTACATGCTGCAGTGTTTCCAGGACCACTGCTGTCCTTCACTTGCTCCAGTGCCACTACTCAGAGCAGGAAGAAATAGAAATGTTACAGCTGTCAAAGATGCCCTTGCTACTGGTCTTTGGAAGGGGAAAGTATTAATTATTCTTATTTCCTCTCCTTATTTTATCCTTCCTTCTCTCTTCCTCTGACCTTTCTAAATGTTAGAGAACTCTGATTTCACTCTGTCACTCACCTCCACCTGTCCCTCGTTGGAAAAAGATGTAGAAAAATCACAGATGCTTTCTATGGCAAGAGACTAAGGCTACAGTGGCATGGACTCTGTCCCTTCATTACTGTGCTCTCTGAGGAGAGCATGAAGTCTGGGAAACCTTCAGTTAGAAAATATCCATAATGCCCTGACTATGCAGTGGTAATATAGGCCATTATACTCATCTTCATTCCCTAAGCACTGAATTCCTTGAAATGTAGGACATAGAATTACTATTTTTTATTTTATAATTCTTGCTAGAGGTCAAGACTATGTTTTACTGCATAAGCCTTTTATAGACAATTACAACTGGGCATAGAACTGCACCATGGCTCGGAAATACCAGCTTCTAGCTATGCTTCTGTTTCACTGACTACTTAGAGAACAGGTCTCTAAAGTCACCCACACCAAAGCGTTAGAAACACCTAGTATTAGACACAGGCCTGGATGAATCTGACCAGCACAGATATTACCTAGAGCATCCCAGCTCCTGAACATGTACTCCCTGTCATGGAGTTATCTTAAGTGTGGGAGTCAAAGAGACATGGCCAACCTCTTTTCAGTGGTCTATGAGGACAGGACAAGGGGAAATGGCCATAAGCTGGAGCATAGGAAGTTCTGCACCAATATGTGAAGGAACTTCTTCAAGGTAAGGGTGATGGAGCACTGGAACAGGCTGCCCAGGGGGGTTGTGGATTCTTCTTCTATGGAGATATTCAAAACCTGCCTGGATGTCTACCAGTGCAGCCTGCTGTAGAGAGCCTGCTTTGCAGGGGGGTTGGACTCCATGATCTCTGGAGGTCCCTTCCAGCCCCTATAATTCTGTGATTCTGTGAGTTTGAGCAGCTTATAAAGGCAGTGTGTAACATGCCAAAGTCTGGATTTGATGACTTGCACAGAGATCCCTTCCAGTTTTAAGACCAAATGAATGATAACGGCTTTGCATAAATTTACAGGGAGCTTTTTACAGGGAAGAGGGGAAAGCAGTGTGAAGGCACACACTGTGAAATTTCGTCAGGGATGTTACCATTGCCATTTTTTTAATGAAAAAGGCTGCTAGCAACACTGAGAGTACAGAAGACAGAACAAGTGGTAGGGTGTCTGATTCACTGAACTTACTCTCTGTTATCTAAATTGTCAGTGCTTTCTTCTCCCCACATCCTTCTGCTTCTGAGTGGGTTACACTTAGGACTTGTATGATAGACCATGAGAGTGATGTAAGCAGGGATCACTCATTTTGTCACGACTGTTTCCTCTGTTTCATGCTTGAAGTTTGGCTTTCCATTTTTGCTAGAGAAAAATCAAAATCTGGACAAAACCAAGGTAAACAGCAAACTAAAGAAGAATTAGTCATGTTCTTTTAGGAGAAATAATTGAGCCTTTTTGGACAAACCAATGAAGATATCTACTCCCTTCATACTAGATATAGGAAAGTACAATGTTATACTGACTGATAAAGGAAAAAGATGATAGTAAGGAAAAATGTGTCCTTACACAAATCAGTGAAACCTTCATTTTGAGTAACATTGTTTAGTTTCTAGGATTTGGCCTATTTATCTCAGAAAACAAAGGACATAAGACAATGAACAACAAAAGGCCAGCACGCTTTAACAGGGGTATGAAAAAAGAGGAAAGGAGACAGATGTTTTGTATTCCTCTGTCATTTGGAAAATCTCATTGTAGAGTTCTTCAAGCAATTGAAATGAGTGACCAAAATTACCCCATAAAAATATTTCCCTTCTGTTCCTCAGGCTCCCAGAAAATCAGCTAAACTGGTTTCTAGAGTACTATCAAGGCATTCTCTAATAAGTGGCAAAAATATGTTAATTATATCACTCTCCATCCATGCACAGATCTCCATATTCTCTTCTTGCTGTGTGAAGTAAGGGGCTTGACTACTACTTCTAGTATCGTGGAAAAGCCACACTGAGGAAAACCAGGCCAGAGGTAGAACTGAAGAAAGACAAAGGAGACCAAGTTCTATTTGCACTCAGTGAGTCTTGTGGGGAGAGTTGGTGTCCTCTGCTGAGATCAGGATAAGTCACAAGTGGTGGTTGAAGCATCACTGTCACAAAGTTCTTACAAATTACCATGACTACAGTGTCCTCAGTATTGTGGCACCTGTGCAGTAGATCCCTTCCAGGATCTTCTGCAAATGTTGATTTTCACTCAATGAAAAATTGAATAGCAAGGATCAAAAATAAATATCCGTCATCTGAATAAGAATGATTTTTCTTTTTAATTAAATTAGGATTAGAAAATTTTGAAAACTCTTAGTTTCCAGTGTGTCCGTAGCTGGTGAGCTGAGAAAGTGGAGTGAGGGAGTCTTGTAATTGTTTTTGTACTGTTGGCTTGGGCTGTCCTTCGTGCCAGGCGGTAACACTTCAGCAGAGAGTGAATGGAGGTGGGAGCATATTTATTTCCTTAAATCTTGGCGACTCTCCCTGAATCTTTCCGTCAATTGAGGGAGTAGTCATGGAAACAGCCAAGGATGGCCATGCTCCAAAAGCTAAAGTTTCCATGTGGTAAGGGGGGACAAGTAGAAGGGAAAGACGTGGTCCAGGGTGACAGGGTCATCCTGAAATACATTTAACAAGTGTCATCAAATCTTTAATTTCACACAAAACTCAAAAGAATAGGAAAGGCTTACATTTAGTGCCTCCTTTAAAAGAGACCTGAAACAATTTTGCTGGTTTTGCTTTATATGAGAAAGTGTTCAAAAGAGCTGTTGCAATCTATCATGTCAATAACTCACAGACAAAAGGTGCCTAATAATATGCATTGACACAGCAGCCTATAATGGCTATGTGGGAACCATTACATTTATTGTTATACCTGTGACCCAGAGACTATAGAAACGTTTCTTTCTTTCCACAGAAATTTTTACTATTCTTTTAAGTACCGTGAAAAGGAGATGAAACGAAAAAAGAAGTCATATTCAGCATACTGAGAAAATAAAATACATTTGAATGACTTTCTATTCAGCCCTTGTTCACATCTTTAATAGGAACAATTAAATAAATATGCCAAAATATCTGAATGCATGTATCTGGCACAGATAACACTGCTTTCTGTATTCATATCTTTTAAAATGTAGTGAGTGAAAGACTGGAGTACAGTACATATCTTTTACCTTGCCTTTGCTAATATAAACACCCTGTGAACTGTAAGTATTGTATATTTTAAAAAATCCTTGCACAGTTTTCCCCAGGGAGTGCAGTAGGAATAGAAAGACCTACGCATGACAGATGCTAATCATGTCACACTTGTGTGCATCTTCCAGATACTATGGTGATGAGGCTGTTTAAGTCTCCAGACAGAATGAAGCATGGACATTTGTGCTGAATAGCCTGACTTTTCCCAATTTAAAGATGACCCTTCACATATTTTTCATATAAGTTTGCTACGTTAATATTTATACAGGGAGGTATTAATAAACAGTGGCCTTTCATAAGTAAGTATTCAGCAAGTAAAACCCATTGTCATTTATCAGTGGGAAGGAAAGGTATAATAGATTCCAGTATTTTAAAGTCTATGCACACATGGTTTAATTTACCAGTTTTCCCAGGGGCTAGGAGCATGGATTTATATCTCCTTGTGATGAGGTCCTCGACTGTAAAGTAGCTGGCTGTACAAGTAAAGCAACATATAAATGGTATGAATATAAATAAATACTACAGAGTAAACATAGTGATTAGAACCAAATAAGAGTCAGGTTAACTTTAATTTTGCTCCAGGATTTTTCCCCATTGCCACACAAAATTAATTATCTTATCAGAACTGATTGAGTGATCAGTTTTCACATCGGACAGTACTAAGCCAAAAAAGGATCCTTGTCAATGTTTGCATGGCCTGTTCATAATTGCTGCAACATCCTGAAGTAAATAAGACTCTGGGCTGTGAGGACAGCTGAAGTTAGCGTCATCAGCCATTTGCAGAAACATTATGTATTCATGCAGATGACTTAATATACTGAAAAATCAACAGCGCTCAGAGAAGAAGACCTTATTCACCATTAAGTCAGCATGTTTTTTTTTTAGATGACCTCTTAAACCACCTGTACAGCTTATTGGCTTCTGGGGTACATAAGACCCATCAGGACCCCTCCAGGAAGGTGACTTGTCAGCCCAACATGTCAGAGACAACTGCATGACAGTCCAAGAAAGAAACCTTGGGCACACTGTAGTGAACAAATGCTTCCATCCTGCAGGTGTTTCCTGGCATATCCTGAGGTGAGCTGAACTATAGAATTAACTGAAGTCTGCGTTGAGTAAGAAAAAGATGCAGCTCAGAAATAAGAAGCAGATATTATTTTTGAGTAAAGTGTTCTGTCAATGTAGAAGATTTATTTAAAAGAGACCACTTCTTAAGTTAAAAGCATCCATAGGGCTTCCAGCCACATTGGAGTATAAACAAATTTTATGAAAATGATCCAGCAGTAACAATACTCATTGGTTTGTTCATTCCTGTTTCCAATACTGACTTGCTCCATATCCGCAGCGAGCGCTCACTGTAGTTGCCTACTATGCTTCATATATTAACACTGTTTTATAATACCACTAGGTAGTTATTAAGGTTGTCTAATCTTCCAGAAGAAAAACTGTAAAACCAAACAGTGAAATGAATAGCTTAAAATACCAGACCACATCTAAGAAAGGTTTGGAATTGGAAACTTGATTAGAAGCATGTGCTTTGTAGCCTTCTAACCACAAGTATCTTGGCTTCCTCTAGTTTCTGCTTTCCTTTATAAAAGAAATGAAATGCCTATCTACCTCAAAGGGTGTTAAGAGTGTGATTTTTAGGGCCTCAGATGCTACGCATGGGCAAAAAATTAGGCCGAGTCAGAAATGTAAACAAGCCTGGATTCTTTCACTGATCTGTATTAGAGCAATATGGATTGTTTTTAGATTTCCTATCACTCATCTTTAAACAGTTCTTTAACAGGCATACAAAATTCCCTTTTAACTAATTTGTAAATGACAGTGGGTTCCAAGGGTTTCCTCCTTGCTGAAACTGAATGGAGATTACTGTTTTTCTTCACTACAAGTGCTCTACTCCACTCTTCTATGTATGTGCCATCTCCTCTCTAGTCCCTTTCTAGGATCTCTGTTTTTATCAGACCTAACCCTAGCTCTAACCATGCTCCTAAGTAGGGATTTCTTGCAAACAAGTCCCCTTTGCAGGCTGCACTTTCCTTCATCAATTACTCTGAAGACATGCTCCAGCTGGAGCTGCAGGATCTTTCTTCCTCTCAAATCTAGTAGTAACCTTAACTACAGGTTGAGCCTTACATAAAGCACCTCAGTCAGTGCTGTCCCATAAGATTTCTCTTTGCATTATACCCTTTCTTTTGGCCATCCACTCCCAGCTATGACTGGATTTATTAGTTCTCTCTTTTCTCCACCCAAACTCTTTCCCAAATCTAATGCTAAATATTAGGTTGGGTCCCCAAAACTGTGTCCAGAAGATTTATCTTTTTCCCAGAAAGTTCTCTTGTCAGACTATTCTTTCTCTTTGAAACCTCTTTTCAGCTCATGTCCAACTACAGCTATGGGCTCCCTCTTTCTTCGACTTTAATGATAACTATAAAAGTAGGGTGAGTCTTGGACAAGGTCACGCAGTCATTGTTCACATCAAGAAAATCTTTAGAGCAAGTCTTTCAGTCTTTACAGCCTACACATTGTTTGAGAAGTCATTTGCAATCCCCGTCCAAGTAGAGCTCTAGGATCTTTTTGCCCCTCAACACCAACTTTAACATTAAACCTAAACAAATTAAACCTAAAAAAGTAAAACTTTAAAATCAAACCTAAAACAAAACAAAACAAAAACAACAAAGAAAATAACCAAGAAACTATAGCTGAGACCAAAACAATCTTATGGAGAAATGTTCTACTGTCCTATTATTTTGCCTTGGTAGCCCACTTTTGACTCCCACTGCAAGGGGAGTCATGCCTCTATCTTTCTTTAAATGATAAATGTAAGCCTCAACCTACATATAATCTCTATACTGAGCTTCAGCCTAGGCTCACTGAGCCAGTGTCCACATCAAAAATTTACTTTAACCATATTTCCTTTGTTCCCGCCCTCTTCTTTGGCATGTCCTTTCCAACTGCAGCCCTGTGATCTCTCTTTACCTCACCCCACCCCCACCCCTTGCCCTAACCCTGCCTCAAACAGCAGCAGCTTTTCAGAAATCCACCACAACTCTGATTTTCAGCTTTCATTTCATGCTTTTATCCTTTTTCACTACTTATCTTTGACTTCTGAAGATAGAGGGGAAAAAAGTGGGAGGGATCATGGGAAAGGGGTCAAGGGTTAATGTTCACAAGACTTTGCAAGCTATGATTTCTTTAAAATGCAGGCTATGCTATATATTCTTCTATTCCAAGAATATGAGAATTGCTTCACTTTTTATAAGAACATAAGACATCTGTAAACATTCAGAGATTAGGCTTGAGTAAAGCTACACCTTTGAAAAATGTCCCAATCTCATAGCCCTTTGAATCGTTATCATATTAACAATTCACATAGTTCTAATAAATGGAGTATTTCATGGTTTTCTGAATGTCTTTTCTGATTCCTATTAAAGTCAGTGTCAGTATTCCCTTTGAATTCAATGAGAATGCCCATCTATGACAGCTATTAAGTATTTCTCCCACTGTTATAGTAATGAGCAAGGCTACAGTGAGAGCCCAGCCCTGAATAGCTAAAACAGAGAAGGAAGAAAATACTCAAAAAAGAAAAAAAAAAAAAAAAAAGTAATACAGTCCTATTTCACAGATGGGGGAAAAATCAAAGAGAGATTTATATGTGTTTACACAGATGGGTGCAGCCAGAATCAGCTGTGATGCAGAAGCCTTATTGCTATGTTAGCTCATTGTGAGTGAACTAATTAGGATTTTGACAGTCTTTCTTGGGTATATCTAGTTGTGGCCTCTTCAAACTTTACTGCCACCAGCTGTCTGTTTTACAGATCTACCAGGGATTACTGCCCCAACATCTGGCTCAACACATGTGCTCTAGTATCAGCTGCTCCATTTCACTGTTCTGCTTCAACCTCACTGAAAGGAGGTACAGACTAATATATGGAAATGTGATTTGGACTGGTCAAGGCACAGGTATGTGTCTATGCCTATGCAGCCTGCTGCTGGGGCAGTGACTTCCAGTGCAGGAATGAGAAAGACACGGCAATATCTGTAGACTCCTGAAACAAAGGATGTGTCAGCATGTGGTCATTTGGGCATATGGGTTCCAGATGGGATCTGGCTGATGTTCTGTGCCTCAGAGCACAGGCAGAAGAGCTCTTGCCTGCCTGCTTCCATCCTCTTGTACACACCTAGAATTTTGTCCAAGGTGACTCTAGATGCCATGGCAGAAGCCCAGTTCCAATTCTACTGGCTTCCAGAAGACCTTGAGCTCTTGGGAAAGAATCCACACTGAACGGATGGGTTTACAGAATGAGAAGGATGTGTCTAAGATACTTCTCTCCCTCCTGTTGATGTACATATGTTCAGTGGCTTGTGTGTCCATATGGAAGAGAAGCCAATCACACTGTAGTTGTATTCAACATTGAATTTTCCATGTTCTTTATATTCCTATTTTTCTCTCAAGATTGAATTCTGAATGGTGAGAAAGAGTTAGCCTCCTGGGAAAGGTTTGTGAGTTCATGGGAGGCTTTTTGTAGTAGAGAGTGAGAGAGAAGGAGATTGTTCTATTTATTTAGTTTTAAAACGTAATCGTGCGATTTTGAGGAATCATAATTATGCTTTATAAATTGCCATAGGTTTGGTAAGAGGTGCCAACACTAAATATCTTTCCCCTCATTTGGAGAGAGAACATATTTAATCTCCTTTCCTTACAATCTCAGAAAGACTAGCCTCACCTCACTCTCTTCTCTTCACACCACCTTTCTACTTCTAAGATTAGCCACTTTAGCTCACGCATATTTCCTACAAAGGAATGAGAAATAACTAAATAACTCTCACTCCAGTGGTCCAAATAATAAGTAAATTCTCATGTAAATAGTTTCCTTTTTCAAATCTGAAATTTCCCTATTTTAGTCCGGATTTGGCACAAAGGCCTGTTTTCTTCACCTGCTTTAGGCCTTCACGTTGTAGCGCTCAGAGTGAGTATCCCCAGAACTCATTATATGGTTGGGTCTGCAATTATGGCCCATCTATCATGGAAAACATTTCTTGGACAAATACTTTTTGTCAGGAGTCTGAGACTTTGAGCATTCTTGTTCATTCCTCACTTGAACCACAAGCTGACTCCTTATCTTAGGGAATTCATGTGGTTCTTCTGTGACTCACCTTGTCATCTATTTATGGCATAAACCCATGGGATAAGAGCTATCACCTTATGTGTGTACATAACATTTTGTGTTACGCTGTGTCTGCAACAAGGCTGACCTGCCACCCATTAAAGCCCTCTATTAAAGCCAGTGTCATTTCTTCAACAGCTCAAGAAGAATACTTACACATTTACTACTTTCTTTTTTAACTACTTTTGTACCTCAATTCCTATTTCCTCAATCCCTTCCCACAACATTATCCTTCAGTTTCTTCCTGCAAGACAATAATGTGCCTGAGTCTGTAATGCATTATCTTCTCATAAAGGGTTATGTAATTTTTTATATGCAGGATGCTGTATGAAAATAAATTGCATTACTCTACTGTATTAGGAAACTTTATCATAGACAGAAGGCATATTGCATCCTGTTTTTCTTGGAGGCTGAAACAATGAAACAGTATTCGAGATGGATGATGTACACATCAGACACTTAAGGGAGGGGGGCTCTAGGACATTTGTTATTTAGGTTGCCGAATTTCATCATTTAATTAATATTCTAATTAATTCACAAATAGTCTAAATACAGAGCTTTTTGTCTGGATTATTATTGCTTTTTCTCCTTTAAAGCTGAAGTAATATTGAAAAGAAGTGCCTAAAACAGTACAGAACTACTGCAAAGAAAGCTACATATGATTTGTCATCACACCTTGATTATACATAGCTTATTCCTCAGCAGTCTTAACATGTCTTCTAGTCAGTGTTTTATATTATATCCAGTTAGTCCAAATACATTAATTACCTGAAGGTAGTAACCTCAGACCTTCCTGTAAATGAAGACAAGATTTGAAATTTTCCAGATTCAACTTGTTCTAAGATGGAGAATCTGTGCTTGCCTCAGTCTTATGTATATCTGATAGCAAGTAGACAATCTTTTCAAAAAAACCCAAACATATATGTACATAAGTACAGTGTGAGACTTTGTCCAACAAAAAATGATGAGAGCACTTTCTGAATTTGATCATGATATGATGAGCCACTGAAAAGCCAAAATCTATTTCAGTCAATGTTATTTAAGAGATTCTATAGTCAAAGAAAGGCCTAAAAACCATATATCTCCCTGTCCTTGTGGCCACGTAAATATAACATCAGTAGTCTGCAAATGTTTCCCTTTCATCCACGACAAAGGCCATTCATAAACGAATCTTAGCTTCTCACTTATTAAAGACTCAGATCTCCTATATCAACTTCTTGCTATAATTCATATGACTTATAAATACTGCCCCTTTCCCCTTTGCTCCTGTGAATGCTAAAATACTTAACGGACTCTGTGTGAGGAGTCTGCTGGAGTTTTGGTTGTGTAAAACTAGACCAGAAACTTCACCAAATGCAGAAAGCTCAGCCTGAACCACTGAAGCTTCACCTTTTTGCCCTCAGTGAGCCCACCTGAATGGATCTTTTCCTCTTGCTTGCTGAATATTATGACTCTCAAGACTAAGTGCCATCTATATGATACTTAGTAATGTTTTCTGATTATTGACCTGTTAGTTGCTTAGCAGCAAGGTGGTTTAGATGCAGCTGGGAATTTTCTCCAGTGTCTGAAATCCTTCCACTTCACTGGCTGTCGGGCTGATATTGGTTAGTCTCCTAAGGACAAAAGGAGACTTTACATCATTTTCGAAGTCTTCCATGTGTTAGCCTAACTGTTCCTTGTTTATGAGATGGTTCTTTTTTGGGCAAGTGTGGGAACAGAGTTCTTTCTGCAGGTGCAAAATATGCACAAACAACATACCAACAGATGGTCCAACATCCTTTTCCCCATCTTTATTACAACAAGGCATTTAAAGACAGCCATTCTCCCAAAACAAGTTAGGCAAATGTTTTCCGTCTTGACAATAAGCCACATACTCAGCACACACATCTAAATGACATTTATATGGGAATGTAAGCCACTAGTTATGGTTCTTGCTTCCTTTATGTGGTGAACTGCAATCTAGGGGACTTCTTAACAAAAGGATTTTCTTAGTAAGAAGACTTTGGGTTATTCAAAGCAAGGAATGGTGATTTAGGAAGCTCATTCGAGCTTGTTGTTCTGCAGCATGGGAATATTGTGCATTTTTTAACAAATTGGAAAAAAGAATTACTTCTGTAAAAATAAAATACTAATAGATTTGTTATCTCATGCCATTTTTTAAGATTGGCTTTTGCTGTTGTCAGAGTATTTCTACTGGAGTCATATTTTTGACTCCAGTTAGTGAATCAAGAGTTTGATATTTGTGCCACTTAACGAAAACATTATGTTAAGAGAAATTTATTATTGCTTTTGTGCTTCGTTTCATTCACAGGAAGGAAAAACATTCTGAATAACTTTTGAAGCTAGGCCAGTAAATTAGTTCTGCAGAGCTATATGGGTATGTCCACACTGAAATCAGATCTAAGTTGGACATTTTCCTAAATATCAGAAATTGCCAGTGAGTGATTTGGAAAAAGTCTTGCAGCCCTTGGAAGATGGAGAGTGTGTCTTTGCAGTCATTTTATACTGAAACAACCGTGAACTGGTATCATGCTGAAAAACTGTTGGTCCTGTGAAACGGGTATAGAGCCAGTGAAAAACAGTCTATTCTTTTGGTATTTCTTTTCAATTAAATTTGTTGGATTTGCTTAAATCTGTTGTAAAAATTTAGTTCCGTGTGTGAACAACTGATATGAGCACATTTCCAAGGAACAAGGTCTTTCTGCAGTTACCCTGGTGGAATGGGCATGCTTGATCTACTTTGGGAGGTGAGTGAGACTTATCATTGGGTGAGAGGATGAGAGCTGCTGTGACCCTGCTTGGAAAGATGAGGTCTCCCTGTATGTATATATATTCGCACATATATGCATGTATGTATGGACATAAATATGTGTATATACATATATATACATACATGCCCTTCCTTCTAGTAACACTGATGAAGGTTCTGCTGCCTTGACAGTGAATGAGCAGCAGTGGGATTTGTAGCAATTAAAAAAGAGTGGAAAAGAAGGGAACTTTCTTAATTCCTCTAGGTTCTTTTGCAACTAAAATTAACAGACTCTAAATTAATTACCCCAGATGCCCTTTCTCACTTTGTCATCCTATAAAGAACACAAAACTGTATCTGAATATTTTTCAGCACATTCTCAATGATTTCCTTTCATTTTTTTTATGCTAGCAGTCAGGTTCATTTGTGAAAACCCAGAGTAGCCTCAGATTTTCCAGTATAACTGCTCTATTATAATTGTACTCTTGATATCCAGCATGGACACTCTACTTCTTATATTAACTTCTAGATCAAATATTATGCACATTTTTTGGTGATTCATACTGTAGCCTAACCCGTAAAATAAATTTCTGGAATAACTAGATCAGTTAAGAAAAGGATATGCCCAGGAAGAAAAAAATACCTCTTTCATGGCTAGCGAACATCCACTCTAAAATGTGAATCATGGACAGGCAAATATTGAAACATTTTTTATCATTTGAAAAAGGGGGAAAAAAAATCAACAGGCTGGCAGAAAAGGGATTTGAGTGCATGTGAAGCGGATTGAAGAAGGATAGGGAGTGTGGGACCAGCCTTCAGAGAACTGAAAGTAGGATCCATGGGATAAATGTGCTGTGAAGCATGCGATGAGCAGAGCTTTGCCTGGAGAGTTCATAGGCAGTCATTGTAGGCACTATGATGAGAGCTTCTCACTACAGTTTAATATTTACTTCAGAAATGAAAATTTAGCTTTTTCATATTAGTAATTTTCATTTAAGGTGATGACTGCAATACACGTGAACTGGCTTTCAAGGGAAAGTGTGGATTCTGTTTTATTTGTCAAGGTCTCTGTCTCTGTGTAATCTAAGCACGAAGCCTATTTAGTAATTCTGCTTCTGACATGCTTTGTGGCTTTGGAAACTTCACTTGGCTTTATCTTCCTCATAAAGAAGCTTATTCATCTGTAAAATGAGGATAATAATATTTCCCTACCTAAAGAGTGTTGGGAAGCTTATTTTGTTAATGTTTGAGAAGTGTTTTGAGATCCTTATATTGAAAGCACCATAAAAATGCAAAGTACTACTTAATCCCCTGGGCCCACTATTATTTGAATTTGTCAGTTATTGTTTTGCAGTATTTATCTTTTTCCATTATGTTATTTTTAATACAATACTATTATTGCTGTTTTACTATTATATGAATGTGACACAGAAACTAATCTTTCTCTGCTGAGTTTTATTTACACTTGGAAACACAAGGTTGTTGTATAGTATTTGCCTAGCAATTAAATAGTAACACCACTGCAATCAATCTTAAGGCAATAGCAGCTGATAATGCAATATTAACAAATCTTATCAATGAGTAACTTATGTCCAGATTCTTTATACAAGTTCTAGTGGCTTGCTTACAGCCTTTAACGCAATGGAAAGTTATTAGGAAACGTACAAATGCTCTGCACATATAAATATGATTTGCTAAAAGCCTCAACCAAAGCAGAATAAAAGTTCTTCCTTTTAAACTCTAATTGGAAGTTAACCTTTAGCTCACAAATCCCAGTAAAGGAAATGGCTTTTCTAATCTTATTTACTCCTTATGGTTTTACAACATTATGTTGTTATTTCTGAATTATTATTATTTTTTTTATAGTTGACATTAAGAGTATCAACATGACACAGAAGATGAGTGATAATTTAAACATTTAGGAATTGTCCGAAAAGGCAGACCAATGATTTCCTTAGCCCAATATCCTGTTACTAACAATAGACCTTTTCAGAGGTCTATAACACTTACATTTTCTATATTTTTTTTAATGTCAGAAGGGATCATTATAGTCATTGCATGACTATATGAATAGACATTGCAATTGTGTGATAATAATATCATATTGGAAAAAGGCTAGTCTTTGCTAGATGTGGTGCTGAAAAAAGGATTTACTTTTAATATTTTGATTTTAACCTACCAATGTAGTTTAATATCTCTGTACTAATGACAGAAAGCAAAACCTGTAGAACAGTGCTGTCTTTTCCACAGTTCTGAATAGTTCTCTATGGTTCCTCTACAGCTGATGATTTGCTACTCTTTATTCTATCATCTTGTTCCAACATTTTTTGTTGACACCACAATCTCTGAGAGTGCCCCATCATTACTATCTGAAAGAGCAGGCCTGCTATGTGCAGACATCCTTTGTAGTAAAAGAAAAACAGTGCCAAGAATCCACTTAGGTTCTTTCTTATACATATATTTTCCTCCTTAATTGCTCCTTAGCTACCTCACAGTTTCATGGTTTATCCTTTAAAAAATATATATTTATGTTAGCTCTACTGATTTGTTCTTTAAGTGCTTTTGCTCTTTAAATTGTCTCATAAATTTTACACAACAATTCAGTTGTTTCTGTTTAGATTTCTCTTTAGGGGGATCACTGGGACTGCATTTCCATTCCCCAAAGATTATTACTTATGTTCAGATATCTTCTTTCTCTCTTTCTATAGTAGACTTTTTTCTCATTTGCCGATTTCAGGATTACCATGTTTTGTTATGCTTTCAGTCCAACTGGTGCATTTCCTCTGTATTAAGCATTGGAATTCCACAATTATTAAAGAGAGCATAAAGACTTAAATCAGAAAAAAAAAAGAAAAAACTTACGTTTAAATCCCATTGACTTAATGTACGTCAGTGTTTTGCTGAATTAGTCATAAGTGCAAGCAGTAAGCAAGCAGTAATGAGAACAATATTTCTATGACAGCACTTTCTCAGAGGTGGAGGAATTGACTTGCATGGGATATTGCCTAATGACTATTCTTATTCTCTCCCAGTTCCCTTGTTTTATATTTTTGTATATTCTGCCTTTGAACACTGGCTGTGAATTCAACTATGTAGCATCAGATCAGATAATGGACTAAGAACCACTGATTTGATTTATGATGGTAAGCTTGACATCCATATCTCTAATATGGAAAAAGAATGATGTGCATGTTAAAAAAATAAAAATGCTTATAAAAAAATATGAGACATCAGCAAGAAGTTTGAGTTATTAGTAGTTCCCAATAAGACATTTTATTCTCAAAACTTTTGATTCTTTAACAGTTCATTAACATTCAGATGTTTTCAATTAATTTCTAGAATAATTATTCAAATAATTCTTAGCTTGCTTCTTACAATGATACCACTGAAAAATGTGAGATAGAAAATCCTGTGCTTGCTAAGAATACTTGCAAGATGAGTTCTTCGGATGGTGCATGAAGCAATCTGTGAAACAGAGAAAGATCCCAACCTCTTTGTCAAGGAAGCAACAGCAATTGTCACTCGATGAGCTGTCAGTTGATTTTCAGTTCCTGATTTTGTCACAACTTAGTTGAAGAAATTATTTTGTCTTCTTGGTCTTTTTCTTGTTCCCCTCTCTTTATCATTTACACTGTACTTCTGTGAGACTTGTTTCCATGACTGTTGCTCAGTAATGGGACTCTTCCCAGGTTAATTTGATGTAAACAAGGTCAGCGTTTGGTTAAGCATGTTAAACCAGCCACACATAGCATAGACCTGATTTACCTTTCTGAAGATGAGAAGAATTGATAATGTTGTCTGGATGTTTTCTTCTTTAAATTTGCTCTATGAAATTATGCCAGTTTACAAAAACAAAAGAGTAAAATCCAAGCACTGGTTGTACCGTGTACACAAAGGAAAATAGACAATATGAAGGTCTGAAAATGAAGATTCTCAGTGATGCTATTATGGAACACAGACAGACCCATTAATTATTGAGATAATCATAACATAATTACACACAGAACAGCCAAGGTACATGAAGTCAATACCATGCTTTATAATTATTCCTTGTGTCTTTTAATAAACCCTGGACCTGAGGACACTTAACAGCACCAAAAGCATACACTTGCTAAAAGATATTGATTACATGAATAATGGCAAATAAAACAAAACTGTTGGTTGGGAAAAAGTGTATTTGAAGTGCTAATACTTTGGGGAATACCATTTATTCTTAGCATAAAGTGAGGTTATATGTCATTTCCCTCCCATTGACCGTGCTGTATTTTCTTCTAAAGACACAATCATGTTACTGAAAATTAATAGATTGCTCTCTGACAGGAAGACCTAACACTGGGAACAAGCATTGTGAAAGAACTGGATTTAAAGGATGGGAAAGATTATGTCATTTACAGTGAAATATTAAGGATTTGGAGACTTTTACCTGATAAGTGGCTTCCATATTTATATTGCATTCTGATTTTGCCACTGACTGATTATTTTATTCCAAGGAAATAATTTCATTTTTCTCTATTTTCTCCATTCATGACATGGGAGATACACTATTATATAAAAGCTTGCAGATTTCCCTTGCTAGAAAATAAAATCTTCATCTCATCAAGAACAGTAAGATGTCTAAGTGTGAAGGCAAGGGAGAGCATGGAAAGCAAATCTCAAGGAGGCAATGGTGAGAATTTGCAGGAGGTTTTCCCATTCTCAGTTTGAACAGCATGAGCAAGAAGAGGAGTCCTAGGGCAGTTTTTTTTTCAGTGAGACCACCACTTGTTTCTTCTTCAGCCAGTGCATTTTAGTTGCTAACTGAATGGCAGTTGTGACTGTTTGGAAGCCAGTGTGTTACCATTCGGCTGCTCCTCCAACATACGAACATCTTTTGCACTCATTTATTAGTGTTGTGGATTCTATGAAGTGCTCACCTATTTCTACAAGGAAAGCTATGGATTCTTTCCATTGCTGTGTTGAAGCTCATGTTTATCTGCTTTGTGCTTTTTTTTTTGTTTGTTTTTCCTAAAATAAATGGGGGGAAAAAAAAAAACAAACCCACTTTATTTTCTAAAAGCTGAATCCAGTAGCACCCAAGGTTTTTTAATTGATTTGAAAAATCAAATTGAGTCTGAAGGTTTCCACAACTGTTGTCTCTGGACATTTGATCTCAGGAAAACAAAATTTGAGTTGATGGCTGAAACTTGACATCAGAATAAACCACAGTGCAGTACTCAATAACTATGGATTTTTTTTTCATCAACTATGTCAAATAAAACATTGTGAGAAGAAAATCAAAGATCACCATCACATGACAGTACAATGGTCATACACCTTGAGAAAGGTCAAACAAAGCATACTTTCTGATCAGTTATTTTACTTCATATCTTTCTATTCTCTCTTCCACTGGCATACGGTGTAGAAGCAATACTTGTATTTTTCCAGTGCAAAATAACTGTTTCTATGCTGAATCTCATTTTTATACTTTTTAATATAGAAGGGTTGTTTGAAAAGTAATGTCTCCTATTTTATCATGTTGGCCTGCAACATCAGAGGCAGATGTTGGTGGTATGTCAATAAAAGTTGAACTTTCCCACTGATATTCCCTTACACTTTTTTACTGTGTGATACATGGCAGAGGAGGGGCAGTCTGACAAAATGGCATCTGATATCAAGCATGTATGAAGCAAAACAGTGGAACTGAATTCCTCCATGTGAAAAAAAATCTACCCATTGACATTCATTGATGCTTGCTGAATGTTTATGGGGACCGAAGAATGAGTGTCAGCACAGTATGGTGGTGGCTGGTGTGTTTCAGCAGTGGGAACAGCATCATGAAAGACAAGCCACATTCCAGATGGCCATGCAGATTTTTATAAACGTGCAGGCTCTAGTTCATCACTGGCAAAAACGCACAGCTAATGGTGGTGACTATGCTGAAAAATCATGTTTTGTAGTGGATAATTTTCTCTATCAAATAGTGTTATCGTGTTCTTTGCATCTGTTGTATTTTCATAGAAATAAATAGGAGGTCTTACTTTCAGAGTGAGCTATGTATTTTCTTGTTATGTTTTTTCTGCTGGCTATGTTTTTTGCAATAATCACTAGCACAAAGAAACAGAGCTAAGGGAGCTAATGCTTATGCTTGCATAACCCTTCTAAAAGCCAGACCCAGAGAAATTATGAATTTTGACACAGCAAAGTTGATTTGGAAAAGTCAGAAATCAGAATCCACTGGAAACAGTAGGTTTGGTAGAGATTTCATATGAAATTACTACTGACTTCAGTTGAAATCCCTTGTTTCTTTTTCTACAAAATATATCAATAATAGGGGATGGTGCAATCGGAAAAGCAGCTTTCAGCAGAGCTGAATAGATTCCTTACTTCTTTCCTTCCACTAGCACTGATCTACATGCTGTGGCTGAATGGCATATCTCTATATTGGATTAGCATTATGCACTGAATTCAGCTAACATATTTGCTTTACACAGGAAAGGTTCTTGAAACCTCACTGAAGGTCAATACTGAGGCAGCATGAAAAGAACTTTTAAATGCCTCTCACTTACAGGGCTATTCCTGTAGAAAAATATTCTTTCTATACATAGTGTTTGTTATGATGATGTATTTTGGCTTTGGTAGAGAAATGCTGTTGATAACACACCAGTGTTTTAGTTGCTGCTGAGGAGTGCTGTACAGAGCCAAAGACATTTCATTTTTTCAGTTTCTCTTACTGTCCTATCAGCAAGAGGACTGGGGGAACACAACAAGTTGGGAAAGGGCAGAACCAGGATAGCTGACCTGAACTGGCCAAAGGGATATCCTATACCGTATGGCATCATGTGAAAAAACTACAAAATTGAAGGGAGTTGGCCAAGGGCGTGCAGTTGCTTCTTGAAGACTGGCTGGGCATTGATCAGTGGATGGTGAGCAATTTCACAGTGCACCACATTTATGCTATTTCTCTCTCCCTTTTCTGTCTTAGTAAATAGTTTTTATCTCAACCTATGAGTTCTACTTTTTTTCCCCAATTCTCTCCCCCATCACACTGAGGGGGCAGTGAGCAAAAGGCTGTGTGATGCTTAGCTTCTTGCCAGGTTAAACTACAACAGGAGTATGGGAAGGACTAATCTATGCTTAAGTTGCTGGCCATAGGAGTACAAGCAAGGATGGCTTATGAGCAGAGTGCCGTGGTGCATGAGATGACAGTGATACACAAGAAGAACTTGCTGGAGGATTCACATGGCCTGAAAAGTAGGGTTTTCCTGGTATGACAGTGAGAGTAAGATACGACATAAAGAACTTCTGTCTTCAAGAATCTCCAACTTTTGGGTGTTTTAAGACTTCAGGAAGTCTTGAAGTCATATGGAAATGTCAGTTTACTTTCAAAGATTCCTTTCTACTTTTCTCTCACATTGTCACCAGAGAGAACTTGGAGATTTAGAAGAAGATTTTGGAGGCCAGAAGATGTCCAACTACAAATGATGGGGTTTTGTAGTATGCCTGTAGGATTATGCCATGTGTGCAAACAATGAAAGGAGAACGTTCCACAACAAAACAGACTGCTAATGTGAGTGAAAAGGCTAAGCAGATGTGTTACATATGTAAGAGAAAGCCTATAAATGTGGATGTGGTCAGGATTTACCAGCTTTGGGAGGAATGGTTAAAAACATCATTTAGACACAAACTTTTTTTGATATTATGAAATCTTTGAATGGTTCAAGTTGAAAGCAAACTTGAAGGTCATCTAGTTCCAACCTCCTGCCATGGGCAGGAATAATATGCAGAACATTATTTCTTCCAAGAAAGCAAGAGCAAATTTCTTATCTGACTCTTGGGATATTTTAGTAACTTATAGAGAAGAAAAATATTACAGTTACTTGTACCAGCAAAGTGAGAATACACTGAATTACTCAGAAAAGATAAAATGGAGTTACTTTTGTTGTTATTTTAATTCTCATAGCAAAATTCTCATCAGTTTAATCGCAGTTCAGGATTCTGGAAACCTTCTTTCTTGATCACTCATTCTTCCTCTTGGTTTTTGGATAACATTCTTTGTGTGTGTGTAGAATATATAATGATATATATGGCCACAAATTCCAGACTGAAGTTAAGTATAAGCTCCTAGATCACTAAGTGCTTTGGAAGTATTTTCACTCCAACAATCTATTCAGGTTTAACAATATATCCTATGTTTGCCTTTGTAGCAAAGGGTATGACTTACATATGCACCCAGATACAAGGTAAAAAAAAATTCTTCTTGGGAAGTCTATCTATTTAAGATTATCACTTTCAGATAGAGGTAGGCTACAATCAGTATCTAACTGTACTGAATTTTTGTACTTTCAGGCTCCTTCACAAAACCCAGTATTTGATATATGTATTTATCTACTTATTTTTAATAAAAACAGATACATAAATGGAGAAAAAGATCTGTCTTATTTGACACTCCTACTGCTTTTCATAATGCACTTTGCAGCAGAAGAATATTTTATCACTCAAGCTTAGCCACCACATATTGATCCCTAGGTGGCTTATCCACATCACAGATTACTGTGCAGGAAGGTCTGTGTAAGCATGCACAGGTGTGACTATGTTTGGGCAGGGTGGATTGAACATTTTAGCCCCAAGAGCAAAAATCCTTACACTCTAGAATTAACACTGTCAATGATCTTTCATGTCTCTGTCCTCTTCCTGTTGCAGTACATGTCTTCAACTGTCTTTGTTTTCTCTTTCTCTGAGTTATTCCACCTCTGTTATCTCTGTTAATTGAGTTCTGGCTGCACACTTATTCTACAAATGGTGAACTGAAGGCCAGAGAAGAGAAGCGAATTGCTCAAGGGCATGAAGAAATTATATGGCAAGGTTATGGAGACACTAAAGTACATTAATTATTTAAGTAATCTGCTATGCAAATGGATATACATGCATAGAAGCAAGTGGAGTGCAAATCAGCAGAAATTTGTACCAGTTAATCCATTAACACAGAGCAACACAACATGTTCTCAGCAGCTCATTTCCCAGTTTGGTTTCAGTTTACTGATCGTATGGGGTGTCCAAGCTCATACACCTTTGTTTAAGCAGGGCTGATTAGCTGGGACCGCAACCATGTGGAGGATTTAGGCTGTGACTGTAGCCCAGCTGCCTCAAGAGCAACCACCTCAATGCCTCTCAGCTGCACTTGCCCACAGCTCCAGTTTCAGTGTTCTGCGATGCTGGGAAGTGTACATGAGGCACTGTCTGCCTTATTCTGTTCAGTGTCTGTGTGGCTGCTTTCCATCAGGAATATCTCCTTCTAAGTACATTAATGCAGAAGGGTAAGCACATTGCTTTTTGTATTCTCAAATCTGACTAGAGGAAAATATTTATGGCCATATTTATAATTGCAGACCTACTGTAATTACAGTTGTACGTTAACATTGTATTTTCCAAGCAGTTTTAATAGAAGTAAAGATAATAAAAGTATTAGCTTTCTTAATGCTATGGAATTATCCTTATTTATTGTTCCTTAGAAACCAAAAGTTATACGCAGTTTCCTGGCTAGCATTCCTTATGGTCTGGCATTTCTCTGGCAAATGATGACAATTTAACTACAAGCAGCCTGAGACCACTGTCCAGCAGAAACAAGAGCATCATCTCCTGTATCATGTCAATGCTTGTAGAGACAGTTGTGGTAGCTGTGATTTCAGGGGATCCTGCAGAGCAAATGCTTTCAAATCCAGATCAGACCCCCATATCCCCTCCTCCAGTCTCAGGCAAGAACAGCTCTGCTGAAGTCAGCAAATTCAGCGTGATATAGCCACAGCTCAGACCTCAAAGCCTTCCTACTGCCAGTCCACAGAGGGCTCTGGCATGGCACTGCAGCCTGGGATGAGCAGAGATGAGATCCAGCAGCAGAAAGAGCAGCTGCCTAATGCCTGCCAGTAGAGAACAGCAAAATCTGTGCCTCATCAGGAAAAGAGGAACTGAACAAGCAAACGAGGAGACTTCAAATCTGCTCCCACAATTGTTTTTATTCTTACTGCATCCTACAACTGAGGCTTGCTATTCATACACGTTGTTACAAACACCTTGAAAGGAAGCTTATTTTGCCTCATCTCTAACACGCATTTTCATAAGGAAAGTTGTGCCCTTACTTTCTGTTGTTTCAGACTATTCAATCATGTCTGTGCTTTGTGATAAAGATAGCCAAATAAAGCAATCATTTCATTTTCTTAGCTTTCCCTTGCTAAATGGCTCACACTTATGCTTACCTCTGCAGACATTGTTTTGGCACTTGCTTTGCAGCTGCTGCCTGGGGTGAAGAAGAACCTTGATGCCTCTCAGAGCATCATCATTTAATCTTTCTCAGAAATGTTCTGCCATGCTTTAATCTGATGCCTCTACCTAAAGCCTCAGCTAAAATTATCATTGAACATGAAATAAAAGGAAGTGTATCTGACATAGTTACAGCAATAACAAAGTCAAAATCACACCTTAACTGTTCTTTTCCTTAAGTTAATCAACAGCATTGGGGGAAAGCTACTGTAACTTGCCTGTAGTATAATGTGCTATGAGGGACAGTTTTAGAGTTAATTATTTGTTGCAACAACCGGAAAAATGATTTAGTGTAGAAAAAGAGTCATGGGGGAAAAAAGAAGAGAGAATCAGAGAATGCAATGAAATCAGCAATCAAATGGAGTTTCAAGTTCTTCAGTTTTACAGTAGGCTATGAACCCTGAAAGGTGGTGTAGCTTATATTCAGAGGCAGCTTTACAATCAACAGAAATATCGAAGCCATTAAACTGAGATGATTGGTTTAAAACAATAGAGATCTAGACAGGGGTTAATTTGCTTCTGAAGCATGACAGTATGGGACCATTATTCCTGGTTTATACCACTTTTAAACAGAGATGGTTAATGATGTCCAGGTCACTGGATTTGGCTTGAGCTCATCTCCAACTTGTAGATGATTGTGAGGGGACCTGTTATTTGGGGGAGTTATTTCGTTAACCACATCCTCACAAGCTCCTGTTAGAAGCAAACTGTGCACTGCTTTTGCAACTAGCAGCCAGACTATCCTTTCCTACTTCTTGTCAGCTAGCAATAAAACACCAGATGGTGTCCTTCCAAAAATAAATTCATCATAGTTTCATTCTGGGTTTTCTTAAACAATTTAGGGGCAGAACTTCAGCTAATGCAAATCAGTGCCACTGAAGTGAGTGCAGCTACGACATTTTATACCATCCTCAGAATATTATGAACTAATATTTTAAATTTTTTAGAAAGAATACCATATATTTTCTCCCTGCATTTAGTGAGTTTCATTGCATGCTTTATGCGAGTCACTTCACCCAGAATTCATGGCTAATGCTCCTCAGCACACAGCAATTCATAGGTCATGTCAGGCTGTGTATCGGATTAGACTAATTCACTCCGTTAAGACCCCTGTAACCATTATCATTTAATGTCTTTGTTTATCACCATCTTAGGCTCTAGGATACCCATTAGCTTCCTCTGGTGACACACAAGACTATTCATGCAAGAATATTTTAAGAGCCACTGGCATGTGAATAACGCTGTGATGGTTATGGTTCTGTGTGTGTTTAGTTTTCAGTCATCGAATGGAGTTTTCAATTGTACCCTTAACCTAGGCAGATAAATAGTTCTAATAGTAAAGCCTCTTAAAAGAAGTCTTCAGTATTCTTCAGATAAATCAATTAAGATTCCTTTCAGAATTGTTATTATGCCCTAGCAATTAGTCACTGTTTAGTTGAGCTGTGAATACTTATCTCTTTTATATATCACTCCTTCCAGCCTCACAATAACTTTTATTCTTTTTCTCCAAGCTCCCTTCAACTTATCTGCTCTTCCTGGCAGTACTGTGCCCAGTATGAATTTGCTTGCAGATGGAAAACTGCAAAATTACTAATATCTACAGGGCTACAAACACAAAACAGGGAGTCTCTACCTCCCTATTCCAAATGTGAGTATTAAAACAGCCAAACACATACCAGTAAGCAGTACCAGGTGTACAGCATAAAGATAATAATAGTGCAAGAAGAAAAGGGTGATGGTCAAATCTGCCTTCAACATTTATCATGTGCTCTTTGAAGAACACTTTTATCCACATTTAATACCACCAACAAAACTGTTCTACCAACTGCTGCTCCCCCATATGCCTTTTCTTCCAATGCTGGGGACCATCCATGTGAAAGAAGCTTTTTAAAATTCTTCATTTTTTTTAGCATTCCCAAAATTAGCTAGCTTGTTTTCAACAAACAGATGGGGGATGACCTAGGATTTGGAATGCAGCTGCTTCTCAGACAAAAAAAATCCTTCCAAATGTCTCCTAAGAAGAGGCATAGGAAGGAAACAGTCTTTCAGGAAAACAGCACTTATTTATCAAAGGTCGTTCACCAAGAGATCAGAGATCTCCAATTTTATTCTTACCATTTGAAACTAGAGCTGAAAGAAACAGAGCAGAGATGAGTGCCACATTGACACTCAAGATCACACATTTGTGAGTCTTCTCCCAGATTTTAAGGAATCAAACCCACCAAGCTTGACTTTTCATCCTGTGCTTAATGAATTCATCATTTTCCACACCTTATCAAGAACCGTATGGCTCAGCTGACACATGCAATATCAGACAGCTTCATCCCCAACCCCTGAATCCCAGCCCATGCCAGGAAGTTCCTAGGAGCTACTTCAGGTTCAGGCTCAGGAGTCACAGGAGGTGGAGGTAATGATGTGAGGGTCAGAGGCTGTGGTTTAGCAATGTGTGTAATATAATTAAGCACAGACTTAATGAGCTTTGGTCACCTGGTAAAGAACCGTCCTTTGCCTCAAGTTAAGTGCCTCATCGATTTGTCCAAATTTCATTTATTATAAAATTTTGTTTTGAATTTTGGTGGTGAAAAAAGGGCTTCTTGCAGCAAGCATCAAGATGGGAAGGCCTCAGGAGTTCATACATAAAAATCAGTGAAGAACTATCTTTAAAAATATCACATCATGACTTTTGTAAGAAGTGCCACAAAAAGGTATCTATTTTCCTGCAAAAGTTGTTGATTTTTCCTGTATATCTGCATCTCAGCCACTGCTGGCTAAAAGCTTTTATTGCTTATCTTTCAATCAAAAGCATCAAAAAGTGGTGTTTTTTGTTTTGTTTTGATTTTGACTTTGTTTTTCTCAGAAGGAATAATTCCAAGGAGAGCGTTACAGGCTGTATAGTCTCCTTTGTATTTTTCATGCACAGAGGCACTTTACAGATCAAAAGCAAGTGAAAATGCTGGGTTTGTTTTAGGTTTCATTTTGCAGTCAGGGCAGTGAATACATCTGTGTTTGTCACCAGCCTAGAATATATCATTTTATGGTTCTCAGAGGTTATTTATAATTGAATTATAGGATGTTTCGTGATTATTTGGAATGGTATTTACAGAAAGCAGTACTAAGCTCTGTAGTTCACATGCAACCAGGAACGTAAAGGAAACACCCTGTAATTCATTTTTAAGTACCCTCTAGAAATCATATAATTATATTGTGCGACAGTACTGCAAAAGGAAGAAATAGAAATTTTTAAATTATTTGTGTTATAGTCTTTAATCAAGCGTTTACACATGCAAGCTGACATACACTAGCAAACAAACAGGCAAATTATGATGAACAGAGCTCCAAGTTTTTTTGTTTTTGGATTTGATCTTAAGTCAGCCGTGGTTTTATACAGCAGAGCACTTCCTTGATGTATATCATAGACAGTTTTTGGAACAAGAAGTGGGAAAAAGTGGCTTTCACCCATAGCATTTCCTGACAGAAATGAAAGGGCACAGTCTTGTGAGCTATCAGATGATTCAAAATGGAGTGGCAGAGCCATCAAGGTGCACCTGAGATACCTCTGTTTGTCTGAGGGAGACAGTTTCTCCAGCTCTGAGATTTGGCAGCCACATGTTACCTCTTCCACCCCGTGCCAAACCCACAGCCCCGTTCCTCATGTTGGGATGTGTGGGTGCACATGAGAGACACTAGAAAATTCATCCTGGGACTGGCACCAGAGAGAAAGCTGTAAAGCTACTCTAGAACACACTGACCAGGGCTTAAAATGGTGTTACAATCTGCAATTTAAAGGAAATCATAAATTCAAAAACAACATTAAAATTCAGTTTTGTTGTTTTCCCTACACAGCATGAAAAGACCTCAGAACTTTTTCACTCAGAGGTGGTGAGGCCCTGGCACTGCTGCCCAGAGAAGCTGTGGATGCCCCATCCCTGAAGGCATTCCAGGTCAGTTTGGATGGGGCCCTGGGCAGCCTCAGCTGGTTGGGGGCAGCCCTGCCCAGGGCAGGGGGTTGGAATTGGATGATCCATCCAATCAAGCCATTCTGTAGTTTATGATTCTATGATTCTACAATTCTATTATTCTATCATTCTATGAACTAGAAAAAAAGAGAGAGCAATTTCTTTCACAAGCCATTGCACAAAATAAATATATAACAGAAAATGGATATAGATGTCTCTCTTACTTTCCTTAATTGGACTAAACACTAAGAGAGAAGTTGTGCACTCCAGTCTAGTTGCAGAAATGCAATCCTGTTCCTAAACAATATGAATAGCCAGAACAACAACTGATGTTTTTTTTTTTTTTCTCCCCTACTTCCTTGTGTGTTATTTTCTTTTGCCTTGTCCTTTGTCTATTTGGACAATAAATAGTCAGGAGCAGGAATAGTATATTGTTGTATATTTGTAAAATACACAACAGAAAAAGGTCTTTATCTTGACTGAATGCTCAGAGGTAACAGATTGAACTTAATAAATAATAGTGACAACAAATTAATCCAGTGTAGAAGAATTATTTTTTATTTGTCTTAGCTGAAAATCTGACCCATTCAAACAAATGACTCAAAAGATATGGTCATAATGTCAGTGTTTTGCAGTGGAAAACAGGATCAGTGAGTCAATAGACGAATACAATAAGGAAATAAATAATGGGGGTGGGGAGAGGAAAAAGAGCAGAAAAATAGAAAGAACATCCTGTGAATTGTCTCACATAGGAGAGGAAATACTGCAGCACTGGATTTCCAATTTGTGGATTGACGTCACAGGTTATAGAAGGAAATTTTTTGTAGAAAAGAGCTGTGAAGCCTTAGGTGTTCACCATGTGTGATAAATGGTAGACTTCTGATTTGTCCATCTTTACTTCAAATGTTTTCAATTTCCTCAATTATAGCAACTGTTAATACTAGGATGAATTTGTTCTTCTCTAAGAAATTCTTCATCTTGCGTAAACTCCTCAGTAAGCCCAGTGCAGGTGGCAGCGATGACAGCTGAACAAAATAAGAATTTATGGGTTTAGCTGACCAAAATAAGAATTTATGGCTCCACTTCTACCTGAAGCAAGAGCTGGTAAAGGGCTTGCAGAGCTGCCCAACAGCTGAAAAAGGGCAATCTAATTGTTATGCTCTACAGATATAATTTTTAATATCAGATTTAGCCATTTCAGTCCCATGACTTTTTTTTTCCCAGGTGAGAAATTTTCTATATACACCAGAAAACATTTCTAGCAGTGGGGAAGGCAGGTCAGCTTACTCAGGAAACAGAAGTTAGAATCTCAGTGCTTCAATGAGCAGTAGGAAAAAAATGTGAAAGTCAAATGAGATGCCTTTGGTATTGGGATGCATTTCCAATGAACTGACATCTCACACCTAGTAAAGAAAGTATTTCATATGATAAATCATACAGAAGTGGCATACCACCTGCGTCGTATTAAGCTGCCTGACATGGAGCATGCTCTTGTCACGTAACCTGAAATGTGGGCTTTGGGGAAACACTCTGTGGGACTCACACCTTACTGCTTAGTGGCAGGCAACTTCAATGGACTATGAGATGCATTTCTTTCCCTATGAAAAAGGTATGTTCTTCCTGCATGTTAGGCAACAATGAAATAAATCTATCCAAAAAATGCTGGGGACAATATAATTAATATAAGTTAGCCAGCCAAAATCAGCCATGAATACTTGTAGAGCTTCTATTTTAACCTTGGAACCTGGAAATATAATAAATAAATAGATAAATAAAATAAAAGGTAAAAACAAATGTAGAATATTTCTAAGTAGTATGGAAAACATTATTTTCACTATGGAATGAAACGCTGTCAAGTTTTTTCTTTCTCTTCTGAAAGAAAATGAAGTAGTAAAAAAAAAAAAGGCAAAGTAGGGTGTTTGTTTTCACTCTACATTCAAAAAAAAAAAAAAATTCAGAAGGAAAGATCATAATATGCTAGAAATGTCAGCAAAATGTTCACATTCCTTCAGCATAGGTAAACATATTGCTGGAGAAAAGAGCATCTTGCAGAGGGCTTTAAAGATGCTGCTGTTTTTTACTACCTCTGCTGTTGATTCATAGGACACTGGGGACTATTCTTGGTGAAATGTAAGGTATACAGGAAGGTTAACCCTGTAGCAGAGTACATCTATTCAATACGCTTCTGATGATTTTCCTTGCAATTTCTTATCTGTGGTTTGCTCATGGTGCAGATGTGCAGCATAGAAGTCTGGAGCTGGCCTTCCACGTGACCTGAATCATCTGCTGTCACCAACCCGAGCGCAGCACTGCACTGGGAACAATATGCAAGCTGTCACTTCTGTGATCCTTCATGCCAGGGAATGTCCTATCTGCACCTGGCAGATGGGGCAGAGCCTCAGAGAGGCAGCGTGGGTGACAGTGGGCTGTGCATGGAGCTGGGGTCAGAGCCAGCTGCACGACTCCCGTGCTCAGTACATGAGACTTGACACATCTGCCAAGAGTGAGTTAGACTCCAGCCACAAAGACACCCAAGAGCAAGTTACATTGCCTTAGCTTTATAGCAAACTGCTTCAGTGGGCTCAAGTTGGTCTGCTGTCTTCTGCATTCAGAGGCCATCACATTTCTAGCTTGTACACGAAGCTGTGCCCACAACGCTTTAAATCTAGGCTGAATTTGAAAGTCTGAGGTTGAAAAAATGAATCAGGAGGAAGGAGTAATTATAGTTGAGATGTCATACTAAATCCCAGGCCCTGGTTAGTCAAGCAGCTTGCTTCTGACAGCACCAGTTGGATGTAATGAATAGTGGACAGTGGTAGAGTTTAATATTTTAGCACCTGCTTTATTTTGCATGCAGGAGAGCAGCTACACACTCACATTTAAATAAGTCTGCAGCTGCAGGCAGCTTTTTCATGGGCAGGACTGTCTGCTGCCTGTTAGCTTTCAAAAAGCCACTTTAAACCTCTGCAGAGCCAAAGGGTAGTTTACAAATAACACTGTCAGAGGAATGAAAAACAGCATAAACCTTGTGTATTTTGGGAAAAAAAAAAAAAGTAAAAAAATATAAAAATAAAAAAATAAAAGGTGACTGGTGTTTCTATGTTGGGTTTGGCTTTGAGACTTTTTAGGAGTGAGGTCACTGTTACAGGTCTACTTTATACAAATAATTACAAATGAGGACATGGAGGAAAAGATGTCATTTACTTTGAGTCAAGCCTGTAACCTGATGTTAAGGCTGTCACCTGAATCACTGACAGCTTCAAAGGTTTTTAGCTGGTGGGCATCTTAATGCAAAACCAAGAATATTTGTTTTTGGGGGGGCAGGAGGGGGTAAAGGCCATTTCCTTGTAAAAGATTTTTTAACTTTTTCCTTTGTGCTCCTCAGACCACCTTGTCTGTCCCTGTGAGTCTGGGTTCAGCTCCAGTGATGGCTGTTGTGCAGTGTCAGTGTAATCCCTGTTTGGGTGTACCTCTCCTGTTAATGGTGCCTGCTGCTCCTGGGCTTGGTGTCAGCATGTGTAGTTTGCATTTGGTGTAAGAGGGAAATGGTTGTCAAGATTTTACCAAGCAATACAAATATCTACTGGGGACAGACTTCATCATACTCAGGGAACAACCCATTCCAACCTGATGTGTAGGGTTCATGGAGATGGTCTGCACCACAAATCACAAAAAAATGCACCATAAATGACACCTGTAAGTGAGATGCGTTTCTGTTTCTACTCTTGGAAAAAAAAATTGGTGCTCATAAAAATGAAGGAATAAATGAATAAACAAATAAAAGAAAGATTTTTAAAAAGAATTTCAGACTACAACTGGGCTTTCACTGCTCTTCAACCTTCAGCAATCAGTGTGAGCATGTGGTTTATGATTATATCAATGTGTCTTTTGTTAAAGCTGTGAAATGGGATGCTCTGAGCCTTGATTTCATCTAAGAGTGTGCATCTAACCTATTTCACTGTTAATACAATTGAACATTAAATTATTAATTATTATTGACTCTCATCAATATGCCTAATTAACCAATAAGTGTTGAACATTGATATTTTCAGCACCGGATATTACCTTACTGAACATAATAGAATCAGTACTATTGGCTATAATGTGGTGATTGATCCAACTGACTCTGCAGCATTCCCTGCTTCTATTAAAAAAAAAAAAAAAAAAAAAAAAAAGTGAAAATATTTCCTTCTGACAGAAGAATGCATAGAGAAAATGTCACGACTGTGTGATTATGTGATTAAAACCCATAATAGAAATGCAGTTTGTGAATCTGCTTTATTCCACAGGGCAGATTTTGATCTCAGATATATTGAGAAGCTGCCTTAAAAATCAATGTACCAGACCAGCAGGAAGGAGCTAGCAACCTAGCTACACAACCCGATGACATTTCCCAAACAAAATCTTTCCAAAGTTGACCAAGTTCAGTTCCCAGGGGCTTTGGATCAGGAAGACATTCCTAGATCCTGTGTCAGCAGAGCAACACTATATTCTGTACTGACACAGCAATACCTTCCCTACCCTGAAAGCTGTCCTAACTATGCTGACAACATTCGTCAACCTGTAATTGTTGTGTTGATGACTGTGAGCTGGAGTGACTGCCTGACATCTCCTACCTCCCTACCTGGTTTAAGAGCTTTTCCATACCTGATGATGGGCAAAATGCAGCTCTTGCATTTCATCAGTTCAGAGGAGAGAAGAGATTGTAAGGGGTACAATGAGATATTCAGTAGATCTAAATATAATCTTTTTTTTTTTTTTCCCTTTTAAAAATATTTTTAGTTTCTTTCCATTGTCTCCTGCATGAAGAAATGCAGGAATATCAGAGACGCATTATGATACTAAAATTATAATGAAATCGTCGAATTCATCACATTTTGTCTTCATCATCCAGTGCAGAATGTCCTCATAAAGTACTCAGCAGTGAATTTAGATCCAAGGTGTACGTGGCTGTTGAGTCTGAATGGTTGTATTTATGTGAGTGTGGTGACTAAAAGCCCCAACCGTCAGCCAGGATTCCTATGAGCTACAAATGAGTTAGTGAGCTTTTTCAGTTCCCTATTTTATTTTATTTTTTTTCCAGTAAAAGAACAAGTATGTCTCTGACTAGTATAAACCATATTTTCAAAATCCCTGAAAATAGCCTCTAGATCTCTTTAGCTTGGGCTCCAGAGAACCTACACAAGAATATCTCTACAAATCTCTAGACAAATATTAAATAAAAGCAAAAAGAAAAAGACAAAAACATACAGAAAAACACTCTGAGTTTTCCTGGGAAACAGAATTTCTGTTTCATGAGAAATTTTGATATAATGGATAGACCACTTGAAATTATAATGAAAAGTATTAACAGTAATGGGACTGGTGCTATTTAATATCTTCACTGATGACATTGACTGTGGGATCAAGTGTACCCTTCAGCAAGTCTGTGGATGACACCAAGATGTGTAGTGTTGTTGACGTTCCTGAGGGATGGGATACCATCCAGAGAGACCTAGACAGGCTTGAGAAGGGTGAAACTTATGAGGTTCATCAAACACAACACAACTGTAAGTTCTTGCATCCGGGTTGTGGCAATCACCACTACTTATACAAGCTGGGGGACAAAAGGGTAGGGCACAGCCCTGCCAAAATGGACTTGGGAGTACTGGTGGATGGAAGGCTGGACATGAGCCAGCAATGTGCCCTCACAGCCCAGAAAGCCAACTGGATCTTGGGCTACATCAAAGGAAGTGTGGCCACAGGTCAAAGGGAGTGATCCTGCCCCCCTGCCCTGGTGAGATCTTACCTGGAATACTGTGTCCAGATGTGGAGTCCTCAGGACGGGAGAGGCATGGACCTGTTGGATCACATTCAGAAGAGGGCCACAAAAATGATCCAAGGGATGGAGCACCTCCTCTACGAGGACAGGCTGAGAGAGCTGGGTCTCTTCAGCCTGGAGAAGAGAAGGCTCTTGGGAGGCCTTATAGCATCCTTCCAGTATTTAAAGGGGGCCTACAAGAAGGAAGGGGACAGACTCTTTAGATTCTTTGGTCTGTTGTGATAGTTTCATAGAAAACTGAAATTTTATAGGATATCATGATGTTCCATTCAGCAGTTTTACAATTTTGTTTTCAAGATAATATACAGATCTGCATATTGATGAAATAATTTAACTTCTCTGAAGTTTTGATTGTGCAGTCTGATTCCTGTACTGCTTACAAACCTACACTAGTGCTGTACAGGGGCTGGAGATGTTGTCTAGAGGATGCATGCAAGAGATGTTTTGCAGTATCAATCACTCAGAATCACCCTACACTGCAGCATCATTCCTCATTGTCACTTGACAAACTAATTTGGCAGGGGTCTGGTGATTAGAGTGATACCTCCAGCCTGTACTCAGAAGGCAGAGAATTATCATCTGTCACCTGAGTGTCTAGGAACCAAGTGAGAGCTTGGTCTCTCCTTTATGCCAGCTGGAGATGTGTGCTTGTTAAGCAATAGTAATTTTGTAATCAGTACTTTTTAACCAACGCTTTTGTACAGCATCTATGGATCTCATTTCCCTTCTGCTTAATTTGCAGTTCTTGCTATTTTGCAATTGACTTTCTTGCCCCAGTGATTTGCAGCCTGGCACAAGCATTTTAGCAAAAACCATCATTTTTATTCCTCTGCTTAAATAACCATTGGTAAGTCTGGCTTCTGAGCCAAGCTATAGTGGCTGGTTAACCTTCTGCATTATGTGTGAAGTTAGCACAGCATGCTCATCCTCTAGGCACTTAGCTCCAGTGTCCTTTCTTGTCTTTTGTAACCTATAAGGCTATTGTGTTAATATGCAGACCATTACTACTTTGCTGATAAGACAGACTGCCGAGGATCAATATGTCTCTACATTTGTCAGCCCCATACACCCCAGAGTTAAGTTCTCAGCTCCTCAGCTCTGCTGCCAGTGCTCATGCCCTGCTGTGTAATCTCAGGGAATTGTCGATTTCTTATGCAGCGTGTCCGTGCACCATGCATGCTGCGGCGCTTTACAGAACAAGTAGGAAAGATCCAAATGTCGTATTTGTTTGGCTCCCACTGCTTGAATAATAGTAGGTGCAACCAGAATAGCAGAGGACAGCTTGCTTACAGGGTCACTGCAGCTCAAGAGCTAGCCATCGATGTTGTCAGGCAGACTTGGGAAGGATGCCCAAATGCTATCATCAACTAAAGGACACTGCATTTTAATGAAAGACAAAAAAAAAATCAAGATTAAAAAAAAAAAAAGAAGAAAGGTAAACTTCCTGGACAAACATAATAAATAAAAGAAGAGATTTGTTCTTTTCTCTTCTTAAATCTTGCTCTCTTTTTCCATGCCTTTACCTTAATTCAGTAGTTCAAGGGAAAACAGCACTGGGATTTTTGGAAGCTGAATACAGTAACATCATCCACCACAAAGATTCTTAATTATAAATCAAGTATTTAAGAGACAAAAGTCCATTTTAGTACAACCAATATGCTGACAGGATTTAAAATCAAGTACACTGCCTTATTTTATTTTTTATTATTTTTATTTTATTTATTTTTGCAAGGTGCTTATTCCTAATTAGAGTTTTCCTGGAATTTTTAGAAGTTGATGCTTCTTTATGAATGTTACAAATGCCATTTCTTTGTGTTTATTGTTTGTTTGTTTGTTTTTTAACTTGAGTTGGCATGTAAAAATATAAGCAACAGAAATCAGCAACAATAATTCATAATGTAATAAAGAATGTCTCCTTTCCTCCATAATACTTACCTATAGACAGCTATCTACAGACCTGCAACTCAGCTCTGTGCCACTGATCACGAACCTTTAAGCTCTGCCAGTCAAATGGTTCTCAGTCCAGTCCACCTCACTGTCTGCCCATCTATTCCACACTTCCTAAGCTTACTTACACAGACGTTGTGTAACACAGCGTCAAATACCTTGCTGAAGTCAAGGCACACAACATCCCCTGCTCTGTCCTCATCTACTCAGCTGGTCATAACATCACAGAAAGATACCAGGTTGGTCAAGCCTGATTTCCCATTGATGAATCCATGTTGGCTACTCCTGATAACCTTCTTCTCTTTCACTTGTTGGAGAAGACATCCAGAATTAGTTGTTCCATCACTTTCCCAGGGACAGGGGTGAGGCTGACCAGCCTGTATTTTCCTGGCTCTCTCTTCTTGGCCCTTTTGAAAACTGGAGTAAGACTGTCTTTCCTCCAGACCTCAGAAACCTCTCCTGTTCTCCGTGATCTTTCAAAGATGATAGAGAGTGGCTTGACTATCACCTCTGACACCTCTGCACTTGTGGGTTCATCTCATCAGGACCCATGTATTTGTGTGCATCGAGTTTGCCTAGATGATCTATGAGCAGATCCCCCTCAGCCAAGAGGAATTCTTTTCCCTAGACTCGCTCTTATCTCCAGGGCCTGGGATTCCTGAGGGGAAATTTTAGCAGTAGAGACAGAAGCAAAGTATGTGTAGTAGTAACTATGCCTTCTCAGTCTCCTCTATTACCAGGGCACACATCTCATTCAGCAGTGGACTCATATTTTCCCTATTTTTCCTTTTTTTATTGACATACTTAAATAAGCCTTTCTAGTTGTCCTTGAGCTCCATCAAGACCCCTTTTCCACATTCCACAGACTTTCTTCTTCCATTTGAGTATTTTCATGAACTCCTTGTTCATTCATGTGGGTCTCCTACCACCTCTGCCTGATTTCCTCCTCTTAGAGATGCACAGATCTTGAGCCTGAAGGAAGTTGTGCTTGAATGTCAACCAACTCTCTTGGGCCTCCTTAGCTCCCAATGCACTAAATGAGATTAAACCTGTTGGTATGAATCAGTACACAGAGCTACGCAGATTTTCACTGCTCTGATGCATAGACTCTACTATAAATGAAGTTTTTTCCACTGCAGAAATTCTTGAAATAACATCTTCAGTTTTCTAGTTAATTATACTTTTACTAACGGTCTTTCAGTTTTTCAAAGAGACTATGAATCTTGCAGTGAAAGAAGTGGGCAGCCACTTGCAGGAGTAATCCCATTACAATCAGCTACACTGCTCTTTGTCATTTGCTGTAAGGTGTTAGAGCTCTGACCCTTACTGATTTACTGCTCTTCATAATTAGTTGCAGTGATTAAAATGCATTTTAGATTACCCTGAAGTTTTCCTTCCTTAAAAAGTTTTTTTTTTTAACAGAGGACAAACTCAGGGTCTGAAGGTGAACAATTGTCCTCCCATATAAAACAATACCAGCAAGGAGGAATGCCACAGATAAGGCATACAAAAGGAATCAGAAGCACAAGTGCTTAGGCAAAAAGTGATGCTTTTGGGCAAGAGATACTGTCTTAGATGACAGAGACAACTCATGCAGTAATTTAGCATGGTAGATTAATAGAACTTCAAACACTGTGAAATACTGACAGCAGCACATGGACATAATAAATCAATCTGTTGCATCTGTATGTAATTAAGAATCATTATAATATAGCCATTTTCTCCAGTGATCAGGATTAGTGAATACCTCACAGGAAATAAGCTAATAAATAGATTCAAGTGCTGGGACATTATATATCTGTATCTGGGACTGTGTTTCTCAAGCTCCTTTCTTCAATAACCCCAAATCCAGGCAGACTGTCTCTCCTGTGAGAATCTGACACATACAGAATTCCTTTGTAGGGGTTTTCAAGGCACTACAGAAAGAAAAAGCTGAATGCTTGGATGCTGCAAATAGTTTTTGGCAAGGGCAAACATCCTACTTCTATCTCGGTGCTACAACTGGAAAACTAGTTTCCCTATTTTTTTCCTTTTTTTTTTTTTTTTCTGTCTTTTCTGCCTTTTGAGCCTCTTCCTCCTCAAAAAAAGTCATTAAGTTGCTAAAAGCTGCATTTGCTTTAAGCCACTTTGGATATTTATTCTCTTACTCTAGGGTATAAACAACTCTGAGGAGTGAGTACTGCTTTCTGGAACCCTATAGCCAGATGATATATAGCTTGGGAGTGGAAGGGATTCCTGCATTTTCTTTCCTCCTGATGGTCTTTGGGATGATATATATCTGATTACTTCATTTCATCATTTAATTTATTTTATTATTGTTATTATTATTATATTGTTGTTGTTATTATTATTATTATTGTTTTTGTTGAGTTCTGAATTGGGGATGGAACGACGTCTTCTGAACTAGGGGAAAAGGTTCTGTCATCCCGTTTTTCTTTTGCCTGTTGGGGTACTTTTTCCACTGTGATGGTTTAGATCCCAAGGGAAGCAATCTTCCCAAGGGAAGGATCATTACTAAGATAAAGCTATGTAGTGAAGTCTTAAAGCTGTCTCTCCCCTCTTTGTGACATTTGGGGTAAAAAAGTTTTAGTGCCTCCATGAGGCTGGTTCTCCCCCAGTGCCAGGCTGGAGGCAGCTCTGGACGGACACCAGTGTGAGGAGGGAGTGCTGGGAGCTGTGCCAGCAAAACACTAAACTAAGCATCATTTGTTGTAGGCATTCATGGGATGCCTCTGCTGTGTCACCACCATGTGCAGTAAAGAGCATTGTTCTTCTAGTATTTGCCTCCCTTGGAACTGCAAGTAAATGCACAGCCCAATTAGTGCAGCAGCTTAAAACAATAAACCCTCCAGAATCTCTGGTGGGGGAAGCATGCTTTTATCTATTTGGTAAATAATTTATTAATCACACTGATGTATCCTCCTTGACAGCAACAGAGCCAGATAAGTGATGGTTCAAAATCAATTTGTCATGGTTCAATGTGCACTCAGTGACCTACTTGGTCTGTTATATAGGTCAAACTTGCTCTGGTAGTAGAGGCACTTCTTAAAACAACAGCAACAAAACTCATGGCAGGATTCAGACTGTGAGATCCTGTGTTGGCTGGCATCAAAAACTCAGCTTTCAGAGAGGGATGAGGACAGGACTAGGACAGTTGTTTGGGGTTGTCAGAGACACTGGCTCACAAATGCCCTGCATTGGCTGTGCAGCAGCGTTCAGAAGGTAGATCCATACACTGTGACCCACTTCAGTGACCTTGTTATTATCACACTGCCCTTTGCCATTGATAACTTTGCTAGCATCCCCTAATATTTGCCTGTTTGTCCTGCATCAGTCTGCTGTTCCTGCTCTATCCTACTCACAGCATCTTCTGCTGCTGACGAGGTGGAAATTTATTCCATCCACTTCTTTTCATTCCTGCTGTAAAGTCCATATGAGTCTCACAGTTTGAAGTCTTCTGCTCCTCAGAAGGCAGGTGGTGTTAAGGAATTGGATTGTTTCAAACTGCAGGGACGCAGAAATTAAAACCTGTGTCAGAGCTGTGGAGTATCTATTTTGCTAGTGTTCCCTTAGTGGCCTGATGGAAGTATTGGTTGTCGTCTGCTGATTCAATTTTTGTAGTGTCAATCTACTTCATTAATGCATGCTTCAGGGGTTTCTGCCAGGAAGTCTTGGAGAATTCTGAGCAATCTTGTGATGGTCTCATTCACCTGGCCTCAGAAATGAACTTATCCCAAAGTCATATTGATAACCACTGCTTTGGGGATGATTCCTTCTCTTTTCCCACTGCACAATATAGGATATTTTATTTATTTCTTCATTTGTTTGTTTATAATGGCCTTTAATCTTTTGCATAATAGGTTAAATATTTCATAGGTTGTCAACGAGGACTTTGTAGCCAATGGTATGTAGTGTTGTAGAGCAAACATTCTGATAACACTGGACACTAAGAATGTTTTCAGTTGTGATCATAACTGGGGAACACTGTGCTGAATTACACAGGTATACCATTGCAGACTTATATTTTAATGTATTCCTTCACATTATTTTGAGAATACAAAGAGGAAAGAGATTTCCTGCTCACCTACTTTAGAAGTTGCTTTCCTTGCTCTGTGGGGCACTGATCCTCTGCAGCATTGCACCCTTCATTGTCCCACATTATGATTCCATCCTCCTGTGTTTTCTTCATGATCAGACCAATAGACAAGCATGGGTGCCAGCTGCATGCAGGGGATCTGTACACACATGTGAGGTTCCATCCCTGAAAGAAAAGCACAGCTGAAATATGACCTATATTCACAGAAGAAATTTCACCTGGAAGCTTTCCACACATGACTGGGAGAAACTAACACTTTCAACAGAAGTAGCAGTAAGACTGGTCTTTTAATCCTTCTTGGTATTAGAAAGAGGGTAAATGGGAATGGTTAGTGTGGGTGAAACATCTTAAGTTATAGTCAGTACTGTTAGTGACTGCTAATGCTTCACACTATCAGCTTCCATGTTTATCCTTAAAAACTGTACAAATATCTGTATGTTTTTTTCACAAATGTCTGTGTAAGGGGAAGGGAAATATTTGTGTCAGTTCCTAGGAATATCCTGAAGCTGAAGGAAAGGAAAAAATTCACACCTAGAACCAGAATAAATTAATAATAATGATAATAATAATATAAATACTTCTATATATATATTTAAAAGACCAAGCAGTGATTCTGCTCTTTACAATTAAAATTATATGATTTTGCACTTCCCTTTTTTAAGTCTTGTCTCCAAGTAGAAGCCTTTACTTGAATCCAAGACAAACAGCAACACTTTCTCCCTAATACAGAAAACACATCTCAATTTTGATGTTGACCACCTCAGGCCCATAGCATCCGTTCTGCATCCACAGCCTCTGATGTTCGTCTCAAACACTGTGGACAGATTGGTTAAAACTTGTAAAATGCAAAAAAAACCTGTCCACATTCTCATTCTGTGCCTTCTGATGTCTGTTATTTCTGTTTATTTATAAGACACTGGAATGAAAACACGGTGCTTGTTCTTGCTTTGTCCAGAAATCTTCTTTCTCTATCAGTGGCAGTCAAAAAAAAAAAAAAAAAAAAAAAAAAAAAAAAAAACAATCCAGGGTGCCAGAAGTGGTAGCATTACCACAGCTGGGAACTAAAGGGACTGTCTCTTTAAGGATGGTCATTTCCTATAGACTTGCCCCACAAATGTGCCATGGCAGGGGGTTGGAACAAGATGATCTTTAAGGTCCCTTCCAACCTAAGACATTCTATGATTCTATGGTATAGCCCCAACAAACACAGATTCCTCCCATTTTTCTTGCTAGTTCTTCATATGCACAATAAATTCCAAAAACTGAGGAAGACCTCTGGGGTCATGGCATGAACTCCTCACACTGGCCTTGGCAAATCAATGAAATCCCATCACCCCGCCAGCAGTCTCTGATAGTACTCTCTCTTCCTGCAGATTCCCCTGAAGGATACCTGTAAAGCAGGATTTTGCACAAATCATGCAATTTACCCTGGAGACAAGATAAGAAAACATTCATAAAACCAACAAAAACAAGTAAACACACAAACCCCAGCAGGTTATTTTCATCACTTTAGAATTGTTTCTGTTTTGTCAGCCTTTAATAATTTAATTGAAGAGTGATACAATATGCAGGCCCAGCAACACAGAAAAGGATATTTGTTGGAATACTTTAATAAGATGTCTCTTAATGTTTTCCAGGAGGTGTCAGCAGTTCTTTAAACCAAGGCAGGATTTGCAACAAATGGTTTCTTTCACTGAGAATTCAAAAGATATTCTTTAAAGTCTGCAAACTGCCAGTGAGCTTCAATAGAACAAGTGTTCTCAAGGTGTATTTATGTTGTCTCTATAGTACTCCAAAGGATTTCTGCCAGCACATCCCATTACAATGAGCAATGCTTCCTTAAAATGCAAAAGAAGAAGGTTTAGATCTTGGTTAATTAAATAATCTTCTATCGTTTTAATTATTTACAATAGCAGACTGATACCAGCCTTCCAATTTCCCACCCTGAACCTCAGGACATTGTTCTGTCTACTTTGATAAGGGCTGAAGGATCAAAACATATATGTTATCTATCTGTTAGTTAATGAAAAGTCAGGAATGTGTAATTAAGCACAGGTTAAGACTTCCACAAGATTCATTAAAAGCAAATAAAAATGAAAGCTGTGCCCTATGTTGTGGGTTATGATGGCAGACAGTTCTTGTCACGGTGCGTTGACAATGGTTGAGCAGCACCCGGTGAGCTCCTATCTCCCTATTTTTATTTATCGCCCTTGGAGGCTGGCAGTTCTCCATGTGAAACTCTGCTTATAGAAGATTTATCTGTGCCGTGCAGGTAACATATTGGCATCATGAACGTCCATCTATCAAAAATGCTGAAGCATCCCCAGTGATGGGAGAAGGACAGTTTTGCTGAATGCAAAGCAGAGAAGGAGAATGTAAACACTGAAAAGAGCAAGCAGGAAACATTATAGTCTCAAAATCAATTTATGTCAGGCAGGGAAGTGTGACAGGAGTCCCAAGGTGCAGAGCAAGGCCAGCTTCTAAGAGTATACCTAAGTGCCAGTCTCCTCGGTGTATGAACTCCATAGGCAAGAATGAACATCTCTGTGTCAGTCCCTAAGAATTAGCCATTCTCTTCTTTACCCAGTCCTTAGGTATGGTTTTTTGTTGTGCAAGATCTATATGAAGGAAACTAAAAATATTGGCACGCTTTTTTCCCCTATATTGTCCCCTCTGTCCTGTCTTCCCCTGGGACTGGAAGCTCCTACAGTGTGCAATATAGGCTTTGTTGTATTTTCATTTATTTTTTTGCTACGGTAAGCCTAAGACCTGAGGCTCTACCTCAGGAACTCATATCAGTCCCATGGCAGAAAATAAAGTGGAAAGTGTTCTTGCCAAAATCAAACAATCAAAAAAACCCACAAATGAACAAATCAGGTTAGTTCATCTTTACACAGCTAGCAATGCTTTTTATCCTCTTCTGTAAACAAGTATGTTGCCTGGCAGCTTATACCCTCCATTATTCATTGCTTGTTCATTCCAGACTTTGTCCTAAGCTCTGGCACCTACATCTCAAATAACCCAGGGTACAGACATGCAAAAATACAGGTCACAGGGAATCTGCATGAAGGCTAACAATCTCCAAAGCATTTGCTGAATTATTCCTTTTGCAAACAGCAACTAAATTGCACCTATATCTTGACACAGATGAAGACCATTTGCTGCCTCTTCTGTGTTCATATGCAGCTGAAGATGCTTAACACTTCAAAAAATCCAGTGAGTGTGTCACAAGATGGACATTAGAATTAGAGCCTCTTATTGAAAGTGTGATTTTATCTTCTGTGTCTCCACTTACCCCTCTTTAAAGTGGGAAGAATGTTTTTCACCTATCATGCAAATGTTCTGAGGCCTAATTAGTTAATGTGTGTAAATTGCTTTTGAGATGAACAGCGCTAAGTATTATTATTAATATATTAAAACATGGCCAGCAGCCAACCTCTCCTTGTAGCTGCAAGGTAATGACAATGCTGATCAACTACAGGATTTTATTGCTAGTGATCTGAAACAATAAATAGTATCTGTTCATTTTTCCAGGAACAAGTACAAACAAATAAATTTAGTCTGAATGCTAGTAAACAGAGAGGCAGCTGATTATTCTTTTTTTTTTTTTTTTTAAATTTTTGATGTGAAAAAATATTTTTCTTGTTTAAAATAGTAAATGGGATTTTTTTTATTTTTTATTTTTCCCCAAGAAAAAGGGGATAAATTCACAGCCAGGTGTTTGGGTATTCCTTATTCTTTAGTCTCGTTGACAAGCATCATCTGTCATTATGAGGGAAACTGTAAAATTTACTGTGTTGAGCACAACTGTTTCTTGTGTACATTGTTTTAGAAGGTCAAACTTCATTATCTAAACACGTAAAGAAAATGAAGAAAAAGGTAAATCTCTCAGAGAAGGTTGTGCAAGTTATGAAGGAGAGACCATTGTAACCACATCTTCCTTTTTCTTATTTCTGCTTACCAGGCAGTAGAGAGAAAGTTTGCTTAATTTGGCAGGCATGATATATTCAAGGCTAATCGTGCAGATATGAGCTAAGGACTTACTTAAAGAGATTTTTTTTAGGAGCAGTCCTAAATTTTGGTCTGTCAATCCAGTCCAAATCCAGTTACATTCAACACTCCAGTATAAGCCAACAGGAAATACTATGCTATGATTTCTTTTCATTTATGAAGTTAGTCTTGTAAGTGGTAGCTTCAAAGCTGTCACACACTATTGCATCCTAGGAACACAACCATTCACCAAAATGTTACTTTTCTAGTAGTGGATTTACTGCATCAATGAAACTTATACCTTGACTTAGTTTGAACTTTACTCTTCATAGAAAAGGCGTAATTTCCTTTGATTTGCACAAAGTAAACAAGACACAAATATAATGATAAGCAGGACACAGAACGAGCTCCTAAAAAAATAATACCCAATTACACCGGGGAGAACAACTATAGGAAATATGGAATGGAATTATTTATGATCTGGAAACAAAGTGGATAACTGAAATGTGAGAAGCCACATGCCAAGTAGCCTTTCTGGCCTTGTACCACGTGCTCTTTGTCCCAGACAACTGATTTCTGGAGAGCTATCTCACCATCTTCATGTGAAAGTAAGACAGGGTCTTTAGAGATCTGGAAATGATGAACAATAAGAATGGATACCTTTTTTTTATTTGTTTTTCATGACATTTTCCACCATCAGAATAGTCAGGGTGAAGGCTACTTTCCATCTGTTTTCAGTAATATAATATAAAATTCAAGTGAGTAAATAATCTTACAGAAGGACATTAAGTCAAGTATCTTTTATTTTCTTTTTCTTTCCTGCTCTCTCTTCCTCCTCTTACATTATTTTTTCTATTTGTTGTTGTTGTTATTGTTGCTGTTTAGGTTTGGTTTCAAAGCTACAAAATGTATTAACATTTCAAAAATAATTTTGGGCTTCAGATGCTCACTATGAAAGCTAAAAATTCCGAGTTCTAAAACTAAATATCACCCTTGGCAAATCTTTTGGACATCATGATTTTTTCTTTTCTGAAAGAAAACTGCCAAATTAATTTTGGCCTCTTTAGCCCTTGGCTCATCTCCAGTGACAATTTGAAGTGAAAAGAACAAATTGATCAACTAGTGAAACTCCTTCTGAGATTATGAAAAGCTATGGCGTTTATAACACATTTCTACCAAAATGCAATACTAAAATAGATTTGACCTTCAATACCCTCTATAGTCATTAGACCGTTTAGGTTGACTGAACCATTATTGTTGTAAACACTTTAGTTTTCATCAGATCTTGCTGTGCATGAGCAGGCTTTGTCTACCAGATCCACTAAATTCATCAGAACCATAGCAGGCTACAGTACAGCTGGACTCTGATCTTACTATATATACTGTGATGTGTATGTCCTACTTGTTTCTCCACAGGAAGTAAGAGAGGAAATATATATATATACGTATATGCATAGTCATAAAGAGATGTACAAAAAGCATTCAGTCACATTGATAATCTCTTAGCTGTAATGAGAGTCAGAAACAAAACTACTGTGAATGTTCATTGGGACGTTCTTCACATTGTTTTGATCAATATTTTTAAAAACTGTACTACCATATTTGTATTACTGTAAATGTGTAATGAGTATCTTTGAAGTGTTACTTTGGTGTTGTGATTGTATTCCAGTTAATATTCAGTACAATTAAAATCGTTGAATGAAACAAATATCATGCTGAATTCTCTTTGGTCTTAGATGTTTTGTTCTGCAGCTTAAAAATAACCATCAGATGATAACTTTGGCTTTGGGGCCTTTGAGTAGTCATAGAATAACCCAAGTTGGAAGAGATCCACAGGGATCATCAAGTCCAACTCAGTCTAGAACACAGTTCTTGAATTAAATATTTCTCCTACATTTTTGCAGAAGGTAGAATGTTGTTCATCCAAGTTTGGTGCCTGATTTGGACAAGCCCCATAAAATTTTTAAATACTCAGTTTCCAGTGGAACAGTAATGTAACAGAGCAACTTATGTGTTGTACTAAGTCAAGAAGTTGAACATCTGAGGATCAGAAGAAGCCAGTCTAGTTTTCCTAATTTAAATTACTCCTCATTCCACTGAAGAAAACAGTAGCTATCTTTGGCTACTGTAAAGAGAAACTATAGGATGTGCTAATTGTCTCCATTAACACTTAACACTGCTATTTCTTTCCCACGCTGTCTGCGTGGTTTTGCACTCTCGTCAATGACACAGGAGGACACGGATACGAGGTGTTGCACACCCGAGGGGCATTAAATCTACATAACACTCAGAAATGCCCTCACAGCTGAGCTACAGGGTATCATCAGGGAGAATATTTCCAAACTTCTAATCAAAGCTGGGCCACTCTTCCAGTAGATGCATGACAGCAGTGTACCCAAAAGGACTGCAGACAAGTGGGGCCTGATCCTCACCCAGTGTTCCCAGCTGCAAAGGCAGCTTTGGTCTCTATCTCCACGAGACATTCATTTAATTTCTGGAAACAATATGAAGTGAAATGCGTAACTATTCCAACAAACAAAAGACTATAGTCACAGGTAAGTGTGCCAGCAACTAAGTTAAAATCAAATTTTTTCTTTTCTCCCTTCTGATGCAGCAAGAAATCTATTTGCACAGTGGGTTGGATTCTGATGAAAGGGTATTTAAATCAGAATATCTCATGACTTGTGGATAGGACATTTTCAAAATGATATGGGGTCAATCCCATTAAAGTTGAATAACAAAATATATCATTTCCTGGTTGTGTGTTTTGACAGTTGCATTATGACACAAAAGCTGGGTAGCACCATAGTTACTATGATGATATTAAACAAAGTTAACCACAATTGTAACGATATCTAGCTTTTTGCATTTCTCTGAGCTATTTTTTGAGGAATAAAGTATTTTTCTACTTAATCTTGACCATATTTTTCCACATAATCTTGATCTAGTTGAGAGATAAATGTATTTGCATATTTCTCTAGAGTATATATAGTTAAAAATATAAAGTACTTAGACAAATCTTCTGGCACCTAATGCATTTACAGAGTTAGGCATTTAACACCTGAAAAAGTAGGCAAAACTAAACAGTGCCTGGAATCTCTGTTGTATTTCAGATGCCAGATAAGAAACAATTTTAAGTGAGATTGCAACAGTCTGTAAAATTTCAATAGACATTATAAACCAGATACTTTAGAGAGATGTTTTCCTTAAAATTCAATTTAAACTGAATTTACAATTTTTTGCCATTCTGGTTTAATGAAAAAGTTCATAATGTGATTGTGGTCCCATCTTTAAAACAGCAAAACTAGTATGACTACAGCTTCACCACTTGGTTCACAGAAACTCCACAGTGAACTAGGAAAGTAAGAGAAAAAAATAAAACATTGGCTAATGTAGTGCAATTGTGTACACTTTAAAAATGGCAAAAAGTAACAAAGAAAGAAACATAGCAGTGTTATATGAAAAATTAGAAAAGGTAAAAATATGAAAGTCTACCTTTAGCTAAGTTAAGCTTTAACATGAAGCAATAGATCTAAAGGAAAGTATAGACAGTGATTCATAAACTGTGGGAGACCACTGTCTCAGCAAGTTCCTTTTATTCTAATTAATCACTTTCCTAAACAGGAAAACATAATTGTCCTTACAAAAAGTGAGGTATTCTTAATAGATTGGGAAGATCTTTTTCTAAGCTATACTGATGAAATCATTTGCTTGAATAGACTCAGCCACATGGTGCTAGTTTCCATTATAGTCCAAGTAAACTAGCCATTCAAATCAAGAGCATACCTGTGGTGATTTCAGGGCAAAAAAGAATGAAACCTGCCTTGGAAAATTTCCAAAATGGAAATAACAATGATATATATTTATGCCAAACACAGATTTCATTCCAAAGTACTTTTTTTTATTATTATTTTGAAAACTCATATTTTACTGTGGTTTTAAAGATCAGAGAATTCATACTGGTATCTCCAACCTTTCTTTGACGCAGACTAACACAGAAGTAGGCTCTCTGAAATTTGAAAACTATGATGAAGCAACTTTGTTTCTGCTTTTACTGCAGATTTATCAAAGAAGTCATGGATTATAAACCAATAATACTATTGTTCATGCATGTACAAGGAAATTAGTGGTCCTGTATTTATCTGTATATGTTCAGGTTTGAATCTGGCCAGGATAAACATACTGGCAGCATAATAGGTTACCACTCTCTTGTTTACAAAGAGTACATGTTTTTCCTGCTGTATTTGAGTGGGAGTGAAAGAAAGCTTAATGGAGATAAGACTTCAAGAAATGAGTATTTCAGATATATAATTGCTATCAATCATAGGACAAACTGAGTCAAAAGGGAATTTTTATTTATAAAATAGAAACATAACAGAAAAAAAAAACTTTCTTTGATTATTAAGGAAAAAAAATGTTCTTACATATTTCTGTCTTCTTTCATGGCTTAAATGATTTGTGTAAATTAGCTAACAAGCTCGACTGCTCTGAAAATTTCTCAGGGCTTATTTTGAAGTATATCTTATAAACATGCATCATCTTCCCGATAGTTACATATTCAGGGAATATCTTTGCAGTTCCTCCAGGCTCCAGACAGAGAGAGGCCAGGGCTCTGTAAGGCAGGAGATTTGGTGTGAGGCTGCCTACCTACCAGGGTGCCAGGAGCCTATGCCTCCCCAGATGGGAGAGTGTAAGACTTTGCCCATGTATGAAGGATGAAATCTCACTGAAACAGGATGAAAAGGAGTTATTAGTGTTTTCCTGTTTTCCTCATTCAAACCTCGCAACAGCCAACCTTAAACAATAAAAACCTGATTTCTACATTCAATTTTTCAATATTTTATGCTAGAAAATCGTATAATGACACAGGAAAAGATCTCTGGAATTCTTCTGGTCCAACATCTTGCTAAAAGTAAGTATAAGAAATTAGCCTGAGTTTCACCTTATGGTTTGAGTTTTATTACACCTCTAAAATTTCAAAAACTCCCAAACAACCTTTAAAATGTAGGCTGTCTTAAGTAATGTTAACAGAATAAAACATCAGTTAGGAATATCCACAAGCATAAAACCTCCCTGAAATTCCCCTCTACCAATGAAAATAAACACAAATCTTGTTGGATTTTTTTTTTTCTTAGATCAGATGCAGCCTATTAAGTGTTCTCCTGAATACTACTGCTGTACTATATAAATTTAACATATTTGGAAAACACTAAATAATTGATGACTTTTATTACTAATACGGAATCATAGAATGGCTTGGGTTGGAAGAGACTTTAAAGAATGAGATTCTTCTTTAACTTTTGCTTCAGAAGAGTAATTAGGTAGTTATCATAGAAATTAAAAATATGGATTACTTCTAACATCTATGTTTTTTGAGGGTCACAGCAGTTTCTGTTCTGTTTCGGTGACATCCACTAGTACTAGCATTGCTTCTGCTGTGTAAAGTGAGAGGAAGCATCTGCCAAGATGTTCTCCCCAGCTGCAGCTTTGCTGGCTGAGATGGGGACTGTCCCCCCAAGATGCTTGTCATTGTTCGTGCTATGATTTACTAACTCTTCAACCCCACTGTCCCTGCTATGCAAGTGAACTCTCCTTGAAGCGTATCATAAAGTCTGCTTTGTAGGTTTGGTGAGAGAACTCATTGCCAGCCGTGGACAACTACAGTTGGGCTTTTTCTCTTCTCCATTCATCATTTGGATAGGCGAAATTTCATATCAAAGTTTTGCTTTCAAAGTGATACACTCTGGCTTAATTCATTTCTTATCCCGTGGCTTAGTTTTTCACTTACAACTTCAGATTCCTCTTGTATCTCCCTGGATTTTATATCTTTATCCATTTACAGTATTTAAAGGGAGATATGTTCTATGATGTGTTATGATATTTATCTTCCCTTGTGCAGACAGCAATAATTCATGACTGGCACAGCCAGAAATGACTTATAAGGGCTTTCTTCAATAGAGAAGAAAAAGGTCGTAAAGTAACTCAGTACATCTTGTGCTTTATGATTACAGCTATATTGTACAATGCACTTTTTATTTTCCCTTGCAGTTTACCATGTATATATCTTTAGTCTACCTGGACTTTTCAGACAATGTCTGTTGCCATAAAATTGGTGCAGTCAGATTCCAACCCTGTTTGGGCTTCAAAAGTCACATTACAATGCTCTTTAAAATATGTGGCTAGACTGGGAGATCTTGAGAATGCCAGGTTCCCTCCCTATTCCAAATAGCACAACTGCAATGGAATGCATGTTGCTTATTTTGCTGCTTTCTCTAAACATTTTTTGTCTCTCTCTCTTTTTTTTTTTTTTCTCTTTTCTTTTTTTTTTTTTTTTTTTTTTCATCTCCCTCAGAAAACTCATTAGGAAAAATGAAAACCTGCAGGCCGGGACAATAACCCATGGGACACCTGCAGTCACTTTGGACACATTCACATCTCAGTGAGCAGTTTGCCAAGGACTGTGTGTGGGGGTAGGACACAGTTATTTATGTTTTGTAAATTTGAGTTACTGCCTGTGTATATATATCGGTGAAACACATACTCAGTGAGTCTAGCAGATCCCAGCCACATTAAACTTCATTCATATACATATTGTCAAGAACTAACTAATCTCCTTTGAGAATGGGTGACAAAAAAATGCACCTGGAGCTATTTCCAGCTGACAGTACAGAGGTGGGCTCCCAGCTGTGCTGCTGTCACCCAATGTCCCATCTGCCAGGCTCAGTGTGCAGGCCAGGACACCACACCAGAGTCGCTATATAAGATATTTCATATTCGGCTAGTATGCCATCACATTCAATTGATCCCAAACCCTTTCTGTGAAAAAGGCTGCAGAGATGTGCTTCGTGCATTGCAGATAAGGTTCACAATATTTGTACTTTGTGAAACAAAGAAATGTTATTCAGGCTTTGCTGAATGAGTAGGTTGTTTCAAGCTGCTAGTTCAGTGACTGAAGATCTTCTGTGAGCTGAAGTTTTCTTTTCACTCAGATTATGAATTCTTTAAGATATTTATATCAAGTATTATATTCCTGCCTTAAAAATTCTGTCATTACTTTTCTTACATTAAAGAGATGACTTAAACAAAAGACTCAAGGTACCCTGTTTCTTAAGCACCTATTCCAGACTGTTCTGTACAGTCACCTCTCCGGTCTTGCATTGTTACAAGGCATATAAAATAGTATCACAATTGCTCATCATGATTCAGTAAATGATATTAAAGGACAAAGAGCAGACAATCGCATATGGGTGTGTTAGTGTGAGAGGAGGCAAATAATATTTTTGACTTGTACACTCAAATAATTTTGGGGCTGCATACATACTGAGCAAGGTCCTTGCCAGAAGGGTTTATACTGGAAGAAATGCTCCTTCTTTATCTGAGAAGTGTACGCTAGCACTGTTGTAACTGCCACTGCCCTGGCATAGTACGTTGGGAAGAAAGATGAATAGAGCCCTACAACACGCTTTCCTAATCATTGCAAAGATTCATTGCAAGAGGCCTCAAGTAAGTAAGGCCCAAGTAACCACATTGCACTCATTCATTTTGATTTATTCATAGCCATGAAGTCAGTCAGGACTCAATAGTATAACTGAGCCATGTAGAATGAATAAAATTAGTAGATGTTTTAAAATTCTCTTTTTTTTTTTCCCCCATACTCATATATATGTATATTTTGTCTTCTATGATTGTCTGTTTGAAACTCTGTACTTCTGAGTCATTAAGATAAGTGATGCTGAGCCAACTTATTGTATTGAAACTGGTATTCACCCAGTCATCTTTCACTTGTGCTGTTTCTAGAGTCTGTCATCCTCTTGAAATCAGATGAATTTCTAGTCAATACAAGCTAAAATATCCCTCTACACTATTTTTTGTCTTACAATAATTACTGGAAGAAATTCTTCTATGTGTATTTAGGACACAATGATCACACTAGAGCTGCAGATTTCAGTTCCTCAGTTATTATATATATAATCTTTAAAGTTTGACCCAATTTAAATTAATGGAAAGACTCTCACTGGCTTTGGAACAGACCCTAAATCAGTTTCTGCTTCAGTTTTTAAGATAAAACGACTTGCATATTTTTCCACAGTGGAAGGTTTTACTTACTGCATTGTGCAGCAGTCATTGAGACAAATTACATACCAAGATACTGTCTTTTGAAGACATGCAATCTGCAGACCTATCTCTCCATCCTGAGTATTTTATCTTTGGATTTCTGAACCGCAAAATCAAACCTTTGTGATCTATAACTATATGGAGATGTGCTTCACAAATGTAAACATAGAAGTAACTGCTGCATGCACTACCTACAGCAAGTGACTTATCTGCTTGCAAGTATTTCCACTCCATCTCAATTCACCTGTGACTGGTATATGACAATATTTTTGCTCAGTACTGCTTGTTTTCCCTGCCAGAACTGCTCCTCTCAGATGGTAGGAATTTGCTACAATTAGTCCTTCTGCTCCTCAGTTTCATTTACAATCCACTGCACAATTGACAACAAAATACGAACGTTTTCAAAGCATCACTTAGACTACCAGTTCTTGAATTGTCAGGTCATAAAATTGATTCATAACAGCAAAACTGTCTCAGAGGAAAGCAGCTGAGCTTCTAAACGATAGGGGTGAAAAAACCTCTGTTAAAGAGCCATAGTTCCTGCCAGAGGAGGAAGAGCAGCTTCATACATGAGCTGGTATCAGAACCTTGGTCTCTTAGGTTAACACATAATTTGCTTTCAGTCCCTCAGTTAGTTGACAGTTTTTCCATGAATTATTTGTATTTGGAAGTTCAGAGAAACTGAAATATTTGGCCTTCTGATTTCCAGCACTCTGACTGGGATATTGGTCCTTCTAAGAATATTTGGGTCGATGAGAGTGTAAAAAAAATTAGAATCAGAATTTGGAAAATTTCTCAACACCATTTATATGAGCAGACTGCAAGAAACTCTTCAATGTAATTCATGCTTTTGCAAACAAGCAGAATAAATTATGAATTTATTTCCCTTTGATAAATTGGCCTCTAGAACTTAAATTTCTCTTTAAGTAGGAGTAAAATACATCTGAACATGATATTGCTTCCATAAATAAAGTTGGCTTTAGAGAGTTGCCACTGTTCCCTTAGCTTCACGCCACTGACTCTTCCAAAAGAAGAGATTTTAAGCCCAATTCAGTCCGTTGCTTTTCATCTCATCTCCAAAATGTTGTTAGTGCACTTGTTGGAGTCAGGAATGAATGGCCAGGCATGAAAACTTCATAAAAACATTGCACTTTTGGTGCTGCTCACAACAATATTTTTATCAGTTTTCCTGTGCACACCCTGGAGTAGTTAATTCATTGTGCTGAGATCTCCTTCACTCCAAAGGTATATCCACAGCTCCAGCACTCTCTTTCTTGACCTGATCCTCTTTACCTGTGCATGGATTTTCAACTTCTTGTCTGGTCAACAACAGACTGAGTTGGAACATATCTAGCTCCTTTTGGTTTCACTTTAGCTGTTCACTTCACTATGATTCTATCTGAATTCTACAACATTTTTGTTGAGCTGGGATCTGGGACTGTTTAAAAACTTAGAGGATCCCAAGCCCTTTTAGATGTCCTTAGGTGTGCTTTTGTTGGTCACATTCAAATGAATATTTCAGATGTCAAGTGTTGAGGGAGATTTCCCATTGCTTCTCCCAAATACACTAGGGCTGGCACAAACTTCAAACCTAAATCACTTCCAGGGAAGTAATGACTTGACACTGGGCATAGTATTCCTAGATCACTGTGCCTAAATTTCTGCATGGCAATCTATACTGTTATAATGCCTAAATCATTTATGAGAATACGCCTTCAACGCTGCATTTGTTTGTTACCTGAGATCTCTCATGGCAGGATTTGGTGCCTTTTAACTATACAGTAGTGAACATCATTCAGAATGTGTTCAAATTAAGTTAAATAATAATAATAATAATAAACATTAGGTAATATATGAGTTATAGGAAGCTTGATTAAGATCCACAAAAAGAAAACAAATAGCAACATGAAACTTTAGAAACTTTCCTTTTGCCAGAGGAAAAGCTTCAGAAGGACTATGGCCTCAAGGTAACAGTACACAACACTAATCAGATTTGCAAATGATTTTGCTGCCTTTGTTGCATTTCTCAGAACATAATTATTGAAAAGATGAGTGTGAAAAGTAAAGGCATGTAAACTAAATATGAATATTCAAAGAGACTAAGTGATGTGTAGTACAAATATAGGAAGAAGAGAAGGACGAGAAGATGTTAAATTAAGCTATGTGTCTACCTGTCAGGCAAATGTGTGTAATTCCAAACTAAACACCAGCAGGTCAGATCCTCAGCTGGGGAGAACTGGTTTAGCTCTCCCTAATTCAGTAGAATTCAGCCAAGTACTTGGTCCCATCCTACCAGTTTTCTCCGGGAAATTTGTGTTCATATTTTTTTATAGCCTGTACTCTGTAAATAATAATAATAATAATAAAAAAGTGCCTATTGAGAAAATGTCTTCCTGTCAAAGAGATGTCAAAGATCATTAAGAGCTTTCTAAAGACAGTTGAATTTTAAAGGAAAAAAATAATTAGGGGAAGTGAGGGGGGGGTTCAGACCTGATTTGAAATCCAGTGCAAATAGTATGTATACCTAAAATCAAAGAAGTATATCAGATATCATTAGGCATTTCACTGTTCCATGTGTCAAAACTGAAATTCAGTACCAAATGTTTTTCTATTTTCTCTTGAGGATTTTTTGTTTGTTTGTTTGTTTTCAAACAAATTTCTTAAATTCAGATTATCCCTATTTTAAGAATAGGCAATTTATTTGAAGGCTTTAGGGAAAAAATATTTTCACAACTGCTTCTCAAAAGATATAATATCCTCTGTCTGTTCTGAGATGCTTTTGTATAATGGTCTTTGGTCTTCCTAAGGTGTTTTACTCCATACATTGTTGAATGAGAACTGGATGTAAAGAGGAATTGCAGTGTAGGCTCCTGTAAAACAGCTTTAATATCCCCTAGAGAGGGACCTTTTTTATTATTTTTTATAACATGCTAACAGGTAATAAACTGACTTTGGAGTAATAAACCTGGAAACTGTGAAAAAGTGTGTTCTCTTATATGCTATAAAATGTACAAGCCAATAAAACTGCACATTTCCCAAGAACCTGGGAATTGAAGCAATATAGAATTGAACAGAAATTTTTCAAATAATTGCTAATCAAAGCTAGCTAGCTCATGAAGAAGACATCTGGTTAGCTTAATATCGGTGTGAATGATTCCTTATCCCGTTTTGAATAGTGATCTGATATTAAGGCAAAGTATTTTTGCTTCAGAAGGATATAAACTTAGCTTCATTTAAATACAAACAGATAACAAGAAACATAAAGCATTTATAAAGCATGAAAAGATAAAATGATACAGATATGTCCCAGGATGTACAAAGCAGCCATCTATTAGAGTCGATACAGTTTGTAAGCATATAATCTGTCTAGTTGAGTTACTTTAAAATTGCATATGAAATGCTTTCCTATCAGAAGACAGAGCTTTATTAAAATAGAAAGGACTTGTAGCACAAAAGGCTGTCAAAGACATTGTCATTTGAAAATGTTTTCTTTGGAGCTTGCTCACATGTAGCATTTCAACAAGGTTTAGAAAACCAAGAATGTTGTGTCGAGCTGTTACCTCTACATCCAATTCCACAGGTCCTTATTAATAAGGAAAAGGATGCCTTCTCTTTGCACTGTGTAACTTTCCTCAGCCTTCACACTTTGGGAGTTTCCAGAGACAGATCTGCAATACCACATTGCTCTCGGTTTTGTTGTTGTTGTTGTTTTGTTTTACTTACTGATCAAAATGTTGTATAATTTTCATTTCTTTGTAAAGTTTGGCACTTCCTTTTTTTTTTTTTTTTAATTTGAAGTTGTATCAAAATTCTAGAATTCTTACAGGATATACTTTACTTTCTTCTCCACTTCTTAAGAAGAATAGCTTAAAAATTTGTGATCTGCCTATTTGCCAATTTCACTTTCGTAACAGAGTGGCCAATTCCAAGTAATATGGCATCAGACTTCAGCTTTTCAAAGTAGCTATTATTCCCAAGTTTCACGAAAACTGATAAACAAGAAGAGGGGCGATACTTCACTATCTAGTTTCAGATTGGATGGAAACGCTAGCAAATAAACTTTTAGAAGATATAACAGTGACCAAGAAGAAATGTACTTATATCTGGGGAAAAAAAAAAATCAATTAGTCTTTTTGATCAATGATGAGAGACAAGCATGAAAAATCTTGTATTGGGGAAGTCTGGGAGTCCAGTGTTCTTTCACCTTGGTGCTCATGGACTATTTGTTTTGCTGATCAGGTCCTGCCAGTAATNCCAAAAAAAAAGTTTTATTCTGGGAAGAGTCTCAAAGATGGTCCAAACTATTGCTAAAGTTAAGTTTAATAAAGTTATGCACTGACAACATAAACACAGGAACTTGGCAGAGTACTAGATACTTAAGGTTGTCTAACTGAAAGAAGTCTAAATACCATAGTTCAGGATGATTTGCAAGTATAGGCAAGTCTAACGGAGAAAGACAAAAGATGGACGTGAATAAATAGAATATGACATTGCCTGTACAAGAGACAACTAAAAATAATAACTCCAGTCAAAGAACAAAACAACTACATGACTGAGATTATGTGAGATGACACTAGATTGCAATTTACTGAGAAAAGTAGTATCATTGCTTGAAGCTTCGTTCCTGTGTTGGGCTCACTTTAAAACACTTTTTCTCCACATGCCTACCAGAGAAACCCAGTTGCAACTTGCAAAATGAGAGTTTGCCACATAGTTTTCACCACCTTTTACAAAAACAATTCATTATCTTCACAAAAATATTTTTGTTTGTTTGTTCAAATGGCTTCTGTATATAGCTTGCATTGTTTGCATTGTTATGGTAGGATTCTCAGTACTTTTTCAGCTAGTAGTGTAAACTAAGAACCAATGAACCATGAATATCAGATTGCCTCTCATTACATAGAGGTTTTTATGGTTAATTTATCAATTTGGCCAGGACACCATATTCAAATATGTTCACAATGACTCACAACATATGACTGCGTTTCTCAAAGCAGTTTCAGAATCAGTTACAAAGGATCTGTTTGCATAACTCTTCTTAAGAAAAGGAAACATAAGTAAAATATAAAAATCCACTCATGTTTGGTCTTGACTTCAGATTGGAAAAATCTCTGGAGTTTACCCTTCCTCTGCAGCTTTTAAGTCATTAAGCTAGCTAATGTTCTTGCTAATTAAGCCTGTGATCAGTCTATCCATTTACTAGTAAAGTCTAGACCACAGTCAGGCTATTAATTCTTTGAAACAATCCAATATTCTTGGAAATAATGTCCTAACTAAGTTGCTAATAGGGAACTATGCATACTCCATAAGTAGATTATTATTAACATGAGCACATAAATCTGACTTTATTAGCCACTTAATACTAATAACATTTGTTGTTCAGTTTATTGAACTCAGTAGTACTACAGAAAGGGCCAAACTGGTGGTGTTTAGTGGTATGCATCAGTTATATTTGTTGCATAAAAGTTTTTTCTTATCCTATCTGGTTTTAAAAGTTAAATACTTGTGTGAAAAAAAAGGAACAAGAAATAATGGCTTGAAAATTATTTCATTCTAAATGCACCAGTTTTCAGGTGTAAGAACATTTACCCACAATGCACAAACATACCAATGCAGAGTAGAGCAGTTTCCAGCTAGAGATTATTTTGTAATATCCCCTGCAGCAAGATGTAAGGCATCCAGAAGGTAAGGTGCTACTTTTTTTCCTGTTATGACTTAGATAGACTGAGCTATAAAAAGAAAAATACCTGTTTTGTCTCCTCTGTAGCTATTTGAGAACTATAGTTAGGGTACAGGAACAGCAGTTACATTGTCCTCCTCTTGTTTTGACTTTGGAAGTAAAGCAAGTTGAGAAGAAAGGAATGAGAAGTAGCTTGTATTTCTCTGAATTTTGAGACTTCAGCTCAGAGTACTTATTTTTTCATTCCATTCCAGTAAAACATATTTTAGTGCCAGCCCAAAGCAACGGGTGAAAATGAAACTGAAAAAGTGAGTTACAAATGAAATAATAATCTTCGGGTTTTATTTACTCTGTTGATGTTTTCTGTTCAGCCAAGTAATACAAAGTTCTTTTAAAAGTAAGAGATGAAAAGTTCACTTACTGATCTAAAGATTAAAGAGAAAAATATTAATATTTGATGATCTGCAATAAAGAACCACAAGAGCTGGCCATACTGTATAGTAAATCTCCATATCACTTTGCCTGTTTGTTTCTATAGTACAAGAATCAAACAATTTTTTAGGTACGAAATAAATACTACCTAGTTAAAAAGTGCCACATCTTCTTGGGCATGAACAAGACAAAACAATGTTTTCTTGATTTCCCACCATCAATAGAACTTAGTAGTTGAGATCACAAAATTTTCTAGCAGCGTCTCTCACTGCTCACTCATGCAAAGCCTTCAGCGGCCAGGGTGGATAAATGCATCCAAAAATACATAGCAACTCTCCTTGCATATTGCCCTGCTGCTCAGGGCAAGTTCAAGCAGTCATGCCCACAGTCAGTCCCATGACACTGTGACTTGGATTTGTCCTATACTTGGCTCTGCCACAAATACGAGGAAAGTGATATCCTACATTATTTCACTAAGCGATATGGGTCTTCCAACTAGAATATGGGAAATCCTCTATTACGTGGGATGTCTGGTTGTCCCATTAATAGCATCAAAGGCCTGTGCCCAGAAAAGCCAACTTCTCAGTAAAACTGTTTAAAGAGGTGTAGCAACTGCAGCTGGCACAGCAGCCATGCAGACCATGACTGATTTTCTAGTGACTTCCAAAAAGTCTTCTCCTACAGCATACGTTCTTTCCCACAGCTTCAGTGCAGGATGCTGCAGGAGAACTGGTCTAAGGCAGTAGGAAAACTTTCAAAAGCACATGCAGGATCACTGTCAGCATCAAATCTTTGCACTGTTGTTATTTCAAGCTTCTTTTTGACCTTGCCTCCCTTAAGAGAAAAATAAATACATGTTTGTGTGCTTGGATATGAGACTATGTATAAATAGTTTTTAAAAATTCAAGCAGACCATTCCCTTGCATTCAGATTTCTCCCCGTGGAGAGGATGAGAGCATGACAAATATTAGTTCTGTTGCTTATTTTCTTCTGGAAGGCACTCAGATTCTACTCTAATTAGTACAGAAGAAGCAGTATAAAACAGAAAAGAGGCCTTTGAAAGAAGTCTCACTCTTCCATCCTTCTACCTAAATCCACAGTGCAACCCCATTTGGAATTTTTAATCGAGATCTAGATACCCTCACACAGGGTAGTTTGTGGTATGTAGATATAATAAGGCTAAGGCCAGATAGGACAGGATGACAAACACAGTAGTTCACTGTTGCTCAATGGGGACAACCATGTTATCTCCTTTTTTGATTGCCCACTGCTGCTACTCTCTTCTGCAACGTCTCTCCTCCTTTTGCTCCCCAGTGCTGTTGTCTCCCCGAACAAAGACAGAATGGGTTCCCACCACTGCATTGGCAGACACCTGGTCCCACAAAATATAGAAATATCTGTTTGCTGCAGGGAGTTGGATTACCTTGGCAGAAAAGCTCCAGGACCTGTACTAGATGGAAATAAAGGTAGTAGGAAGGGAAAAGGCAGAGATGGAAGAGAGCAGAAGCATTAAGGTCATCACTCCTGAACAGAAAGATCCTTCCTTTATCTGGGAAACCATCAGGTAGTTCCGGCAGCTGTATTGTTTCCTAGTGAGTGAGATGGGAGCACATGTGGTACCCATACAGGGCACAGTGTGTCACACAGCATGTGTAGGAAGAGTTAAACGTGGTCTGAGAAAATGTAAATGAGAAGTTTCTTTACTATGTCCTTTGACGTAGTACTCTCCTGAGAGACCCTGGGTGGGTTACTGCTATCGGAAACAGAGTAGGTGGTGGGGATCCATTATGGAGGTCAATAGCATGCTGACATGTGCGAAATACACAGTCTGAGGGTGGTGCTCTAACTGTTGCTGTAGTTTTCCTGCAAAAGCAATGCACATCTTGTTCAAATGCATGGGATTCCTCCTCAGACTAACAGGTACTTTTGGCTCCAGTCTATAACCAGAATATTGAGAAAACATAAACATCTCTTTAGACATATTCTGTGGGCAATAATACTGTGTTTGCCAGTACCAAAATGGCATAGGCAAGGGGAGGGAAAGGAATGAACTTCAACTTGGGAAAACATATATGCATGCATGCATGTTAATAATTAACCAAGTATTGACAAAGATCCCATGGGAGTATGTTTTTTTTCTTATTCATATACATTATATATGTCAATGACAATATTTAATCTCTGCTCAGATAGAGCACATTTACCTCTGGAAAATGATCTACTTTCTGTTGTTGTTGGCAGTGTCTTCTTTCCATTTTTGCAAGACAGAGACATATATGTACTGCAACATATGAGTGACATGCAGTGAATATGCCTACAGCTTCACCTGTCTGTACCCCATTTACACAGCTACTGTAGGCAAGCTGACACTTCTCTTAGTTTCAGCCCACCACTCAGGATTTTAAGCCTGAGCCTTTTAGATGCTGTGTGACCTTTATTTCCATCAGGGTCAGACACTTTGCAGGAAGAGATGGGAGATTTTTGTCCTGTTTCAGGCACAGAACAGCCAGGCTGCGCAGCACCTTTCAGGATCAAGCCCTTAGTTTATCAAGCATGAAAATATTCTTTTAAAAAATTGCCTGCACATAATCCTTCATCTCCGTGTAGGCAAGGCCACTTTGTTTATACGATCTGAAGAGTTCAGAGTCCTGCAGCAGTGCAGCAGGATCAGCCGTCCTGGCTGCCTGAGATTTCTGAAACCTCTTCCCTGGCAGGGAGATGCCACCCTCCCTGTGATGGAGGTGGAATGCAGCTGCCAGGGATGCACTTTGAAAATGAACCTAGTCCTATGGACTGGGCTAAATGCAAAAAAAACATGGAAAATAAAAGAGGATATTGTAAGATATTAATGGTCGCAGCAGCATCATTTGCAGTTAGACAATATCATTCTCATTTTCAATTAGCTATGCGGTATCCCTCATCCTGCTGAGAGAGAAAGAGCAAGTGTGAGAGTTGCAGAGAGAAAAAGCATGCAAGAGAGCTCTAAGTGCTTGGCCTTGAGGGATTCGTAATTTGGTCTTCCTCTCAGGTCAGCACCCGTATCAAGCATTAGGCTCACATCAGACAAAGGAGATTGCTTACAAACATTAACATGGATCCTTTTTCATAACTGCCCTGGCCTCATAAAATGGAGTCCTAGGCATATCTTTTGAAAATTCAGTAAGATGCTTATTAGTATTCTCATTAGCTTGCCCTAAATAGCTGCAGTTGTTTCCCACTTTCAGTGTTACTGAAACAGCCGCTGGAAATATTCAAATCATGGTGGTGACCTTGTTAAAAAGGAACATCACCCCTACCAGGACTGCAATCTGCAAGAAAGAATAACTTCATGTAGTGATATCAAAAATTAGTTTCTTTTTTTCTGGTCCGTTGTTCTTTAATGTTTCCCATTGGACAATTTTGGGTGTGCCTTCAACGTACTGTGCAAAATATCAAGATGGGATCTATAAAAAGCTAATTAAACCTCTGTAAGCCTTAAGTGAAATGTAGCAAGTGCTCATTCTGGACCTTTGAAAAGGTATATATTTGTCAGTGCAAACAAAATTGGTCCACATCTTACTTTCATGCTCTACACAACCTTACTCTACAATGAAATTCTTCAGTGACGTTCCAGTTACCGTGCTGGCCAAGAAATTGTACTGAGAAGTTATTTCAGATGTCTCTTAGTCTTAAATTTAACAGAGCTGTGAATTAGAGACGTATATGTAGATGGGATTGGGGGATTCTGAATAATGAATTCGAGTAATAAATGCTATTAATGATATATAAATTCAACTCCAATATTTCAAAATATCAATTTTCTTACATTGTTATAAAGAAGCCCAGAAGGAACATTAATTTCACTTTCTTTAAATTGGAATTATTTTAATTTCTCTCATGGGGAAAAAAAAGAAAAAAAAAAGTTATTTATTTGTTTCAGTGCAGGCTTTAATCAAATGATGTTGTCAAACAGATCTAATTTAGATGGGGGAAGACCAAGGGGTAAAGACCTGAACACTGCAAAATGAATCCTGAATAAATAATAGATTAGAAAATACAATAGAACTGCAAACTCAGTATAACTGATCTCAGCACAAAACTTCTGCTTGCAACACAGAAATGTACTTTCACCTCTTTACTGTTTCTTGATATGTCATTCATCATTTTATTGTTGTGATTGGTCTATAACCTTTGTGGAAGTGAATTAGGTATAAAATTCTGCTCCAGCCGAGCCATGTTGCTGGTCCTTCAGACAACGCATGGTGTACTAATGCTTATATAAACTCTATGTTGGGCACTGAGATTTTGGTTTTTTTTTATAACTACAGTTTCACACATTGCAATGATTTAATACCACCCTGGTCAAAAATTGAAACCAAAACAAATTGAGATGTTTTGTTGGATCCCAACTTACTCTTTCATATAAATTTGAAATGTTACTTCAGATATTTCTGTATTTTTATCTACCATATTAATTTTAAACAATCAAACTAGCTTTAATTTTATTTTAATGAAAATGCATTTTTAGCAGACATTCCCATTCTCAGCTAAGACAGATATCAAAAAGAAAATTTAAAAAGAAAACATTTTTTTATTATGGTTGACTAATGTATTATCACGTAAGACATCTGAATCATTTCATGAAATTTGATAGTCACAAATTCTTCAAAGCCTTTTATCAAAACAAGTATACCTACTGCATATAATAATAGAGCTTTATTCTGGATGTCTTTTATCTTCATTCCTTTTACGAGTTCTTTGTTCTACTAATATGTTTTTAAGGATATTTTTTTGGGTGCAACAGTAATGAGGAAAAGAATAACTGCATGTAGGTCCACAACTTTGGTAATGGTAAAATAAAAGTTGTTATATATATGTGTGTATATGTATATATATAAAAAACACATATATATATACATATACACATGCATGCATATAAAGCTTCAATTTTATTAATATCATGCTAAATTATTGTGACGTTATGGATATCATAATGTGCAAACACTGTTTCAAAGAGCTTCAAATATGAAAAGACAAAATTAAATTTTGGGAGCATGTACCTGGGCTTCTCTATTTTGTTATGCTGGCCCATGATATCAGAAGCAGATATTGGTAGCATGGCAATAGAGGCTGAATCTTCCCACCAATATTCCATTACATTTTGTTGCCATGTGACAGATGGCAGCAGAGGGGCAGTCTGACACAGTGGCATCTGACATGGGAGTGTGCATGAAGCAAAGGTGTGGAACTGAATTCCTAAATGCAGAAAAAATGGCAGATATTGACATTTATCAATGTCAAAGAGTGGATGTGAGCACACTTAGGTGGTGGGTGGTGCATTTGAGCCATGGAAACAGTGGCTGTGGGTAACCTTCACTGGTGCAGATTTTTAAAAGAGTAGCATGCAAGCTCTTGTTCATTACTGGTGAAAGCACATAGGTAATGGTGACCTCAGAGGGACCTCAACAGACTTGAAAGGCGGGCCCGGGTGAACCTAATGAGGTTCAACACAGCAAAGTGCAAGGTTTTGCACTTGGGCCGGAAGAATCCCAGGCATATATACAGACTGGGAGGAGCAGCCCTTGCGAGTAGCCCTGCAGAGAAGGACCTGGGGGGCCTGATGGACGAAAAACTTAACATGAGCCAGCAGTGTGCTCTTGCAGCCTGGAAAGCAAATGGTATCCTGGGCTCCATCAGAAGAGGGATGGCCAGCAGGGACAGGGACGTGATTGTCCCTCTCTACTCTGCCCTTGTGAGGCCCCATCTGGAGTACTGTGTCCAGGCCTGGAGCCCCCAGTACAAGAAAGACAGAGAGCTGTTGGAGAGGGTCCAGAGGAGGGCCACGGAGATGATCAGGGGGCTGGAGCACCTCCCTTATGAAGACAGGCTGAGGGAGCTGGGCTTATTCAGCCTGGAGAAAAGAAGGCTGTGTGTAATTGCAGCCTTTCAGTACTGAAAGGGAGCCTATAAACAGGAGGGGAGTCAACTCTTTGAAAGGGTAGATAACAACAGGACAAGGGGAAATGTTTTTAAGTTGAGGGAGGGAAGATTTAGGTTGGATGTCAGGGGGAAGTTCTTTACTATGAATATGGTAAGGTGCTGGAACAGGCTGCCCAGAGAGGTTGTGGATGCCCCGTCCCTGGAGGTGTTCAAGGCCAGATTGGATGGGGCCCTGGGCTGGTATTAAATGGGGAGATAGGTGGCCCTGCCTGGCAGGGGCTTGGAGATTCATGATCCTCGAGGTCCCTTCCAACCCGGGCCATTCTGTGATTCTGTGATGACTATGTTGAAAAATAATGTTTTGTAGCTGAACATTTTCTCTATCAAGTAGTGTTATTGTGTTCTTTGTACCTGTTGTAGTTTTCGTGGAAATTAATAGGAGGCATTACTTTTGGAGAAACCTACATACATATAGACACAAAGACTTATCAGCATGATAATAGATGTATACCAATGCCTAACTGATGCCAACTTGCTCCTTGAGATATTTCTTGGAGTACAAATAGTCCCAACCACTTTATTTAAAGATACAGAAAATAAATAATTTGAACTGAAAATAAAATGAAAGATACCTTGGTTACTTAGATGTATTTTGTACGTGCATGTATACACAAATATTTAGGTAAACAACTACCTAAAAACTGCTTTGTGACTGAAGGACTATACTAGACTATGATTTCCCTTTCTGCTTGTGCTACTGGCTTACACAGTTCATTTTTTCTTTGTCATATCCTCAGTGATAAATAAAAGACGAGACATTTCCCTTTCCAAGAAATCTTACAAAGTGTTTTGAATAGATAAGTGCTTGTAAGCTTAAGTTTTATCAAGTTTTGAAATAGCAAGTGGAAGATCTTTATTTACCCTTCCGCACTGACTTCAGTGGTTGCTGCTGTCCAATCAAGGCATGAATGCAAGAACTGAGGTTTTCCATGGGTATGTCATGTCACACACTGTCTGATCAAGCTCTCAGATGTCCTGCATCATATTGTTCTTTATTTGTTTCACTGGGCAAAACCGGCTCCTTTGTCTTTAACTTCCACATTCATGCCGATCCCATGCATACACAAAACATACTTCAAAGTCGAGAAATGACAAATTAACATAGTTCAGTCAAGGTTAAGCATGCTCTCTGTTGCCAACACATTATGTATAAACCTAAATAATATGACCACGTGCTATTTTTAGCTCCTGTAAGCAGAAGTCTTGAATAGAATATTAAGATTAAAGTTTTGTGGTTTTTTTATTAATATTATTCTTTTCCTGCCTTTCTCCCTTCCCCCTACCCGAAGTGTATCTGATTGCTTCCAGTGTGACTACATTAAAATTAAACAGTAACAGTCAATTATCCAATCAAGTAACTCCTGCCACAATTCACAAATTCTTCTAAGGTAGATAATCATTTAGCAACAGAAAATGCTTTAACATCTTGAATTATTAACACATATGACCTTGTACTTTCTACACGTTGTTTTTCTCATGTCTGTTAGAAGCATTTTGCAGTGGATAGAGCATCAAAAACTCCACCTGTAGTTACACTTGTCTTAGAAATACATTTTGCAAGAGGGACCTCAGAACAAAAACAAAAAACAAAAACAAACAAACAGAAAAACAAACAAAAAAACCCCACAACAGAACACTTCCTGCACTAATTCAGCTGATAACAAACCAGAAGATTCAATCTCTCAATTTTCTAATTAATTAAAGACTGCTGGTATGAAAACATCCCAAATGAAAAATTCTTGCAGTGTGCAAGGTATCATCAATTAATATGTAGAACTCACAGCTGTAGCCATTAATTACCCTGTTGTTCTTTTCCCCTTCAAAGGGCTGGCTCTTCAGCTAACATAAATCAGCTGAGATTCAACATATCCTTTTTTCTTTTCTTTTCTTTTCTTTTCTTTTCTTTTCTTTTCTTTTCTTTTCTTTTCTTTTCTTTTCTTTTCTTTTCTTTTCTTTTCTTTTCTTTTCTTTTCTTTTCTTTTCTTTTCTTTTCTTTTCTTTTCTTTTCTTTTCTTTTCTTTTCTTTTCTTCTGGTTGAGGAGGTGATTTGAGTGTCTTTGGTACTGTAGTGTCCCCACTACCTACTTACATTAGGTGGTGTAAAGTGCTCAATGGATACATCCTTGTAAATTAACATAACTTCTGCTTTCATTTCACACAATGCATAGCTATCATTCCCGTGTAAGTTATCCCTGTTAGAGGAAAAACTCCAAAGAAAGTAAAAAATCTATTTCTAGTCATATCTTCTTTCTTTTGCAACTTGTCGTGAACTTTTCAACGTCTTCCAAAAGCTTTTGCCATACAATTTAATGTCACAGTACCTACATTCTTTGTTCTGCAGCTATCCTGAATGCTTGTGATCTTTCCCTGTGATATCTTCATATATTTAAAATTATGATCCTTCCAGCGCCCTGGTATTCTCCTTACATTATTTAATTATTTTCCTCTTTTTTTTCTCTGGGGGGTGGTTATCTTACATAATTTCAGAATCTTGATAACTAAGTCATGTAAGAAGTACAGGATCTTCTTGTCCTGCTGATGTGAGTTTCAGGTTAGACATATCTGTAGGTAGCACCTGGAAACTCAGGAGACATCCCAGACCGCATGCAGGTGTCTAATTAACCTAGACTATGGACCGCTCTGCTGAAACCTCTCCTTTGCACCAGTGGATTCGGTACTGTTAAGTTTTGGTTTAGAACTTATTTTTTATCTGCCTTTCTTCCTAGATCATTTTTACAACCCTCAACCTATAGCTCCACTCTCACTATTATCTGAGCCGTTATTCAGACCCGTAAAGTCTAAATGAGATGCAACCATTAAAGGTCGTAGTTTAGGTATGTCCTGAAGTGCCTTTTAGGGGTAAATTAAGAGTTCCGTATGTAGAAATGTAAGAAATCACTGTGTTTAGTTTCTTGTGGTGCGGAGAAAAAAGCAGCGATACATACCCAGGGAGCACAAGTTTCTGAAAGTATCCCAAGGATGCCTGACCACCAGGGTAAGTCAGGCTCCCTTTTTGCCTGATCTCCTGAGTTCCTGATTCTTGTGTTCCAGGCTGCACAGTAACATAAACCCAGAACACAGATGGTGCCTGTTCATTTAACTCCTTAAGGGGTCAGATGGTGAAGTGGTATTTTGTGGGCAAGTATTCTTACTGCTTTCATGATTTAAACCCTTCTGCCAGTGGAGTTTTAATAGAAATGGTATCTAATCCCTGCCACGACTCTGGACCCCAGTGTCTGAAATACAGCCAGCTGCAACTCTCAGATAAGCATTAAGTCCAAGCAGGAAATGTTTTCTGAAATACACTCCTTCTTCATGACTTCCAGCAGACTGGTTGAAATGTCCTACCATGTCAGTAGCTGTGAATTCCGTGGAATAACTTGATATACCTGCAGACAGTATATAAAGAATGCCTGACATCTAAGTCAGTTTTATGATTTTTGGTCTAGCAGCCTGAGCTTTACAGTACCCAAGCACTTTCCTATAGTCTACGTCACTTAGAGTCTGTTTCTAATAAATGCTCTGTTTAGAAACATTGTCCATGTGATATAAATGACAAAGAATAGTATGCAGAGGCTAAGACCAATACATCACGACCCAGAGACTGCTTTAGGTTCAAAATACTTTTTTTCTAAAAATTTAATACCCTTGTGATTGAATGCTTGTCTTGAATGAAGAAATCCCAATGTAAAGTCTTCAGTATATTGTATGGATATAAACACAAGACAGGAACTTGTAAAAATTATCAAAGTATGAATCTCATGGACACTTGATTAGTAGCACACTGAAAGAACATAAACCACCTAGCTCTGGAAAGCCAAGGATGTGTAAAAATATTATTCCTGTAGAAAACAAGACCATATTCATGTGTTTAAATGTAAACTTGTAGATATTTCAACATTAGTGTTGAACAGATAATGCATAAAAAGATCTTAAAGAGCAGTTACACCCTAAATGAGTTAAGAGTAAGCTGGGAGCACATACAAGTTGATATTAAGGCACACTAAATTAAACATTTGAAATTCATTGTTGTAGTGCATTTTACTTCAACCACTAATAAATAGGTCTGTTACTTACCAAAGTCCCTTTTGTTGGATCTTACAGTTGGACATTTTTTCCGCTCCATTGTGAAACAAGTTTTCAGGTCTCCCAGTTAGCTATTAAGTATAGCAAAATATATTAAGCAAAATATAGTATTATGCTTAAATTTGCTATGAAAAACAAAAGGAATAGAATGAAACTCCTAGAAAAACAGCTAAGGGTGGTTATGTCATAGTAATTTATTTCTTATAAATTTACTTTAAACATGAACTTATCCAGCATACTCATAGGTACTTACTTATGGAACCTATCATAGGAATATAGGGCATTTATATTTTACAGCCATTTTCTTATACAGCAAAAGGAAAAGATAGAGATGTGCAATTAACCCTCTCTCTGTTAATGTTCAGGAGAAACTATAGAGAAAAGACTGCAGATGTAGGCAGCCTATCAAGTTAGGTAGAACAAAGCTGGGTCTGAAACAGCTTACTTCCATGAATACCAGAGAAAATCAAAATAGTGCCTTTCTCCTCTCATGCTTGAGTGCTGAACATGTTGTTTACAGGCATAAAGCTCAGTTTCATGAGTTTAATTGTAACATCACAGTTAAATATATGTCTTAAGAGGATTCTGAGTGCATTTATACATTAAGCGTTTCCTTTAAGTTTCTCCCTTTGGGGACACATAACACAATTTCTCTTGCTGTGTGCTGAAGTTCCACATTAGTTACTCTGACTTTTCCTTGATTTATAGAACTTCATGCAAACCTTTAAACCTTTTCCAAAGCTAAACATGGTGGGTGGAATTTCTCAGAAGTCCTGAATAATCTAAAAGCCCAAGTCTCATTCACTTTCAATAAAACTTGAGTGCTTGAGGGCCAGGCTTTTAAAACACTCAGTTACTTAAAGGTGAAAATAGTTGTCTAATGGGATTTACTTAAGTGCCATGGTTAGTCTGAAACTGTTCTGCTTTATTTATATTGTTTATTTTATAATTTCCTGCTTAAAACATGTAATAATTTTTCTTCCTTTTTTTTCTTTTTCTTTTTTCTTTTTTTTTTTTCTTTTTTGTTCTGATATTTTTTTCTTCTTTTGGTAAAATGGGACTGCCCCAGAGCTTCCCCAGATGACTTCTTCCTGTGAAATTCAATCTTTTGCATTCATTATCCATTATCTGTACAAAAGTTAACTTCTGCTATCCTCTTGCTTTTCTATAGTTCCCTGCTGACTGCAGGGAAACCCAAACTCACAAAGGAAATTAGTCACTGCCACATTGACTGCCTAAGTAAGAGGTAAGGGAACTATGATTGTACAACAGAGGAGGTCCTTCAGTGACTAAGGGAGATTCCTGTGAACCACTGTTATGCAAAAAAAACCCAAAAAACTCCACCTCTAGAGAAACTTCAATGCCCAACTTCTTCCGTGGCCATTAAATGCTGGAGGCAAAATTCTAGTCTCACTTCTAACTGCGTAAACCTAAGCAAATTAGTTGACTTCTGCCTAGGTTTATACTAATGAAGTCTGACCCAACTCCCGTTTGGAAAATTTCCACTGATTTTAATCAGAGTTGGATCAGACCTGGAGTCATTTCTATTACAACAATCTGGTTACTTTCTGTCAGGATACCTTCTCAAGTGTGTAAACATCATTACTGAATGCTCACTGATTAAAATCACATGAATTACCAAGTTGATCATTTATACAGACTTTTCTCCTACACTAGCATGGAGTTGATGGTTTCTTTATGACAAATACATTTTCAGTTCTTTCTGTGTTCATTTTCTGATAAAATAAAACATCTAAAGTTTGAAATTAAGATGAGACCATCAAAGTTAAAGTCTCCACCAAAAATATTCAGTAAATATATGTTTTAATATCTTAGTTGAAAATCAAATTCATAAGCATATCATAAGTGATAAAATATTAACTTTGAGTGATTTTTATATTACCAACTGGGACATGAGTATTGGACTGGAAAGAGCCATGGAAGTTTCCAAGTCTAATTCTCTCAAACAGGGAGAAATAACTGCAATAAGTGTCTACTTTAGAAGGATTCTTCTCAGAATTGTCTACATAATGCAGCACCAACATAATAGACTTTAAAATATTCAACAGGAACCTATAAAAAACATTAGCATTGAAGTTAAAAGACAAAAACCCACAATTATAATTTGCCACAGAAGAAAATGAGGCAGGATTAAGAGCCTTACCAGTATACTTTATTAAATAAAACTTCCAGGTGATGCTAAGAGAGAAGCCAAATCCCTGTTGCAAAAGATGCCAAAAGAGAAAAACTATTCTCACCTATCTGATCTCAGGAAGACATTCCTTCCTTCCATCCAAAGTGGTGATTGGTTTAATGCCAAGATGTGAGGAGATTTAATACCAGTAAAAACATCAAGCCGTGAATCTATAGCCTGTTTCCAGTTGTGGCTAATCTCCAAGTTTTCGAAGAAGACAAAAAGATAAGTGAAAAACCTCAGAAGATAAACTATTCATCCTGTGGGGAAGACAAAGAATTAACAGCTAACAGATCAGAGTTATCTACAGTACATCACAGGAAGCCATATAATGGTATTCCAGGGTAGAGAAGGCACCATGAAATCCTTTTTTCTAATTTCATAGTACAAAAGTATGTATCTTCAGTGATTTGGAGCATTTATCTCCATTGTCTATCTCAGGAATTTGCAAAGACAATTAAGTGAAAAAAAAAAATTGCCATCTGAATGTGAATTCCCATGTATAGAAGATCTTTCTATGGAGCTAAGCTGGGTCATTCACATAAGCAAGCTGAGGGAGAGTATTCAGGCCTAATCTTAAATGTCAATGTAGACATACTCAAAGTACTTTCTTTCCACTGCCACAGTATGTCAGCAATTCAGATTATAGAAAATATTTGTCCTTGTCAAACTCCCAAGAGTACTCTACACCCAAAAGTGGAACTGAAATGCAGAGAGGATGAAGGAATGTTTGCTTTATGGAAGTTTTGGCAATGTCTTTGTATGTTTTTTGAAAGGAAGTTGGTGCTCTCAAGAAATTATTTGGAGCACTTGATTAAAGTATCTAATGTTGTCTAATATAGAATTCATAAGTGCTTTTTGGAGATGCCTACTTCCTTCATTTATTCAAAGATGAGGATCTCAATCTAAGATGCCATTAAATGCAGGTCAGTTCTTTCCATAACACCTCCATAACAGTTACACAACAGGCTAATGAAAATATTGACGTCACTTGTTTAAAACATCAAAAATGTGCATAGATATGCACATATATATATATAATATATGTATATTTTATATATATATGTTTTATATATATATATAAAAATTTAAGAGAGTCAGTTTCATGACCTCATTGCTGGCATCTTCTGTCATTAGAAAGGGGTAGAAATTAGAGGCAGGGTGCATCAAACCAGGATTACTACATAGTATGAAATCTCATCTTATTTTGTGCCAGGCAGAATGTTTATGAGATCATGCTGCAAAACTGAGAAATCAGCCAGAATCTGAGGGTAAAGCTTAGTCCTCTCTGGTGGCACATCCGCTGGGATAGAAATGCTACAATTACAAGTACCAGCTACTTCTGAAGAGAGTTACTGCCTCTCAGCAGGCTCCAGCATCCTACAAAATTAAAATTTACAACAGACCTGTGTTATTAAGCACTTTATTTCCTGTGATTATATCTCTTTCATTTGATTCTGTTATTTCCTAAAACAGTATTCCTTGAAGAAGCTATTACATTGCTCAAGCAATGGAAGTGCAATTCCAATGTTAGTAGAGGGATGCAGCAGACGTTACTATGGGACAGATCAAGGACTGTGCAAACATTTGTTTATATGACAGAATAAAAATCTTCTTTAAATATTAGGAGCTTGATTGTTCTCATTTATATTTTTACATTAACAATGAAACCAGCAGGGTTGCTCTAGATTTATGTCAGTTTAGGAAACTGAACTTCCCTGCTTTTATTAAGCAGATTACAAACTGCTTAACCACCCAGTATACAATCTCTGTAATTAAAAGATGCTGCCACTGACTAGAAGCTCTAATTTGGGCATTTTTAGTAAAACTGAAATAACTTATTTTCCATTTGTTCTAAAGATTGTTGATGTAAAAAAGGAGTATTGGTTTAAGCAAAGCCCAGTTCTAAAGGCTGAGATAAAATATCCTTCCTGAACAATAAGAATCCATTGTTATTCAAGGCCATTATTACCTGGTCTTAATAACACCTTGTGGCAAAATTAATTTACTTTTAAAATTCCAGTTGCCATAACAACTTGGTGCAGTTTTTCATGTGACTTAATGAGATTCCAAAATAATTGTTTCGTGAAGAAAAAAGCCAGATAAATGAAAATCAACAAAAAGGTTTATTCACTTATTTATCTTTTATCTGATTGATGTATTTAAGCATTAAGAGAGAGTCAATGAAAATGCTTCCTGTTAAAGAAGAAATATGGTTATACTCATTGAATTCTAAATTCTTATATTGCATAATCCTTGGAGCCTTCATGTTCTGCAGCAAATGACAAGTCAGTTTCCAATAGCTGCATACTGTGCATCAGCTTCATAAGAGGCTGACTTCAGTTCTGTACCCATAACCCTTTCCCTGTGGTAAACTACTTCATAGCACAACTTATACTGCTGTGTTGAGAACTTCTATCAAGGAGGAACAGCAGAATAATGTAGTGATGAAACTTCATTTCATGGTCATAACTATCATCCATGAGCCTCCTATTTATCAACTGCAAAATTAATATTTTCAGATAGATGAATAGATAGATTAGTCCACCATGGCAGATCTGGGTGATCTGAGAAAAGAGGATGTTGCCTCACTTCTGCTTTTCCCAGCTCATTCCACTTGAGAACTGCTGACAGACACTTGGGCCCTCTGTCTCCTTACTGAAAGGAACTGACAACAAGCTTCCTCATTGCCCAGGAGAGGATTTCTTATGTGACCTAACCAATGCTTATAAATATCTAAAAGGTGAGTGTCAAGTGGATGAGGCTGTGCCCTGTTTCAGTGTTACCCAGCAACAGAACAAGAGGCCGTGGGCAAAAATTGGAACACAGGAAGTTCCATATGCACATGAGAAAAAAACTTCTTTACCTTGAGGGTGACAGAACCCCAGAACAGGCTGTCCAGAGAGATTGTGGAGTCTCCTTCTCTGGAGATACTCACGACCGTCCTGGATGCTCTTCTGTCCAACCTACTGTAGGGAACCTACTTTAGTTGGGGATTGGACTAGATGATCTCCAGAGATCCCTTCCAACACCTATGATTCTGTAATTCTGTGGCCTCAGTCTGTATTGGACCTCATGATAATTAGGTCTGCAGATCCAAAATTTCCCCAGGTAGAAATGTGCTTTTGTCATTTGCAAAGGAAGCAGCATTCTTTCAGCAGCTCAAAAAATAGCAATAAAAATGGAAGTAGCCACAGTACTAGTTCTCCATGCACTCCTTATAGTAAAGAACTCTCATAATACATTGATGATGAGCATAAAAGTACCAGGATAGATGGCCTATGTTAATTTTAGGAAATAACTTCAGGAAAATCTCCCCTGACAGTACCTTTTTTCTTAATAATAATTAAAGGCTAGCTTTCCTGCTAGCCTGCCCACCTAACGTGGTCAGTTCTTCATCCCTGGCTGTGACATAGGTACCTATACTTTCTACACTGGACTGAGAGATTGTTCAAGTTATGTATCACAGAGGTCATTGACAGCATTATTTGGACCTTTTGTCATCATATAAAAGAAACAGATTAAAAGTGAATGGAACGCTATAGCATTTTAACATCATTTTGGTTTGTATGGGAAGAAAACATAATTGTGAATCTCATTACCATTAGTTCTTCCTGGTAGCTAAAGCTGACAGGGCAAGTTGGAGAAAATAATTGATAATGAGAAATTATGCTCTCTTTTATGCCAGTGAATAAAATCTGAATGTTCTACAATTAGTTTTAATATACTTATTCATTGAAAGCAATTTGCAAATAATTGATATACTACTGAAGGTTCAAACAGTAGTGGTTATTTTATATTCAAAATCTAAACCGTGTGGATAGCACTGTTTGAATTTGTAATTCATATGATATTGTTTCAATATGAATCAATGAAAAAGGTTGAAGATGCAAATATTTACAGTTGTTAAAGCCAAATTTGTTAATTGTTCATATTCTCAACAATTTATTCAAAAGCCACACTTCCTGCCAACATGCATGCTAAGAAATATGACTGGGAACACACTGGAGTTTCATGCAAAGCAATCTGAAAATAAATTAATCCCACAGTCAGCTGAACTGTCTCAGGCAAGTAATTTCAACACTGACCTAGGCATAAGTGCATTTTATATCAAAACTGAAATAACTTCTGAACAGTTTTCTGAATAAAAATGATAAAATGAAAAGAATAAAGTAAATTAGTATAACAAAACAAAGAAAATGAAATAATAATAATAAAAACACAAAAAATCCTTATAACATAACAGAGATAGCAAAGAGCTCAAGTAAATGAAGAAATTCACATCAGGCTCATCAGTAGTTTTGTTTATAACTGCAGAAATACTTTATGGTTATTATATCACTTTTTCTCACCACACTACTAAATAAAAGCCAATTTAATCAGTTCAATAATATTATCCAAATGTTATTCATCTTCCAGTTTTGATTTATGTTTCTTTTTAATTTCAAATAGTTTTCTCAGTAATCTGGATTTCTGGGAATTTATCGGGCTTTTATCTGTGGCCTATAACCCATCCAAATTATTACTCTAATTCTGTTCTTATTGGCACATACCACATTCTGGCTTTGTATTTTCTTTCATTCTAAGTTCTATTAATCTTCTACTTGTTTCATGTGCTTTTCTGCTGTAAGACCTGGGAATTTAAGCAATTTGAAATTTAGCACTGATAGCGTACCAACCAGGACAAAAAATTTTCAGATGCCTTTGTTATTTCTTTTTCTTGTCTCCTTCAGTAAAGATTTATTTAATTATTAATTTATTTATTAAATCTTTATGTACTGATTTTATACATTTTTGTGCACTGTTTCTTCCTAATTTTTCATGAATGTGTAACAGAAATCATCACAATACACATTAGTATATGAGATGAATATTAAGTATTCATAGAATCATAGAATCATAGAATGGCCTGGGTTGAAAAGGGCCACAATGATCATCTAGTTTCAACTCCCCTGCTATGTGCAGGGTCGCCAATCACTTGACCAGGCTGCCCAGAGCCACATCCAGCCTGGCCTTGAATGCCTCCAGGGATGGGGCATCCACAACCTCCTTGGGCAACCTGTTCCAGTACGTCACCACCCTCTGTGTGAAAAACTTCCTCCTAACATCTAACTTAAACCTCCCCCGTCTCAGTTTAAAACCATTCCCCCTTGTCCTATCTCTATCAACCCACGCAAAAAGAAAATCCCCATCCTAATTATAAGCTCCCTTCAAGTAAAGGAAGGCTGCAATGAGGTCTCCCCGGAGCCTTCACTTCTCCAAGCTGAACAGTCCCAGTTCCCTCAGCCTCTCCTCACAGGAGAGGTGCTCCAGCCCTCTGATCATCTTCATAGCCCTCCTCTGGACCCACTCCAAGAGCTCCATGTCCTTCCTGTACTGGAGGCCCCAGGCCTGGACGCAGTACTCCAGATGGGGCCTCACAAGAGCTGAGTGGAGGGGGACAATCACTTCCCTCTCCCTGCTGGCCACCCCTTTTTTAATGCAGCCCAGAACACAGTTGGCCTTCCGGGCTGCAAGCGCGCACTGCTGGCTCATGTCCAGCTTCTCGTCTACCAGGACCCCCAAGTCCTTCTCTGCAGGGCTGCTCTCAAGGAGATCTTCCCCCAGTTTGTATAAACACCTGAGATTGCCCTGACCCAAGTGCAACACGTTGCACTTGGCCTTACTGAACCTCATTAGATTTTCATGGGCCCACTTCTCCAGCCTGTCCAGGTCCCTCTGGATGGCCTCCCTTTTCCAATGTATCGACTGCACTGCTCAGCTTGGTGTCATCTGCAAACTTGCTGAGGGTGCACTCGATGCCATCGTCTATGTCATTGATGAAGATGTTGAAGAGCACCGGACCCAAGACCAACCCCTGAGGGACACCACTTGTGACCGGCCCCCACCCTGACACAGAACCATTGATCACAACCCTTTGGCTGCGTCCAGCCAGCCAATTTCTAATCCATCAAACAGTCCATCCTTCAAATCCACACCTCTCCAATTTAGAGAGAAGGATGTGCTGAGGGACCATGTCGAAGTCCTTGCAGAAGTCTAGGTAGATGACATCCACCGCCCTTTTCCCAACAGCCAAAGCCGTCACTCCATCATAGAAGGCCACCAGATTGGTCAGGCACGATCTGCCCTTGGTGAAGCCATGCTGGCTGTCTTGGATCACCTCTTTGTCTCGTATGTGCCTTAACATAGCTTCTAGGAGGATCTGCTCCATGATCTTCCCAGGCACAGAGGTGAGGCTCACCGGCCTGTAGTTCCCCGGGTCTTCCTTTCTCCCTTTCTTAAAAATGGGAGTAATGTTTCCCTTTTTCCAGTCACTGGGGACTTCACCAGACAGCCATGATTTTTCAAATATGATGGAGAGTAGCTCAGCAACCACATCAGCCATCTCTTTCTGAACCCTAGGATGGATATCATCTGGCCCCATGGACTTATATGCATTCAATTTCATGAGGAGGTCTCAGACTTGTTCCACTGTTACAGTTACTCTGTGTTTGCTTTAGGCCACATTCTGACACTTTCACCTTTGTTAAGTAAGTAGTCCATGAGAAATAGCATGGCTTTTTGATGTAGGAAGCAGCATGCAAGTGTGAAGAATCAGGTGCCAGGGATAAGCCGTAGGTGAAACATTTAATAACAACTGACATCACATTAAGGCATTTGGAAACTGAGGAAGTTATTGCAGGTAGTCTTGCCTAAGGAAAGGTAGTGAGAGTGTTTATTCTCCTTTAAATTGATTCTTGCTTACGCTTGGTTTGTTTGGTAGAGATTTTTGCTCATTCTTTTCAGACTGCCTGAAGTTTTTAGTTGGTTTTGTGAAAATTAACGTTAATTCAAACAGTTGTTAGACAAGGTAGAAGTATTAGTCTGGTACTAGAGATCTGTTTAACTCCATGGTAGGTTCAAGACGTTGTGCTTGGTGATCCTGCTTGGTGATGTTTCTATGTCTCATGCTGCTTCTGTGCTGTATTTAGGCTTGGTTGCACAGTGTAGCAGGTGTAGGAATTCCTTTAGGTAGCTTTGAATCTTTAGAAATGTACTATTAAGTAATCTGAGAGATTATACTCTGCAACTCTTGGTGTTGAAAGATTTGCTTTCAGATAATGAAAAAGGCAAAGATTGACTTCAGATGGGTTTCAAGAAGTTTCTGTTTGTCTTTAGCATTTGGGAGATGCTTAAAAGAAGTATTTCAAATGTTACAACCACAAGCAAGTATTCTGTAATTATAGAATACATTATTTAACATAAACCTAAATGTAGCTAGGTCTCTTCCATCAATTGTACTTGGTGTACAGAAAAATCAATGTTGTTTTCAAAGCTTATATATAATCTCTCAATTTAGTGGTTGAAATAGTCTGTATTAAATTATTTGCCTGTCCTTGTTCATTCTGCTTAGCAGCCTGGTGCTCCAAGGCAAAGTGACTATGCATTTCCTTTGGGGGGCCCAAGTCCTTGCTGTTATGAGGCAAACCTATACCTGTCCTTTGCCTCCCTGGGCAGGGGCTGGGTCAGAGAAAACTGTCCAGTTTCTTGTGTGCAAGTGAGAGCCTGGGCTGAGCTGGCTCATGCTCGGAAAAGGGACAGAACAGTTTATTCTAAGTCTGTGATTTGTGATGGAAAGAATGCACTGCCTATGGGTTAGTGGGAGATGGCAAGGAAGAGGCACCATGATTAGATTCTTTTTGGAAGTGAGCTGCAGAACAGGGTGCCAGATATGAACACTTCTGTCATTTCTGTAAATAGTGGTAAGAAAGCCTTTTGTTCCTTCTGACCTGGTGATAGTTGTGGACTATGGAGTCCAGATCACAGGATGTGATGCATTTGGTATGCGCATTTTACCCTTCAGTCTTGGTCTCACAAGTGTTCTTCATAGAAACCATGGGGACTGATAGCCAGCTATGTTCAGTTTCTCTGAGGTTTTGCTACTTTAACAGTGCTGTTCTTTCACTAAGTTCATCAGAAATACCATACAATATAGTGATGAGGAGTGTTACAAAGCTGAAGTTCTTAAACAAGGATCTCTAAGTTCCCCTAATTTTCTACCCCTTGGAAGAGGGTTGAAGATAATGCAACTATTTCAACTGGCAATGTGCCTCTTCCCTCAATCTTTTGGCTTAGCTGCTGTGTCTAAAGCAGAGTGTAAGAAACAGGATTATAAACAGTGAAAAAATCTTTAGCAATAGCTACCTGCTCTTAAGTAGTAGAGAGATGTGAGCCAGAAGCCTTTACTTCTCTTTCTAGAGATCATGGTGGGATCAAGGGAAGGAGTGGTATTGCTGGGATTTGTTAAGACAAATTTTCAACATAGTTAAACAGCATAAGTTGGCAAGTGTAAAGCTCATCCTCTTGATTTCCCAACCTGACAATCTCTGATGTCATGCCAATGGAAACAGATTTCTGTAACATCAATTACATGTAATGTTCAAATTGAGGCTTTTGAATATGTATGATACTTGTCTAGTTAAAAAAGATTTTTATTGCATTTAAAGATAGACCTTCACCTACAAAAATGTGTGGTGTCTTTAAGATTGTACAAGGAACTTAAATTCTGAGTAACGCTATTCCACATGACAGTTCTTTTTCCAGACTGGAATTCAAAACTGATGCCTGAATTTCTAGAAGTAACTTGGAAATAATGCTGTTAGTCATGATTGATTGATTCATTTATATTTATATAAAATCTAATCTTATCCCATTCAACAATCGAGTGAAAACAGTTCTGACTTTTTTTTATATTTTATTTTGTATCCCAAACAAAAAGCCAATAGAAGCCAATAGAAACTAACTCAGTATAAAATCCTGTACTATGCTGGATGATGGAACAGTCCATGATAGTGCTGGCATTTGAAGTATAGCTACAAAAGACTGTAACTAAAGCTTCTATCTTATTGTATCCTATAATATTTAACACTGTAAAATTGTGTTGGGCCAACAGTCAGAGTCTAGCTTTACTTCTGTGTTAGGAGACAGAGCGCCTTGTTTCAGTATCAGAGTAGCTTACTTGAGAATATCAGCTCTTGGTGTATATATAGGCAGGCTTTTAAAATATTTCTCCTGTTCATTCTTTTCTTTAGGCCTTTCACCTTTTTGCCAACAGCACTGTTAGACTCGTGACTCCACTCTGTGGCCAAGTACCACAACAGAGCTTTTTTCATGCCTGTGACAATATTGTGGCTTTGTACTGCAATCTCTTTTTTTGGGAACCAGAAGGCTAAATTCTTTAGGCTATTCTATTAGAGCTTTGGTGGCTCAACTCCAGTTAAAGAACTAGCCTTTAATCCATGTAATCATAAGTCACCTAAATCCTTATCTCCATCTATTCCTCAGTTGCATTCAAGTCTCTATTTGACAAGGTACTACAGTTGTGTTCTTACCATGAGACACCTACTACAAAACAGACATGTATGGAAGATTTTATATACATATATATATATATCAATAGAATAGATATAGTAATGTACATCAAATGTATTTAGGTAATTTTGTTTTATTCAAGTCAGTTTATCAAGATATTTCAGAGTGCACAGACATCTTACAACACAACAGTAATAAAAAAACAAAAAAACCTGCAAGCTAGCTCAGCCCTTTGTTTTAGCATTCATATTTGGATGCCCTCTCAGGGACTCTCTGAACATGTGGATTTACCTCCACCTCCTGTAGCAGATGGGGAAACACTCCTGACCAAGAGAAGTGCTGAACATCCTCCTGGTTTGTGGGTTGTCTTTTTGAGCAGCGCCTCCGGTGTCACCTGGGGACATGCCTGAAGTGAGGTAACAACCACTCTTGTAAGAAAAAAACAAAGAGCTGTGCATGCAGCTATGAAATGTGGATGCTCCCTTACCCTACCTATTTGTGCTTTTGAAATAGCCCAGGCAGCTGAATTGCAACCCTTGATGACTTCTCGCTTGCATGTTTGCTGTCTGCCTGACAGCTCTCTGCTACTTCTCCTTTGAATTAATTTTGCATATCAAGTGTTTTATTGAAACCCTGCAAGATTATATCTATTCTGCATTTTTTTTACGTATGTAATCAGTTATTTTATCTCACATTTGTGGCTACCAAACGGTGTCATCGTGCTTTGCTCTCTTTTTGAAGTTGCAAGTTCTTGCTGCTCCCTTTAGCTATGATATATCTTTCTGAAGGATCAGCTGACTCTGTTTGCTAAATTCAGTAAGCTGCTTCTCCTTCACCCAAATTTTCAACCTAAAAAGAGTTCTGTGCCAATTAAGTAGGTTGAATGGCTTTGTTAATTGATCAGAGGAATTCCAGTGCCAGAGTAAGGCAGTGCTGAAAAGTGCTTTTCATGCTGACATCTATTAGAAAGTTCTTCAGTTAGTTATTGGTAAATGCATATTGTGGTTTATTATGCTTTCAGCTTGTTTTCATCTGTAGCTTACTTTCGAAAACATTTTAGAGTTACCTAAGAGTTGCCTAAATCATTTCTCCCTGTTTTTGGATATCTGTGCATCATTTGCTGTTGTGCAGAGACATGCTTCCTATTTGTTGCACTACAAGTATTTAACCAACATTGTACTTGTCCTGTATCATGTAGTGTTCATTCTAGAATATGGGAAGGAAATGACCCTTGTTTCACCTGGAATAGAATGATCTCACCTCACCATTCTCTCTGTAAAGAGCTTCCCCCTGACATTCAATCTTAACCTTCCCTCCTTGATTTTAAAACCATTCCCCCTTGTCCTATCACTATCTACCTGAATAAAAAGTTGATTCCCCTCCTTTTTATAATCCCTTTTGAAATACTGGGAGGCTGCAACGAGGTCATCCCTCAGCATTCTCTTCTTCAGGCTGAACAATCCCAGCTCCCTCAGCCTGTCTTCATAAGGGAGGTGCTCCAGCCCCCTGATCACCTTAGTGGCCCTCCTCTGGACCCTCTCCAACAGCTCCACATCTTTTCTGTATTGCGGGCCCCAGAGACACAGCACTCCAAATGGGGCCTCATGAGGGATTGAGAGGGACAACCACCCTCCCTGTCCCTGGTGGCCACCCTTCTTCAGATGGAGCCCAGGATACCACTGGCCTTCCAAGCTGAAAGAGCACACTGCTGGTTTATGTTCAGTTTTTCATCCACCAGGTCCTCAGTAGGGCTACTTTTAAGGAGTTCTTCTCCCAGTCTGTATTCGTATCTGCGATTACTCTGACACAAATGGAAAACCTTGAATTTTGCTATGTTAAACCAGATTTATTGCTTTTAAAATGATGCCTTTTAAATCTGAAAAAGGAAAAAGTTTTTTCTTGGAAAAACTGAGTAAGGAAAAAGTTTTTCTTGGAAAAACTGAATAAGGAAGGTAGTGATAATAACTAACGTGGTAAATGCAGCTTGGTTAAAATATTTTTCTTTGAACAAAGTGGATGGATTTAGCATGTTTGTGTAGACATGGCAAAAGTTCACAGCAATCAGATTCCTGAAGAAATTTCCTGGTAATGGAGAAGCTGCTAACGTCATGGCATCATGCTATCATTTGAAGACTGAATTTCCATCCAGTTTCCAAACAGCTTACAGAAATATTGGAAATATTTTCTAACCCCAACCTGCTGAGGTGTGAGAGCAGCAGTGTGATGATTAGCTAACTTCTGGTGTTAAACTATGACAAAAGGACACCAACACTAGAATTATTTAGATGAAGATTCCAATTTTTCTTTGCAAATCCTTCAGTATCTTTCAGAATGCCTCATGGCCAAAAGAAAATGAAGACAGAAATCTAGTTAGAGTAATAAGAAGTACAATGTAGCTGTAAGTCAACATTTCAAATAAATTGGAGTGAAATGCATCAGATCAGGCTGTTTGGTATATTTAGAGAGTTTGGTCATCACTATTAGGACTTGCATATGTGGACCTCGTTGTAGGTAAATAATGGAATTATTCTTGTTTATTTATTTATTTATTTATTGAAAAGTTCCTGGTGAGAAATCAAAGAAACACAAGAGACTTGTATGTTTTATAATTTTATACCCTCCAACTGGGAGTTTACCTTCTCTGCATAAGGAAAATCTCAGACATTCTTATAGCACTAACAGTCCAAAGCATGCAATTCTTTAGTGAAGTGAAGTCTTAGAAAAATATTTCCTTTTCTTTTTCCTCTACAAAGCCTGAGAGAGCCTAACCTTGAAATAGCAGTGCATTTATGCTGACTTAACATTTCCTGGGAGAAAAGGGTTGTTGAATTTTTCCTTCTTTTCTTGCATAAAAGAGAAAAAGAGGGCAAAGTGAAACTTACAAGTTCAGTCAAACTTTTTTCTTTTTTCCATTTGAAGTGATGAAATTTAAGATCCTCCCATTGTACCTCATATTCTTTTTCCTTTATGAATCTCTCCTTTGCATACAGAATTCAGCTCCTCATTCTACCTTGCTGAGGAAGGCTGACATCTACAACCCAGCTATTTCTGTATTTCCAACTTGCTCAAGAGATACCATGCTATCTGCTGATGAGCCCCAAGAGAACAATTGTGTGGTGTGTTGTAGGAAATACAAACCAGCCAACGTCAATCTGCAGGAGAGGTCATGGACATGAAGCATCCTACCAGCAGTTTCCATAGAGCATCTTGTCACTGTAAATTGGCAGACTGAAGTCAAATACATGACATATGTCTGTCTGGTTCAACAAATCAAAACACTTGTTTCAATTGAAGTGAGGTTATTTTCCTGCCTTTGTTATATCAACATACTTTACTGGAAACTACATTTGTTTTTTTACAACCTTTTTAAATGAAAACTCTTTCCAAGTCAAATACAATATCTACTTGAGCAGTAAATTGATTTAGTTTTTGAAAACTTCTTCAGGTTATAATCCTTCACTACACTCTGTCCCAGGCAAAATAGCATGTTATTGTCATTTTTACACTGTTGTATTCTGTCTAATACAATTCCAGATGGTCCAGAGATAAAGACATAGAGAATATTTATTTGATGTAGTCACCTTCGAAGTGTAATCTAAAGATACATTAATCAAGGTTATCAGTACTGTGGAGAAGATAGCTAATGCAGCTTGGATGCTCATGCTATATTTCTCAATTGGTGGTAGAAGAAGATGGTATTTGATTTGAAGATTTTTTTTTCTTTTTTTTTGGAGAGGGGGCTGTTTTAATCTCTCCTCTTTAATAAAATCTGTTTCAACTTCAATGTTTTCACAAGTCAAAACCTGAGATACAAAATCACCTCTCAGCATATACTAGCATGACTTAAAAATAAAAACACTTCTTAGGCAGGCTCTGCAGCTATCTGTGGATTTCTGGGTGTTAGTTGTGTACTTCTTTCCCTTTGGTGTATGTTTAAAGCCTGTCCTAGCTCTCTCAGATATACATGGTTGGAAGATGACCTGCTGGCTCTCACTACTTAAAGCATTCACGTGTAGTCATACAGAGTTGGAAGCCAAGTCCTAATCTGACTGGGAATTTTCTGGTTACTGTGTGAATCCTGGTGCTGGCTCTATGCTTCAGGCTGCTCTAGCTCAGGATAAAATACTTCCAAACAGTCCCTTCACTGCCTTCAATGAATTTTGGTACGGATTCATATTGCTGTGAAATTCTTCCTTTCATAGTGTTTATATACGTCCATATGTTTAGATCAGGATTTTATTGAAAGAAAATAGATTGACTGAAAGCTTTCATAACCATAACATTCACTATACATATACATAATTATGTACACATGTGCACAAAGAATCAACACTAGGTTACCAAATTCAAGCTGGTACAATACAGATTAACGCATTTTTTTTTCAAATGCCGTTCCAAACCAGAAATATACAAGGTCTACTGAGAAATCTTATATTTACTGTGTTCAAGTCATCCTATAGAAAAAGGAAGAAATGACATGCTGAACATCTTGTGCCTAAAACTTTTAAGTCTTCCTTATTGCTCAAGTAACAATAGAGTATTTGCTGCCACAGCTGTTTCTCATGCCTGATGTAATTGTTTTATTAAGTAAGTTTTATTTGTTTGCTTTGATCAGATACTGTTATTACTGTGGATATTCATCAAAACATTCCCTGTGCTATTCCGAGGTTGGGATTTTCAGAAGTTCATAGCATTGGCTTAATTCTGCAGCCATGACCTAAATGAGAAAGGCTTCCATTGGCTCCCTTTTCATGTTTATGAACAGTTTTTTAGCTCTGTGTGTAGTCAAAGATAGCTGCGCTAACCCTAAGGAAAAGTATAACCAGAAAATACAGTTTGGGGATTGGAATTGGACAGATTCAACATTCTGCTAGGTTTTTTTTAGGTAGAGTACAGTATCCTTGCAAAGCTGGAACTTAGTCTGTATTCAGGAAAAAATACAATTTGGTTATAACTACTTTGTGCAGTTTTAAGATGCCTGGTAGTGTATAGAATACTGCTAATTAAAATATACAACTTTCAAATGACATTCAATTTTTCATTGTAGAGAAAATCAGATACTTCACTGCCAGAGTTTGACAGGCACAGTATTTATAAGCTGTGAAGAAGAAAATGAGCCCAAAACATAGCAAATAATGCTATATGTGGCTGTCTTAGTGCTACTGGGCTATAAAACAGTCACATGCACTTTCCTGAAATGCATTAGTATGGTTAGCATGCTTGTTAGTCAGTATTAAGAATGCTGTCATGTGAATCTAATTCAGTTGAGATTGTATGAAAATATCGATTTGCCTGTCAAAAAAAGAGCGTAAAATCTCTGTCAGAGGAAATGGATGAGGAAACACTCTAATGTATACAAAATAAATGCAAAAAGGCACATCTTGACCTTTCACTCATTTCTTTTTTTTTTTCCCCCAAGTATAAGCAAAGGTTACCCAATGGCATTCACAACCAGTTAACAGAAATCTTTTCACACAAATCATGATTTACTTGTGAAAGTCATTGCTGAAGCCAATAGCAGGACATAGGCAGGATTCTAGAAAGAACTGAATGTTTTTATGAACAGAAAAAATATCTACATGATTAAATGCATCTGGGAAAATATTTCCCTATCATTCAGACAACAAATTATACTGATTGCTTCCACAGTGGATGAATTATCCCATATCTGTTGTTGATGGATGGCTCCTATCTTATTCTTTCAAGCTTTCTGGTCCTTTCCCAGCTATAACATACCCCCCCCTTCAGGCTGACAGCATTGTGTTAAAAAATTGTCATATTTGTTTTCCCATCTACTCCCATGAATTCCTCTTTCTCCATTAACAAATGAAAGACTTCCTGGGAACTGCTGGTCTGGAAGCTATTGCAGCCATGGTTTCCCAAGCCATGAAGGAAGTCTCTTAGATGAAGTATGAATTTTTTAACAGGGAGGTACCACGTGTTTCCATGGCTCTGTAATGTGTTCATTTCTCTCCAATGGTTCCCACTTGGCACCAACAAATTGTGAAGCTACGCTGAGGCTCTCAGCTGCAGAAATGCTGAGAATCTTTCCTTAGAGCCTTTCGAAAAAAGTATAGGATAGGACACAAGTGTCAGAAAATGTGACAGTGTTGTGTCCTATGTTGCTTCCTTGCTATGTGTATGCAAGTTGGTCACAGAAAGCAACAATTAGAGAAATGGAAGTTTAATTTTAATGAAGTATAAAGTGAGTATTAAGTGAATATCTTTTCCATCTTTTGATATCTGTATTCTGATTTCTGGTATATTTTTCTGTAACAGATTTTTCTCTCTCTCTGAAGTAGCTTTTTATTCACAAGTATGAAATTTTCTGTGTTCGTCATCTGTCAGTTGACATAAGATATCTTGCACATCCAAACTGCTTCAGTGATAAGATTCAGTCTATTACAATATCTTTATATTTCAGTAATTCCCTTAAAGATTTTTTCATTATGTGATACAGCACATGCTGAATTTCAAATCATCACATGTACACAAAGCTAGACATGCAAGGAGAACTTCTTTACTATCTTGAAAACTCCAAAGAACGCGGCAGGCATGAAGTTGATACTGCAGTGCAGAATGGAATGGGCAAACAAAAAAAAAAAAGACCACCTCTTACAGGTCGGCTTTTTGTTGTTTATGAGCTGATGGGTTTTGTTACTTTACATCCTGTCAGCTGGGTCTCTAGTCCCAGAACGGCTGGAAGAGACTTACATGCTGAACCAATTAATTTTTTTGGTGCTTCTCCATTTAATGAAATCCACAAGTCCAAACAGGTGCCTGGATTCTTCACTCACATGTGGGGAAGAGACAGTTGTTCTATGAATGTAAAAACTGTATGTGAATTTAACTAGAAAACATGTAAACATGCCTTTGGTAAAGGCTGAGAAGCAGAATAGAGCCATGGAGTCCCGTGGGTTAATTTCTGCTGGGGTTCTGCCTCAGTAGGAGAAAATTCTGCAAAAAAAAACAAAAAACAAAAAACAAACAAAAAAAAAAACCAAAACAACCCTCCAGGAAAAATAGCTCACTTAAACCAACAGCCATAGAACTCTTGAAATGAGAGCATGCTGATAAAGTGATGGTGCATTTCCTAGTGGGTTCAGACGAATAACCAGTCAATCAATCATGCCTGGCTGTTTTCTAAATTTGTAATGTATCTGAATGGAGCTCTTTACCCATAGAATACAATTTTCTATTTCTCTGTCTTGTCTGATAACAGCTTATGTGATAGACGTATATTCTGCTTGGATAAAATGAAGGAGGAGAATTTCAGGTAGACACTAGAAACCAATTTTTAATAACAAGTAGCAAGTAAGACTATTCTGGTTAATTGCATAGCAACAGCTTTGTCAAAGAATTAATGTCTAATGGTTAAAGGACACGCTAGGAACCTTATGCTCTTGAGTTGCACTGACCTTCTTTACAGTCTTGGATGAATCATTTATTTTGTCTTTGGCTTTAACATCATTCAGCAAGCTACCTCTGGAAATTCAGGAATGCAATCCTTTTGTTTTGTCCATTTATACTTTTAAGGGATTTGTCTGCTTTAGTTTTGTTTTTCATCTTTGAGATGGCATACTCCTGCTATTGCATACCATAATTAAAAATGTTTGCTGCATTAAGTTTGGAGAATGTTGTAACTGAGCTATTTGTTTGAGGTACTGACACTTTAAGGTCCTGGAAACTGTTAGATTTCCCTATGCATGATTTATTTATTTATTAAAGAAACAGAAGAAAACATTGAGGGCATTTGTCCAAAGAATTTTTTTTCTTACTGTATGGTCTTTATCAGTTGCTCCTTGAGAAGTTGGTCTCTATTACACCAGAACTGCTCCAAAAGTAATATCTTGTATATATTGTGTTGTCCCACAATGTCAGAGGTGGATGTTGGTGATATGGAAGTAAAAGTTGGACCTTCCTATCAACATTCCATTATGTTTTGTTGCTGTATGATAGATAGTTGTCTGGAGCAGTCTGACAAAATGATATGTAACATGGGAATGTGTATGAAGCAAAGATGTGGAATCAAATTCCTCCATGCAGAAAAAGTGGCACCCATTGACAGTCATTGACACTTGCTGAATGTTCATGGAGACCAAACAGTGGATGTGAGCACAGTGAGGCTGTGGATGGTGCATTTCAGCAGCAGCAACAGACACTGGATCACCTCCTTTTTACAAGCATGGCATGCAGGCTCTTGTTCATCTCTGGCAAAAATGCATAGCTAATGGTGGTGAGTATGCAAAGAAAAATGTGTTCTGTAGCTGAGAATTTGCTCTATCAAATAGTGTTATTGTGCTCTTTGTACCTGTTGTAGTTTCCATGGGAATGAATAGGAGGCACTACTTTCGGAGAAGCCTATGCGCATTGTGGTGTTTTTCAGACTTTTGTTTTCCTCTTAACTACTCAACTCTTCATAATCCTTTGGTTTGCGTATTATGACAAGTATGTTTCTGCCTGCTGCCTTTTGTTCTACTGCAGCATGTCACTGAAAAGAGTCCACTCCTGGAGCTCAGACTCAAAGACCTCCTTTCGCAGTCCATAATCCAGGGATACTGTATGGAAGAATACTGCATGCACAATTATAAACTGAACTGATAGTTTATGCTTGCTTTTGGGCTCTATTGTAAATAAGACCGCTGAAATCAAATCAGTCATTTAGTAATTCAGGATAAGAAAAGGATCTGAGTTCAGAAATTTTTACCTTTTTGTAACATTAAAAGGCATGACTGGGACCCAACTAAAATAAATATATTCCAGCACTCCTTTTCTTCCATGTGTTTGTTGTTTGTTTTGTTTGTTTTCATAAGTATGTGTTATTATTTGACTACAATTTCAATCTCAGAAAATGTAGCTTTTTATTAATCACAAAATGATGTGTTATCTAGTTCTCTCAAATGGCGTGGTCATTTCTTTTTTAATGCAGCATGAAGTATTCTACAGTCTCTTTATTCTGGGCTGGCTAAAGTCTGTCGTTTTCCTACGACACTGTGTGTTCTCCTACTCAGAGGTATTTCACTAGCTTATCTCCTTTCATTATTGTTTAAGGAGAGAAAGTGTTGCCAATTTCCACTTGATGAAATAAGAAGTGAATGACAGCATCCTACAATTTTATGAAAGAATCTGGTTTTAAAATTTAAATGTAGCTGGCGTCACTTATCTTCGTATAGCTTCTGCCTATGTGGAAAAAAATCTCTCTTTTTATAACAGCTTGTCAGCTGAATAATAGAATGGGGGGAGCCAACTTGAAAGACATGGCTGATTGGTGCGATTGAAAAGGCCTTTACAATTAGAGTTCTGGCAGAACACAAAAAAGAAATTGTCTGGCCATGAAGAACGAAGCCTACTTTAGAATTCCCTTTTCTCAGCCAGATAGCATGCATCACTGTTCATGCATTCTCTTGACATTGAATAGAGGACTTCAGAACTACCACCCCAAATTATTCCTTACTGTTTGGCTCTATTTGTGATATTTGTTTGGGGGAGGAAAAAAAACAACACATAACTCTCTATTATTGACTGTAATGGCATGTGGCTAAATTCCTTTCCATTTATGCACTTAATCTCTTAAACTTGTTTCCCCTCCCCCACTGATATTACAGCACTCATTTTACTTTAACTCTTTTCATATGATGGGAAAAGAACAAAATTCTTCCCTTATTCTCATCTTCCCTCCTTTCCCTTCATTTTACTTCCTTCTTCCCATCCTTCCCTCCCCCTGAACTGCATGTGTGAATTTAAAAAGGAAGGAAGCCCTTGCAGATGTGTTTTGGATTACAGCAGTAGAACAATAGGCAGACTTCAATTAACTCCATACCTATTCACAGACAACATTCGTTCTCTCATCTCTAGTGTTATTTAACATTTGAAATTGTCACATACAACACAATGTACTAGGTGATGAGAATAGGCTTTCAATTCCATTTGAACTCTTCTATGCCACACAATTAATATTCCAGATTTTCATGTATTTATTCTTAAATAAGGATCCATGTGAGCGTCTCCAAGCGCAAAGGAATAACAAAATGTGTACAATGGTGAGATGTGTTTCCCTGCATTGAAGACAGAAGCATAGGGGGGAGGAGAGATGTTGCTAATAGCATGCATTTGACTCCTTCTTGCATGTAAAATCAGCATGCTAAATATTTATTTTATATTTCCATAAATCTTGCAGATTTAAAAGCACCCCTGTCAAGGTAGCTTTCATCATTTTACAGTATATATTTTTAAAATGCTGTTATATATAAGAACCACTGAAAGCTTAACAGTGACATTTCTTTCCAGACTGAAATTCTTGCTGTTTGTAGTTACAGAGCTGCTCATTAGAGCTATTTTTATCCTTTCTCCTAAATACAGTAGAATATGAAGATCCCAAACCTTGACAGCAGCTGGAGAAGGGGAAGAGAAGGGTCAGCCTTAGTCCTATTCCTTTTAGTGTTATTTTTTGATTATTATTTTTTTTTTTGCTCAACATCACCAAGTATGTAGACTATAATATTCCACCAAATGATACTTTTTAATAAATAAAATCACTGATTACCCTGGCAAAAAATCAATGCTTTTGTTATAAAAATTTTCACAGATCACAGAATCACAGAACGGCCCAGGTTGGAAGGGACCTCAAAGAGCATGAATCTCCAAGCCCCCCACCACAGGCAGGGGCCAACTTCCACATTTAATACTAGACCAGGCTGCCTGGGGCCCCACCCAACCTGGCCTTGAACACCTCCAGGGATGGGGCATCCACAACCTCTCTGGGCAGCCTGTTCCAGCACCTTACCATTTTCACAGTAAAGAACTTCCCCCTGACATCCAACCTAAATCTTCCCTCCTTGAACTTCCCTTGTCCTGCTATTATCTACCCTTTCAAAGAGTTGAGTCCCCTCCTGTTTATAGGTTCCCGTTAGGTACCGAAAGCCTGCAATTAGGTCACCCTACAGCCTTCTTTTCTCCAGGCTGAACAAGTCCAGCTCCCTCAGCCTCTCTTCGTAGGGGAGGTGCTCCAGCCCTCTGATCATCTTTGTGGCCCTCCTCTGGACCCTCTCCAACAGCTCTCTGTCTTTCTTGTACTGGGGGCTCCAGACTGGACACAGTACTCCAGATGGGGCCTCACAAGGGCAGAGAGAGCAATGCCTTGATTTGGGGCAAGGGAAAAACAAATGTTAAAAGTTTGGGGGTTTTGACAAAAAATAGATTATTCTCCATGAGAGAAATAATATATATATTTTTTAAAGAGCTTTCGTCATCAATTGTGTAAATTGCTCAAGACTTTCTACAGAGAGTGTGATATGGCTGACATCATCAGCTATGTTCCCTGATCTTAACATTTCCTATTTAGCAAGGCTGTAAGAGAAGCGTACCAGCACTTGGATATTCAAATTATGCTATGGACCTTTTGTGGAAAGTCTAAAGCTTTAGCATACTTTGAGGACATTTCTGAATTGTGGTAAACAATAAGTTAGATTCATCTTGCACAGTTTTTAATTGAGGACATCATGATTTATCTTACAAGAGCCTCATAGAGGAAGGTATCTTATTATGGAGGCAGTTTAGCCTTGCTCCGGTGTCATGTCGAAGGCTTTCCCAGTAAATGTGACCATATATAAGTTAATGAGAAAAAAATCATTTGAACTGGGAAGACAAAGGTGACATGAGTATTGGTAGTCAACTTATTTTCACTCGTGTTGTTGCCTTGAATGCTGGTGTAGTTTAATGATACAATCTGTTGGGTCATCTTTTCTTGTACAGACCTTGGATTTATTTTCATATCTTAACCAGCGAAGCTGCAGACCAACTCCTAGGCCAGCTAAAAGGATGCAGCTTTAATTATCTATCTGGTGGCTTTGTTCTTCAGTGCATCAGCTTTATGTTGTTCAATTCAAAATTGCTCTGAGCTGGAAATGCAAAAGTTTGATCCCAGGAGATTTACTCTAAGGTCTGGATTTCCACTCCTCCCTCCCCTCTCCTACCTCTTTCAAATCTAGGTCAGTCCAAAGTGATAGAAATGCAAGCAACTGGAATTGCTGCCCACTTTGCAAATTTGGGCCCAAGTGTGTAATGAAAGATGATTGTACTGTCTGGTGTTATTCTCCTTGGTCCATAGCTCAGATTTCTTTGCTCATTTCCAACTGAGTTCTTCTTGCTCTGTGCATGATTACTGGACTGCCATCACCTTTTCAAGCATGCTTTCTCAATGTAATAGTCATACAGAAATTATCCCAGTGAAAGTAGAGAAACAGGTAGATAAACTAACAAATGAAAATCCAAAGGCAACTCTAAATCTTCATTCAAACTCACCATGAAAGTGACCTTTGCCCTGATCTGGAAGACAATTTCTCTTATTCATAAATGGTATTATTCTGAAGGACAAAATTTCAGTTTAACAGTATAAAGGTTTTCACTTAACAGTACCACTTTTATGCTGAAGCTCATAGCAAATTTTAATCCTTCTGCAAAGCTTTAAATCCTTTCCCTCCTATGTAAATTTCTTCACACTTTAAGCTTTCCTTCCACGAGCAAGGATTCATTTTTCTCTGTTTGTGAATCAGAAATAGTATTTCAAGGACCTTGCAAGGTCAGCTAGTGCAATTTCTCTCCCAGCTCAAGCTCAGCTCTCAGTCACCCCTAACAGTGTTTTCAAACTTTTTTAAAAAACATCAAATCAGGGAGAGAAAGTATTTTTCCTGGCAAATCTGTTTATCAATCTATCCTTTATAAAATATTTTTAATATTTTTTCCAAATCTCCACAGTTACAGCTGACATCTATTGGTGGTATTTTCCAAAACATGCTCAGCAGAAGGGCAGTCCTTGTTCTGCATATGGGGAAGCTGCAGCTCCAAATGAGCACCAATCTATCCTTGTTCATTTTGATGAAGGGGTTACTCTGAAGCTTATGTGAGTAGTTAATTATGTGTTAGAACAGCTAATGACTTCATTTCTACTAGTTTGGGCAGGAGCATCATTCTGACATGACTTACATATGATTGTTAGGTGCTGTTGAGGAATAAGGGCATAAAACAGACTGTACTGAATTTGTCTTTCTCCAATATTTCATCTTAAACTTCAGTTGAGGTGCTGTTTTTACATTCATCCTTAGAAAATGAAAGAAATAATTCTGTATCAACAAGCAAGTAGCATTTGTTATGTTTGTGAAAAGGGGATTGAAGTTTGAGATACCATTTTTGTTTCACCTATTGAAGGCAGGGCAGTTGGATTACATGATCTCTTAAAGTCCCTTCCAACTCAAAAGATTTTATGATCCTATGACTTGTTTTGCATATACACAAATAAACCCGCTTTGTTACTGTAATGAAAATAACTATTAATTATCGTCATAATCAAAGAAGTGAGATTCTTATTTTCTCTGAATTTATTTATCCTTCTTAGTTCCAGGCACAGAGCATTTTCTAATAAATAATTTAGACTATTTATGTATCCTCTTAAGACTTGATCTCCACTTCACAGATTCCTGTTCAATATCTTTGGGAATTAACATTTTCGTGTCATTACAAGTAGAACAGATATTACAAACTCTCTCTGAACATTAAAAGAACTAGAAGGAAAGAATGGAAGGTCTTCCTTTTTATTTTAACTCTCACAGAAATTCTCTCTTAACTCTGTTTATATTTATATATTTAAAAAGTGTTAAATTTGAGTGGATTGAATCCGACTACAGTCTAAACCACTTAAGGAATCTCAACCCAAGGTAGAACTTTATCTGTCATAAATTTGAATTACTACTACTTGTGTCAGCACTATTTAAAAGGAATCAATGAGTGTTTCTGGAGAAAAAGCCTTGTCATCTACTCCCAAATGGACTAAATTAATTAAATTGTTGGAGCCAAATCTATGACATGGTTTATATATCGTTTCTTTCTATGGATTAGATTGAGAAGATGAGCTTTTTTAATAGGATGAAAAGGAGATGATATGTTGGGTGGTCTTGTTTGCTTGTTTGTTTAATTTTTAATGAATTTGTAGAAATTAATGCCAGAAGTAGAATTTTTCTAGCTAAGCATGCCAAGACCTTCACATTTAAAAAAAAAAGATGGGAGAAGCTATTTTATTATTTAATTCATTACGTCCCAAAAGTACAACCTAGGGAAGACAGCTCCTTCATGAAGTGCATTAGCTTGCTGGGAAAGAAAATGGTTTTTGACTGGAGGTGTGCTCACACGCACAGGTTTTTCTCCTATCAAGAACTGTAAGTGACAAAAGAGTATGAGAGGAGGAACTGCTAATTCTGTAAACATCACAGTTTAATATCCATTCACTTAAGCTAAAATATGTTTTAAAGCATTAAGGGGAGATGTGCAAAGGTTAATGTTAGTCCAGTGATTTTAATCTCCCCCTAAACTCCTTTCATAAAAAAAAAAAAAAAAACACAAGGAAATGTAGTCTGCACTGTTGTCTGAAGGAGTTCGGGTTGACCTTAATCCTTTAAACTCCTGCTGGAGACCTCTTCCTGCCCTGAGAGGGACCTCTCTGTGGGCAGCATCATAGGATACAGCTACTCTTTCAGAATGCATCCGCAGTTTCTCCTCACAGGATAGGAACACACCTGCAGATAATCCAGGTGTAGATGTGGAGGGTAAAGCCAGATTTCCATCCGGCATTGTAGAGGAAAAGTGATCATCACTTTTGCTGACTGACAGGATCTCTACAAATGTAAGACAGACTCTTAAAGAGGATAGATTTAGGCTGGATATATAAAAAAATGTCTTTTAGAGTGAGGGTGGTGAGGCATTGGACCAGGTTGCCCAGAGATGTGGTGGATGCCTGTCCCTGGAAACATTCAAGGCTAGGCTGGACCAGACTCTGAGCAACCTGATCTAGCTGTGCATGTCCCTGTTCATTGCAGGGGAGTTGGACTAGATGACCTTTAAGGGTCCCTTCCAACTCTAAGGATTCTATGACTCTATGACATCATCCCCAGATTGCAGCTCCACAGTGAGAAGGGGTGACACAAACACCTCCCACATAGGCAATGCCCACAGTTCTGCGAGTTGACTCCATGTTACTCCTCCTGCTCTACCAGCAGTGAGAAGGGCACATGGGTGTGTGGCCTTGTGAAGGCTCTTGCCCTGCCCCTTGTATCACCTGAGCAGGATTAAGCTGGCTGCCCTTGCACAGTTGAGCCTTCAACTCATCTTGGATTTTCTATAGGTTGTGCAAGAGGAAAGAGGGGGCACAGTCTGGCTGCCTCAACAGCAACAAGCATTTTCATTATTCTTGCAAAATCATTATCTATTTCTAGAATATAGGAACATGTAACAATTTGGTAGGGATCCAAAAGGATATGCCTGAATCCCCATGTATGCTCAGAACACAGTAGTTCCAGATGTTGTCCCACGACTCAGACACTTATGCAATTCAAACTAATAAAAAAAAAAACGAATAATGATTAAAACTTGGCTTTATAAGAGGTTTGGATCTTACTCCTATTTACAGTAAGGACTGGGCTTAATAAAGATGCCTTGCATTGCACAAAGGTGATGTAGCATGATTGAGAGCAGGCTTATAGCCTGTTAAATTTTCCCAACCTACCTTCTGGAAATGCTTTTTTTACGTCTGATTGCATTTCAGGAAAAAAAAGAAAGAAAGAAAAAAAAAAAAGGTATTTGCAGTCTTGCCAAAGATAACAGGAAATAAGAAAAGAAGAAAAATGGAAAAGAATGTTGATGTCTATTTTAATTACTTCTGTATCTTTGAACTAGATAGGTTTGCACAGTTAATTGCAAAAATGATTAAGACAAATGCTATTAGTCACCATTTAAAACCTTTTTAGAATAGGAGAAATGTTGATTATGGGAATAAGCTTAACCCAGGCCATCACACTTTACCAACAATAGATTTACTGACTAGAAGGTAACTGAAAGAGCAAAAAAATTGAAGTGCTGTTGTAAAGCTGCAGTACCAGTGGTTCTCTGGAGGTTCTTTCCATGCTGAGAAGGACCAGGGCATTCAGAGGAACCTGGATCAAGGTTTCCTGCATTTTGACCTTCTCTTTTTACAGAGATTGAGTTGAAACCAGTCTTTCTCTAATATATATATATATTAATTTTCAGTGATTAAACAGTATTAAAAAAAGTGAGAGTAACATCAGTGCATGAATCTAACTAAAGGGAAAGACATAAGTTTTTGGTATAGATAGGACTGAAAAAATAAGCAGCCAATTCTGATTTTGACATGAAATCCTCAGTGCTCATTTTGGTGTTTAGCTAGTGTTATTTTGCTGTTCAGTGGTAGTCAGTCCAGGTACCATTACACATATCACAGCTGTTTGGGTACAAATCATCATTATTGATGTTGAAGGTTATCTTATCGAGTTGGGAAAGGTACCTCAGCAGAGCTCTGGGACCATAGTATTTCAGCTGCAGAATTCTCTCTAGAAGAGAAGACCCTCCAAAATTTCCATTTAGCATGTGGTCTGAGTGGTCAAAGACTGAAGTAGAGATAACAGTGTCCCCTCAAATATTTCTTCTACTTCTGTCTGTTTCTTTCTCTTTGCTCTCTCTTGCTATGAACAAGTTGGTACGTATACAGAAAATCTTTAAAAATATTTTCAATACTGTCATTTGTCGTTTGGTGTGTTGATTTTCTCCCTAAGGCCTACAGTAAATTGAATTATAGTGTGAAAGAAGGAAATTTTAATCTTAGAAATGTAGTAGAAAATGGCTTGGATTTTCAATTGGTTTGTTTTGGTTTTGTTGAGGTATTTTTTAATCTTTTTTTCTGATTGATTTCACAGGCTAAACATTCAGTGGGTATTCGCTGATGTAAAAAGGGACTTAAATGAGTCCATGTTCTGCATAGGCTTCATATTGTCTTCCTATCGTGTCCACATCATGAACACACTGAAGAAATCAATGGATCAGACACTAATAAACGACTTCAAAAATGTATTAGGTGTTTTTGTAGTTGCTGGGGAATAATATGCAGATTTCATTCTTTGTTTAGTCTTTTTGTATCAACATTTTGTTTTTAATTAATGTTTATGGCTTTTGGCATTCTCCAAACAGATCAATAACATCATGTGTCTTCTAACGCTGTTTCTGGGAAAAGTGCTGACGCTTTCAGGACATTCTGAGGGAGGAGTTTGTGTATGACCAAGGTTGTTTGTCCATTCACTGTGAAGGCACAAGGATGAAAAACAAGCCAAACTTGACATTTCTGGAGACTATTGGGCTGTTTGTCTCATAGAGAAAACGAGGCTGACATTTTAAAGTATGCAATGAATGGTATGTAAGTAATGCTGTGCCACTGATTTACTGTGCCGTAAGCCAAAGTGATCTGTTTGATTTCACAAAGAGCAATTTCTGGAGAAGTGGACAAAGCATGACAAAATGTTCTAGCAAGCTTATAAATATTAAAAATATTAGAAAATATTTTGCACGTTCCTAACTTCCTTGCACAATCTCATGCTGCTAAGTTAGGAGAAGTATAAGCAAGTGTAAGAAAAGCTTCTCTGCATATTCCCACCTGTGAACTTAATGTCCTTTGAAACAAGTGGCAGATATCTCATGCTGTTGAAAGAGCCCAAGGGATGGCATCCGAGCTATGGGCTTCTTCGGGACTGAATACACTTCCTTTATCTGGTAGGAATATGGATTTAAATGACATATAATACCTAAGAAATGCTAATGTCTGGCTAATCTAGATTAAATTCTCTCCCTGCCAAAGAAACATCTTGGGCCAATTTTTGGCTTTATTGTTTTAGGAAAGAAAGGCATAAGGAAGAGGTTTTTAATTTGTTTTTTCCACATTCCTCTCTCATGCATATTTCTGTTCCTCATAGTTTATCATAAGTATTTCTGCTAAAATTACTGCTGGGCAGTTGTGGTGTTTTTTTTATTTTCTGCTCCTTTTTCACTTTTATCCTCTCTGTCCTGACATGATGTTTATCCTGAATGGAAGAGAAGTCATTTCCAGGCTTGTGAATCCCTGTGAGCTTTCTTTCCAGAAGAGAATTTCCTTGAAAATTTTAGGTGAACTGCTGTGAGAAGTGTTCCAGGTGCATCCCCTCACCCCTACCTCACCCCTAGCTACTGCAGCCCCAGTTTGTGAATTTCAGTAACCGTGAGTTTCACTCCAGATCATGCAATTTAGCAGTCTACACTATCACTTAGAATCACTGATACAGCTGAGATTTTTAAGTCTGTTAAAATACTTCCAGCTTAGATTTTTATTTTTATTTTTAATCAAAATGTGGGGTGTTAGGAAACATTATCATCAGCTTCTTACCTCCAACCAAAGTCTTGTTCACGCGTAGGAAGTGTGAATCAGTTTGGATTCCAAACACGCAGCCGCATGCTCAGGGAATCTTAATGAAGGAGTATGCTACCAACCTCTATACATTTATTTTTCTTAAATATATTCCAGAAGAATCTAGTAGGTTTATAAATATTACCATGCCATTAAATCATAATAGTAGAACAGAGATTTTACTGAACCAGAAAACAAGCAAATGAATAGAGGCAGAGAGATGACAGCCTGCTGTGAAACCAATGGTTACAAATTGGTTTCCTCTAGTCGCAGTTGCCTTTAACTGCTTTAGATTCTCAGCAGCTTTTCATTAAGGATCTCCACGTGCCCTTTTGAAAAAAGAAAGTGCATGACCCTTTTATTTTTGGAAATGCATGTACAATGTGCATCATATCAGCTCAAGACTGGTAAATTGGAAAATCATTACATAATGTATTTTAGGGGCCAGTTTCTTTACAAGGCAAGATGTTTCCAACAACATACGAATAAGCCACACAGTACAATTTTATTAATGTATTAATTTATTTGTAGTACTTAGGCAACTTGTAATTTGGACTGAATAACTATTTAGTTATTTGATAAGATTTTGATTTGTTTGGTTCTACCAACATTTTTGTTTTTCTTGAGTAGGAATTTCCTTAAGAAACTTGGGGAAAATATATCTTTTTAAGGAAAGTGCCATGTTCTCAACGAATTTTTTTTGTTTGCTTGCTTTTGTTTTTGATTGTCAGTATATTCAAAATGTTCAGGTTGGAGTTCTTGGTTTATGTTCGGGCACATATATATATATATGTTTGGTATTTTATTTTTAAAAACAACTTTTTTTTGTTTTTCCTTTCTTAAGCTTTCCATTGTCCTAAAGCAGAAGCCTGATTTTTCACTCTGTTGCAGGATGGAGGATAAACTCCACCCAAGCTCCAAAGCAGATACTTGGTCTGACCTTTGCTTTCATATCTCTGTTGTCTCACAGGTGACTTCCACGGTCATGGGATATCTTCTTAATCACACTTATTGTGCTAGCCAAGATCCATCACTGTGCTGCATGGATTCAGGTTTGGAGAGGTAGGAAGAATTTAGCAGCTCAGAATAATAGATCAGACATTGTACAGACTTCCCATTTCCCTGACCAATGAGTCAGAGATTTTGTGAACTAGCGTTTGGGGATGGCAGCGAGTAATCCATTCAGAAACTGACCCGTTGCCTGAAAACCTTTGTTTTTTTTTCTCCATTGGTTCCTATTTTCAGATAACAAGTAAAATGGTTTTTCTTTTTGTTGTTTTTATACTTTTAAATTAAAAATGGTGAGCAAAATATGTGGTTGGCTGAGAGTTAAGAAGTGTTATAGGGCCCCATACAAATGTGGCCTCTTCGTCTCCAAGCATCAGTAGAATCACAGGGCTCAGAAAGATGTTTTAAATGGATGAGCATTTATATAGCTTGTGCTGGGCCTCACACAGGGATTACATGCAGACATCATACATATATACTTTTTAGTTCACATTTCATGAATTCTCCTTTCTTGAATATGGAATCTGGGGGGAAAGCTAATACACAGTACAGGTACCTGTCAGCTGATTAAATATTAAAGTCAGTGTTGAAGTAGAATAGTTTGCTGCCCTGGAAAAAAAATCTCTGGTTTAAAAAATTTTGTGTGCGTCTTCCAACATAATCACAATCAAGTATTCCTTAAAATAGCTTGCTGAGGCAAGGAAAATAAGAAGTCTTTCAATTAGTAGATAAAAATTACAGTAATGGGAGAGACTAATATGTATGGTAAATATTGTACTATCTTTTTACATTCGAAATTGGTTTCAGAAGATAAAGAGTTTGGCTGGAATGTAAGCTTGAAATTTGATGTAAACAAAAAGAAATTCAAATGCATGAAGGAGGCGGGGGCAACTCTGCTTTCCTGGGGTGAAGGAGGGGAAGGCAGCCTGCAGCAAGGCAAGATCCTGATCCTCTGCACAGACATTCTCCGGTGGAGGAGGAAAATGTGTGCCCTGGCAGCAGGGACACTAAGCAGCGTGAACTGAAGAGTGCAACTACATGGCTCGTGAATGAGTGGTAGCAAGACCCATAGACCACATGCTACCCATGCCATTTTACAGTTCCATGGAGGGGGAAAGGGAGAAGAGCAAAGTGGAGGGGAACAAAAGGATGGGAGTGACGGAAAAGAAAAGAGGGCTGCTGCTGTAATCAGCACTGCACTGAACTGTGAATTTTAAGAGGTTCTCTTTAGTTCAGATTGTTATTTCCTCTGCTAGGTATCTGTACAAGATAATGACGATGGCTGACAGTATATTGTAGCATAGACAAATTCTCATGGACTTTGCAAACGGGTCTCTTGTCCAATATGCTTCAATCTATATGATCACAGCTTAGTCATATTGCCACATTGTTTTTAATGGTACATTTAATTTTATGAATAAACTGGTTTCTAAATTGCTAACCAGTTGTCTGATTAGCTGCCACAGATACCATTTAATCTAAGTGCTCAAGTAAAGCGTAACCGCTGCTTTTATGGTGTTATCAATACCCCTGTCATATCTGTCTAACTGCCATCTAGGTAACCTATGCTCATACGAAAAAATTCCCTTAGAAATCAGTAAAGAAAGTGATGCTTGTTTGTGGATAGGCTATATTTAGTTTTTTTTTAAAATACTTGTTATCTAATGACTTAATGGCTTGTTGAATTTCAGTGCAGAATGTGACAAACTGTGAAGTATGGTAATGGGTCACGTGTCTTTTGTTCCTTCTCTTCAAATATCTACTCTTGCTTGCCTGAGAAGTCAAGGGTATATTTTTCAGCCTCCAAGAAGAGCTTATTTTAGTATTTGTGGGGTACAATCTGAAAACAAGGATTTAGCTTGCATTCAAAATGAGCTACTGGAGCAAATTTAGACACTGATTTTCTTGAGATCTGCGATTTGTTCCATGAAAGCCAACATTATGACCAGCAGTCATGCCTGTAAAGGGAAAACTGATCACCTGATTATGTGCTGGAATATTTGTAGCCCTGAGAAGTATAGGTCTTAACATCTCCATTTTCTAAGCAGAGATGCAATGAAATTTCATTGTGCACTGGGAATGTGGACAATGCGCAGTAACAAAGATGAAGAGCAGATGCTCACACTGCCCAGACTTGATGCCTGTGATGTAGTTATTTACAGTCAAGCTCTTCAGAGGACCTCTCAGTGTTAGTCCAGTGAAGCCTGGTAGAATAAATGCTTTCTGACCTCCTCATACACTGTTAGCAGCTTTTTCATAGTTTAAGGCTAAGGGCCATTGGATCAATACACAAGAATCGTACAACAACAGTAGACTTCAATAAATATTACAGTATGGTCAGGGCGAAGGCATCCAGGTGATAGGGCAGCACTGCAGGAGGAGAGCTTCTTCCCATCCCAGCGTGTAGCATGCTGTGAATCAGCAAGAGTTAATGTGAAGAACATCCTCTCCCCCATCCCTGTGTTAAATCTGTGCCTGCCAGCTATTGCATTTCTCGGTTTCTCGTAGTACCTCTCTGGCTTGCTGAAGGTCAAAATATTGTCAACACATGGTGGTGAACAATGTGTGTTAGCTTATATGGTTGTTTGTTGCAGGGGTGTTTGTTTGCTTTTTTGCGTAGCATAAAATACTTAAATGTGATGTTTTGCTCACTTACGGCTAGTGCTTTTGTACTTGCTTTATATGGTTACCTGACTTATTTTCCATCTGTTTCCTCACATCACTTTCAACTGGCTTAATCCTACTGCCTGATTGTGGCACCTTCCACAATGCAGTGTAATTAACCACAGGCAACTATTCAACATATTAGAGATGAAAGCAACATAGCGTGTTTTCTCTGGCTTTGTGACATGTGAAGGCCAAAAGAACAGCTTTATTCCCTCCAAAGCTTCTCTACCATTCCTCGGTGTGTGATTGGACTATTTTTAGAAGGCCTTGTAGGTATGCAGATATACCTAGGACACCTTGCAATAATACTGCTTTGGCCCCATAAATCAGCTTCTCCACACTGAAAAGAGGGGAATGTTGGCAACTGGTTAACATGTAGCAGAAGAAATTAAATGCCTCTGACAGTAATTGCCTGAAGAAAATTTAGAAGATGAGATAGCAACAACACAGCAGACACAAAATAACTAGATTAGGAGCACAATAGCCATATGTCAACATAATATTAAGAAAACAGTGCTTAAAATGGAGAGGTCAGAACCTTTGCCAAGAGCCTGACATGTGCTTTCCAAACTAGTTTTGTATGAGAATGTAGTGTGTGGAAAAGGTGCAAAAACCAGCCCTCCCTCTTCAGGTTTGAAATCTCTGTGTGTCCAACTGAGATTGATTACTGAAATTGATGAGGAATATTAATAGGGGCGGGAAATGTTAAAAATGAAAAACAATTCTTTTTCCATTTCTCAGTCTACTTAGAACTAAATGATGCTAATAAAACAAGCTATAGTTGGCTAACGAAGTAATTTTTCCCCGTGTAAATCTTGACTCTAAAAACGTTTGTGTTGCATTATGATCTCTCCCTCTCTACAACTAAAATCAGTAATAAAATGGGGTGGCTTGCATTTAAAACGAAGCTCATTTTTTGGTTGTGTGTTTCTGACAAGACTGAGATTGAGGTAGCTCTTACCAGTAACGCTTCACAAACTGCATAGTAGACATTACTTCCTTGAAATTGGATCATTTCTTCTTCTTTTTTTTTTTTTTCATAATGAAAGATATATTTACCATGGGAATTATGGTCCAAATTTCAAGACTTGCCTCCAAAACAAATCATTTAAATTTTATAATCATTCTATATGTGCATAAATGACATCAGTTTTGCATTCAGATAGCAAACTTTGCTATAGTAATTTCACTTAGCATCTTTCTATACTTCCAAATGTTATAATTACAAATTTCTTTACACTATATAAGCTCAGTATTTGACTTTTAGGCAACCGAATCTTTTCTAGATGCCTTATATGAAAAATTAATTAATTTATTTTTACTCTTATAGAGGGTATAGAGTATCATACTTCTGTCCAAGTTAACTCCTAATTTCTTTTTTTTCTTGTCTAAAAATTCGCACCTTTCTGTTGTTGATATCTAAGGGAACAGAGGGATTAGTTTCAGATCTCCTCACTTTAGGATTAAACATGGTCAGTTCCCCTGCTTCCTCTAAAATATCCATCTCTAGGAAGACTGAACACATAGACATCACTATCATAATACCATTTACTGAACAAAGATATAGACTTTTTGATTTTGGTGTCACAGGGTCTTATGCACACCTGATTAGTTAACTTTTCTAAAGTTTTATCGCTACATATTTACTGATTATTGGTGCCCTACAAAATTATTCTCCCTGTAAAGAAGTGACTGATGCAAAGGGGCTATTAAGGATGCTTTCTGTTTTGGGCAATCTCTGGTATATGCTTAGCCTTACACGCCTTCTACATTATTTTCATTAGAACAGATAAACAGTCAGCCTGTTCTAGCTCATANCACAGCAGAAGGCAATCTCTCCAATATGAAAACAGTTTTGTCAGAAAAAAATGCTTTTTTTTTTTTCAAAGGGGGACAAAATATAACATAATGCTGTTGTGAGTCAACTAAAACTCTCTAACCTTTTGGAGAAACAGAAATGTAAAAGTTCAATTGTATTGTAACAAAGTTAATGACAATCTGTAAAACTAGAAGTTTCACCTTCATGAAATTTATGTACATCCGAAAACTCAATAACATTATTTATTCATATAAAGGGAAAAGCAGTGATTTTATTCTATTTAATGCTAAGTATTATATTGATATGCTTTTGCACATCATACTGATTTCTTGGGCTATCTATGGATGAATCAGCTCCTGGAAGTTATTTGTTCTCAATCTACTAGAGATAGATGTTAGATACCAATAAATACTTATGTTAGTATATAAGTATGTTAGATACTTAGAGAAACACCAAACACTGCTGCAGTTGTGTCATGAATCTCACTGTATTTCTCTATCCTCTAGAAGAAGGCAGTCTTTGGATATTGTTTGCTCTTTCATGGAAATTAAGAATGAAGTCTACATTCATCACAAAACTTATTTTAATGTCTGAATAGATAGAGGTGCATGAACACCTCACTTTATCAGACTGCTCAGTGGCAAATTTCACCTATAGAGTAAAAAACAGATTTAATTAAATCATTGAAAAATGTCATTTCCCTCAATGCAAACATTAAAAGATAGAAAGTACTGATAACTTGTGACTGCTAATAACAGCAACTGATTGTGGTATCACTATATAAAAAATTGTCTCTCATCAGGTAAGCCCTGGTAACTGAAAATGTGCATGGTTTAGCTTATCCTGAAAGTGTCAGAGTAAAGTATATTAAAATTGACTCATCAAACCACAATGACCCATCAAGCTACAGTAACATGTTTTATTGTGTTTGTCTTTCCATACTAATGGAATATGTTGAGTTAGTCCCTTTAACTAAAGATATTTTAATCATTTTCTCCTCTTTCAGATGTATTTCCTTACCATAACCTCTACTTTAAAATTATGTCCCTTTTTTGTGTCATCATTTTAGATATTTCATTTAGTAAAAGGCTGAATATCAAGATCAATTAAAGCATCTGAATCAATTTTATGCAGAGTTCTGTGAAATTTACTGCTTATATAACATTTCACTTATGAAATTGATTGCTGTTTTCATTTGAAACATCAAGATTTACATAACATTGAATGAAAAAATATGTTTCTTTAAATGATATCTTCATTGAAATTGTACACTGAGGAAAAAGTAAAATTATGTTTCTTCAGACAGCATCTTAATATAAGTTATAGAGCGGGGACAGCTTAATGGTAACCTGCCATTTCTAATGTAGATCTACTTCACAGATGTAGACTCATGCATTGGAGTTAAATGAGCATCTTAATAGGGGGAGAGTTAGCTTACATTTTTGTTGGTGGATTTTCCTTTAGCAGATTATGAGTGTATCATACTGCAGATGGAAATATTTATGAGTTGAAAACTAATAGCTGTTACCCAATATTTGCTTGAAAACCACCAATTTACCTTTCCTTCTAGGAAATTTGCAAGCTAAAATATTTGTAGAGCACAAATGTTATGAACATACTCATATATAGATGAAATACAATGATTATTATCACATTTCAAGGCAATGTTAGAGCATGAGTAGACAGTAAGACATGCAAGCATCCCTTCTCTCTGAAAAGAATTTTCCTTACCTGAACACTGAAAGAAAAAATCTTCAATTGTTCTGTGACTTTATCAAAGACACTATAGTAACTAAACCTTAAAAGTGTCATAGATAATATCATAATAGGAAAAAGCAACTAAACCTCTGTGCTCAAGCATCTTACATTGTACTGTCATTGTTATGCAGACTGTGTCCAAGACCATCCTGCCTCAAGATCACAGCAATTAATGACATTTGCTTATTCCTGTGATTTCCTGCTGATCATTGTGGCACTCTCAGAAATAAATAACACCATTCAGCAGGATTTTAATTGAACTGGCTACAATACAGAACTGGAAGGAATTCTCAAGGGACAGAATATACACAGCTCTAAGTGAAAGCAAGCAGAAGAGGCCAGAAGCTCTTGCTTCTGTTTCAGCAACAATAATAAAAACCTACTAGTAAGATAACAGTACAATGGTCCTTCACAGACAAATCCAGTCTTACCACCTTTTCAGTGGGCTGTGCCTTTTCACTTAGCAAGCCTTGTCTCCTTTCCTTCATTCACCATCCCTCATATGTCTCACTTTGCTTTCACCTCTCAGATTCACAGCAGCATTTGCAGATGTGCCCTTCACATATCAGACTGTGTTCATTACTGGAACTAACCTTCCAGCATTCTCTCGAGCACGACTGCAGAAACATAGGAATTCATTACAAAACAAAAGCAAAGACCCAAGTGTGAAATGAAAGTATTGTCCTGTCTGTCTTGTCTTTTTTGTCTTTCTCTCCATTTTCTCACTAGCTACTGGAATTGTACAAATATTTGTGATAAATAACTGCAGTGAAAAGAAACAGGCATTTAGTAATGCTTCATTCAGTCTGACTTGACCTTTTTTGAAAGAGGTTTATGCTACACAAAACATAAAAACAGATCCTATTCAAATCAGCCCCCCCCCCAAAAAAAAAACAACGAAAAAAAAACCCACAACAATTCACTACATTAAAATTTCACTTTACAACTATCAATAAGCCAGATGGTTTAGTCTTGATATCTTGGCACCTTTCTACTCATTTATATTCCTCCCTCCCCCACTCAAAAAACACTGTAATTGCCAGTATCTTTTTTTCTTATTGAATTAATTTGTAACATCTTCATACCAGAAAGGAGAGAGCAGAATATTGGAGTGTGAGCCTGCATGTTTGCAGTGGAATCCGAGGCACACAGTAGTGTTTTAGCTACGTGGGTTTCATAGAGTACATCTGAAGCAGTTCAGTAGGAAAGCATTAACTATCACGAGGATCTGTAAATAATGTGAAGCAAGACTTCTTATTTTAAAAAGTTATTACATGCAGCACAAAGAGCGACTGGTGTACTGTGTGGCCTGGGCTTCCCTGCAGAGTGGTCTGAAGTGGAACGAACACCAGGTGGAAAGGTTTATTTGTGTTGTTGACATAACCGTAGATCTGAATTTTCCTCTCTTCAGGGGATATGTACAAGATGCTTAATTACACATTCTCCTCTTCTAGTGAAACAGAGCATTTGAAATTTCTACCCTCAGCTGCCCATGCCCTGCTAACCCCTCCTGTCCTAGAGCTGATAGAACATATTTTTTTCAATACATATCACTTAAATCCAGGAAAAAGGAGGCAGCTGAACTTCATGTATTTTACACACAGGTAAAGGATGAACAAGTGTATGCAAGGAATAGTCAACATACAGACTTGCAGAGCCCTATTTAAATAATGTAGAGGCTTTTCTAGACATTCTTTCTACTTCAGTATAAATGAAGGTACAATGAAGTGAGACTTGGGCAGATGAAAACATCATCCGACTACATTTTCTCTTATACTGGTTTGCCTAAATATATTGTTATCTTCTTAAATTAAAACTGTTTTACTGTGAACATCAACAAGCCCCAAAATTGATGTTTAAGCCAAGTCTGCTGAAAAGTCCAAATGTTCTAGTATCCAGATTAAAATTATTTATATCATTTACACCTGTCAATTTAAGGAAACAAATTAAACTGACATAATTTGAGCTTAAATCAGGATTAGAATTTCCACATATGGTTTTACAGTGAATTAATTAAAGGTCTGTCTAGATTGGAGACTTGACCAGAATAGCTTTCTCATAAGAATGTGTTCTTTTGTAGATACTTTTATTCTAGAAATGCCTGCTTGATTTTTTATTTTGGAGTTTGGATTTTTTTAATCATGTTCAGATTCATATACTATTGAATAAAGAGATCTATGTCTGAAGATACTTAGAAGTACCTTATTTTAGAAGAAAAGATTCAAGAGTAGACAAAACCTCTAATGCGTTTAAAACCACACTGTCACTTAGCTCAAGGTGTAAGCCAAGGCCTGGGGTATTTTTAGCTCCCATATCTTTGGAAATCCAGACTTTGAACATGTAGAAATACTTCAATTGTGATTCAAAAATCCTTTGACAGAGAGGAAAGCATAATTTATCATGCTGTGCTGGCTGATTTACTGTACATGTAAGCTCTACTTGTCACTTTGAATAACACTGATAGATTTAATTCCAAACCACATGAATGAGCCAGTATTTTTCTCTTTCCAGCTCAGTTGTACAATACTGTCATTTGACAAGCGTGCTGAACTTGTAAGGCAAACTGCAGGGCATCACAAGATCTAAGAAATTCTAGCCAAAAAGAGAGAGCTATTCCTTTGGGAAGAAAATTGTTGTCATAAATTTCACATATATTTTTGGAAGCTTTTTGGATGAAAGTAGTCACAAGGAATTGTAGTTGAATGCAAAGGTTTTGAACAGCTCAAGTTGGTGGCAAACCAACTGTGATGGAATGTCAAATTAAAATGATAGTCAGAAATGATAGGCCAGTGTCAAGAACCAACTATTCAAATAATAAATTTCTGTTGTTGGGGTAAGATGCTGAATGTATACGTGTTAAAGTCACATAGATTTACTAGATGAGTAAGAGTAAATCAGAACACCAAGCACTGTCTTGTTCCTGGCAGCAGGTACAGGGGATGAGTACAGAAAAGTATAGGAATTAGATAAACATATGGTTTTCCAAGAGTATATCTTGGGAATATGTTAGTACATCTCCAACTGGTTTACTGCTTAGAGACATTCAGAACCAGAAATGATGTCTTAGTATTAAATAACCCTCAAGGAATTTTTATTCCATGGCTTTGTCTGGGTGGACTCATGTCAACTCTGGCACTCCAAAAAACAAGGAGTGTCACTTTTTCAATAAGCTTTAAAAGATGAACCACTGTCTTTGTTTTAAATCCACCACCTGCTAGTTCACCTGATACCCCTCACTTCTCATGTTAGAAAAGACAAATCCCAGAGCAGTATCCTAATCCTCACTAGCTGCCGCATGTAAGCATCCAAAATAAGCACACTGGTTTGAGTCTAGACAATTTAGGGTAAAAATCAAGATAATACGATAGCTATCAATTTATCTTCCTAGTTTCATGAGAAATATACTTAAAAAAAAAAAAAAAGTCAACAATATAAAAAATCCTGCATGACCCACTTAGCTTTAAAAATACTACATTCATTTAAATCTAATGTTACAAAATAATCCCTAGTGTGTCATTTTTTTTTCTTCTGGTACTAAAGTACAGGTGCTTTGGCTCACGTGGCTTTGGAAGTGCTGATTTATCAGAGGCTACCATCTTTTCTCAGGTCAGGAAAGCAGCAAGCTCTCTCCTCTCCTGGTCCCTGGCAACACAATATACAAAGATGAATTGATGCATTTAAAATAAAACTAGTCCCAACCTAGAGACAACAGAAATCATAGAAGGATTTCACTCTAGTGAGGAAGTATTCTAGGACACCGATCCCTTCATTGGGCAATTACGCTCCGGGCTCCACTCTGACTGATGGAAAGTAGTAAATCCTCTTACAGCTGCTATCTGGACTGTGTAGTCCTGTTCCTCTGGTTCCTTTAAATGACAGCCAGACTGTGATTTTTTCCATGGGATATGTTGTCTGAGTTGACTGGGACAAGAGCAACTAGCATCTCTCATTTTGATGTTTAAAGAAGGAAAACAGCAAATTTAGAAAGACCTGCATAGGTTCACATGATCTCAAATTGCTCACTGCTCCGGGTAACTGGGCTTGCTTAGCTTAGAGAAGAGAAGGCTCCGAGGAGATCTCATTGTGGCCTTCCAATACTTGAAGTGAGCATATAAACAGGAGGGGGAGCGGATGTTTACGAGGGTGGATAGTGATAGAACAATTGGGAATGGTTTTAAACTGAGACAGGGGAGGTTTAGGTTAGATATTAGGAGGAAGTTGGTCACACGGAGGGTGGTTACACACTGGAACAGGTTGCCCAAGGAGGTTGTGGATGCCCCATCCCTGGAGGCGTTCAAGACCAGGCTGGATGTGGCTCTGGGCATCCTGGGCTGGTGACTCTGCCTGTGGCAGGGGGGTTGAAACTAGATGATCTTTGAGGTCCTTTTCAACCCAGGCCATTCTATGATTCTATGATAAGCAGTTTCAGTCACTGAAGTTGCTTTTTAATTGTTTTTTTATGTCAGTTTCCAGCCAGATCAAAGTCTTCTTACCCATTCAGCAGCCAAACAGTCAGTAATGCTGAGAAGGAAAAATGAGAGAGGAGAAAATAGGGGCAGGGGAAGGCATCTGATGAATACCTGTCTGAGGCACAGTCATTTTATTACATGTTTAAATCACATCTTAAAATGCTTTACACATCAAAATAAAATTTGTATGAATCTCTCTGCAGTCAGATGTGCATTTCAAAAAGCACCTGGCCTTAAAGGTAATGAATGTAAAAGCTATTGCCACTAAAAACCAGGAAACATCAATTCAGTTGTTATTTACATTCCATTAAAAAAATAATAATCTTGTCTTTTTTCTAGCCTAGACTTTGCTGACTTCAGCTTCCAAACATGAAATCTCATTACACCTATTTCTGCTATGCTAAAGTACAACTTCAGCCTGATATCCTTTGATTTGTAGGTGTATCAGTAATCGGGTTAGCAGCTCCTTAAATTCCTCGCTCTTTCATTACAAATCAGGTTTCCAGAACCTGTAGCATTTTTGTGGCTCTTTTCTGAACCACCTGAGTTTACATCATCTTTTCTGCAGAACAGGGTCTGGTCACTGTGTTGCAATATCTTCTTGTTGTACTTCACACGGGACAGATATCAACTTCACATTCATATTTGATATGCATGCACCAGAGCCGTTTCTCCTGTTACCTACAGCATCACTCATCTTACATTAAGCTGCTTTGCTACCGCAACAATTTTGAGTGTTTTAGCATTTCAAGTACTTCCCACTAGTTTCTGTTCATGACCTACCTGCTAATTTCCACAAGGACTGCAACGTTTTGATTTTTGATTCTTTCAAATGAAAACAATTGCTATGGGAATTACCAAATTTGTCCATAGAAAGTAGGCATCCTCTTTTTTGACTACACCAACCATTCCTTTCTTCTGTAATTTTTACTAAAAATGTCTATACCCTCTCAAGACTACAGATAAGGATGTTGTATAGCATTTGGTCAAGAACAGATTGCACTGGGACTAGTTCCACAGTGTGATGATTCATTATTGCAATCTTTTGAGATCCGACAATTAACAAATATTTAATTAGAGAAAGTTTTTAATTAGAGCTGCATGGCAAATGATTTTTCCATATTGCAAAATCTTCAGGATTTCAGAATTTTTTCTTCTTTCTAGAAATAGATAAAGATGCTGAAATCTCAAATTCTGGAGGGGCGGGGGTGGGGAAGGAAGAATAAAAAAGATGACAACTTGGAAACTGTGAATAAAAGGTGGGATGGTTGGCTGGGTGCTGTTTTCTTTTTTTCTTTTCAGTACTTGGAGAGTTTTTACACTTATTTACAAGAATTTGTATTATAAAAATATTCCCCTTATATAGCTGAACAACATCAGCCAAAATACCTGAAAGATAGAATCTTCTATTGAAAAATTGAGAAATACGTGATAAAACAGAGAGAACATCAAAGCCTAAGAATAACTGATCAAAAGCAACTCTCCCCCACACAAAAGCTGCTGTTTTGGCAAGCTGTCACTTACCAAACTGAGCTAGTTTTAGTCCATTTAAGAGATCTTCACCGATTTTGTAGAGTGATAATTTTGATATCTGTATGTAATACAAGACAACATCAAATGTCTGAGAGACACCAGGAAGAGAACTGATCAGATATCTAATGTGTCATTTATAACCTGCAGCCTGGGAATCCATTGGAATTCAGCCTACTATGCCAAGGCCTCCCGGATCATCTGAAAGGCACACCTTGCCCAACTCCTACCATTTGTTGTGTAAACACTAAGCAATTTTTTACTTAAATTGGAAAAAAAAAAAAAGGAAAAGGAAAAGGAAAAGGAAAAGGAAAAGGAAAAGGAAAAGGAAAAGGAAAAGGAAAAGGAAAAGGAAAAGGAAAAGGAAAAGGAAAAGGAAAAGGAAAAGGAAAAGGAAA
>JACDJE010002438.1:3363451-3435201 GCA_016647715.1 Pavo muticus
TTTTTTTTTGCTTTCATCCTTTTTCATTGATTAAAAATTAGTTCCTGATCAACTTCAAGAAATTAATATTTAGTTAGGAATCAGATACTATATTTAAAGGTATTTCCCATCAGAAGCATTGCCTGGGGTTTGGATCTGGTCCATGTATTGTTCACAGCAATTCAAAGAAGTGGTAATGGAAGGAATCGTCAGTGCAGACGGCATTGACACAAAAAGCAAGTAATGTTGTGTTTCTGAAAATAATAGAGATTTTCCCAAATGTCTGTGAGGTTAATTTTTGGTTAAACAGTCACTGTTGTAAAAGCTCACCTAAATAAGCTAATCATGATGTTACAGAAATTGGACAGTAATGCTCAAAAGAGAATCTTTCATCCTTAGCAGGATTTATAGTATGGAAATTGCTGAACACTTCATAATGTGCTAGCTTGTGACCCAGGGTTCACAAGTACAAAGGAATTGTAAAGACATATGATAATATAGGATAATAGTTTAATTTCTGAGGTAGCCTGAGTAGCTATAAAGTTAATACCTAATCTCTTCCCCCACCTACTAACCCATAAGATCAAAGTGGGTCATACAGTTCTGGAAATAAAGAATTGCCTGGTAGTTATGAATATCATTCTCCAAATTATTTCTATGGAAGGAATAAGGCTTGAAGAGATACTGACATATGTGATAGATCAGACACAGTTATAGCTCCTAGTTAGGATGACTAAGCAAGACTTGAGCTGGGCATAGAGCTCCCAGCACTTTCAGCTCTGGGGGTGACCTACATTCTTTGGTTTGATCCAAGTCCTGTAATTCAGTATTCTGTATGAACAGAATTCATGTTGAATTATAAATGCTTTGTCCCAGGATTTCTCCTTATATATGTATATCTGAGTAGATTACTAAAGAAAATATAAGTTTGAATTGGACCCTCTGTGTTTCTTCATCTCCAAAACTGTGTTCAAGGTAATAAGCATTCCTTTCTGCAAAGCATCACTCCCTCGCACTGATTTCAAGTTTGATCCCCGGCATACTGGTCAACCCTATCAAGAAAGAAAACTCAACTCTGGAGGGAATTCTAGAGCAAAAGCTGGAGTCTAACCACCTTGAGAGCCTTTGCAAGAGCACAAATAAATTGACTTCTGTTTGGGTCTGTCTTTATCTGAACTTAGCACTAATGCATTTTGAACTAACATCATTAGCAATTTGCTGCAGCTGCTCTAGCTTGACAGAAACCCAGGACTGTCATTGAGATTTTACAGTAGAGCTGCTCTAGAGATCTTAATGCTTCTCTGTATTAAAATCCTTGTTATCTCTGTTAACTTTTATTTACTCCTCCTGTCATAATGCCCTCCAGTAGGCTAACAGTGTGAAGGACACTTGGACCCATCAATACTCTTTTGTGGACTTGCTTGGTAGGAATGTCAGGGCAAATCTTCAAAAACCAATGTTAAAAGAGAAGCTTCACAAGAAGCCTGAGAAATGCAAATCCTATTTAAATAAGGAAATGATGTTCTTCAGTGATCTCAATAAGACTAGCTTGAGCAAGCTAGGAATGCAAACGGAATCAAAAGACATAAAGTCTGGCTTGACTGCCAATAGTACTGTATGTGTTGTGGAGAAACTGTAAATGACAATGAACGAGAACGGCTCAGAGCTTTTACATGAAAGGGACCAGTGGAGTGTGATTTGGGCAAAGATACCATTGGTTCTGGGCCACTGAAATTATTTAAGAAATGACCCATCCTCCCAGGTTGCCAGTAATGTTTGTGAGTACAAGCAAGGATAAATCAGGAGGGGAAAAAAGTCCTGATGTTTATGCTCATACAGCTACTGTATAAACTGAACTCATTATGCCGCCATTTTTTTGTTTTCTTTTCTAATGTCTGTCTCTCTCATTCAGAATAGACCATTGAGGGCTGCTTCTGTATTTATCCAGACTACAGGGCCAGTTGCACGAATTCCAACTCTCTCATCAACAGTGTATAAAACACTGAATGAGTATGGGAGGAACCAATCAAATAATGTGGGCAAAGCTGGAATTCATTCTAATTTCCTACATACTCTCGCCTAATTGACACAGAAAGAATAACAGAGGATCAATTGATACAAAAGAATATGAGTGAGATGGCTGGATAACTTTGAGGCAGTTTCTACATTAATAATACAAACACCAACAATTACAGTTCCTACTGTTTATTATCTTTTATTGCTTATGCATTACAGTTGTACTCATTTCTAAACCAAAGACCTTACTGTGTTACAAAACATACCTATGTGTCGAAGGAGTTACTATCCAGACATTTAGACTTCCTGTAACACACTATAAACAACATTTGATCAAACAGTAACCAATGGCTCTGATATACAAGAGGTAAGGCTTGTTTCACACGTAACAAAGTTACTCCAACTTGCAATTACATGAGCAAAATTACTTGCATGTAGTAATTGAAAGACAGCATATTAAGTCTCATTTCACTCTCTCTTTTTTAATTCTATGACGTCTTTCTTAAAAGAGTATATCAGACCAGGTTTTGGGGGGAAAAATGCATCAGAAAAATAATCTTGGTGGCAATATTTTTATAATGTTTTGGTAGCTCTGATCACAATAAAGCTTATATGTTGTTTCAGTATTGCTCTTATACAAACACTTTAATAGTAAAGATGAAAGCTACTAAATGTGTTTATTTTGTCTAATGGAAAAGAGTGAAGAAGAAATATAAAAGATCAGGGAACACACTAAAATTACAAATTCTCTACATAAATAATAAGTGAAATATGATATAATTAATGGTTATTTAAAATTTTAATAATGTTCCAAGTTGAAAAATAATGAAGTATCAAAGACCTGGAAATCTGTCAGCTTACACTGGTTAAAGACCTGTTCCATGGCCATTGGCTTATGATGATGTGCTCTAAACTGAAAGAATACACAAATATTCTGTACTCTAATTTTAAAATATTTTGCTATAAATATACTACCTTTTAACATGGAATAACTCAAGTCTACTATGGAAGCATTCTGATTATTGTAAGTATCCTTAAAAAGATGTGTTATCAGTTTATTCTAGCAGCAAATACTAGATTTACTTAGATCTTCACAAGATCAATTGTGCAGCTTTCCAAAAGGAATGAATATTAAAAAGCTGATATCTCACACAGTGCCTGCAAAGATTAGAATAGCTAACCAGTGTACATCAAAGATTTATCCACCTTAAGCTCCTACAAGAGAAGTTGTTTTTTTCACACTTGCACATGCTATGCATGCATAAACAAGTAATGCTGAGCTGAGATGAAGGGGAGGTGAGGTATATCTGATGCCAGCAAAGACAATACACAGATGAGAAAAAATGCTATTTCATAACATCTAGATGCCATTTTCACAGTTAACAGATGTAGGCGGAAGCATTTCTGTCTTAATGCAAGAATATTTATTTGACTATTCTTTATCTGTCTTCCCTCCCCCTTTGCAACCGTAAATTTTAAAATGATTATATGATTAGGTGACACTCTCCTACAGATGGAAAGGGAATACATATTCTGTAAATTAGTTTCATTTGTCATTAATTGCATTGTGCTGGGATTCACAAGTTAACATAGTATATTTAAAGTATTACCAAACTCAATCATTTGTAAGGATATTTAATATCAAAATCAGTGACAGATTAGTTCATGGATCACCGTTAAGCTTGAGTAAATTTTGGAAAAAGAATGCTGCTTGTAATAAGAGAAATACACTGCTGGGAGAAGAGCTGGACTCTTCAAAATATTAATAATCATTTATTCACTCTTAAGGTATTCCTCAAACCTGTTATAAAACAGGAAAATTCCAGCTGAGTCCACCAAGACATGGCCAGTGCCAAAACAGAGCTTGCTGCCTGGACACTTCCAGAGCTGAGCTTGTTATCTGAGAAGCTATATTTTTGATGAAGGCAATTGAATTACTCACTTCTGAGGAGAACTGTTTTATGCTTAGCCATGAGTAAAGGGTTTTCAAGAGTTGTCATTTTTCACATTCAGGTTTCACACAGTGTGCTTGCAGTGACACTCTCATTGTAATAAGACACGCAGAAATAGCTGTTCTAGGCATCTCTACAGAATTATCAATAAAATGAAGCATAATTAAACACCTAACTGGTTTTCCCTCAGTCTCTGCTTCTGTTCTTTACTAATCTTTGAAAAGCATGTTGAGATCTACACAGTAAATTGTTCATATAGAAATACTTTTTATTTACTGAGGAACTGTTTTGTTGTCCATACATTCAAATGTCATGTTTTGGGCAGACGATGCTTTTGTACTATAAAAACAGAAATATATTGAAAATATTAAAGCCTCTTGTTGTATATCTCATAAGAAAAACAAACAAACAAACAAACAAGATTGTTGATTGCTGCGTAAAAGCAGGCAACAGCTGCTGTTCTAGTCTAATTACAAGTTTATAGCAGTTTTGTTAGGCATTAAGTTAATGCAAGTCATGGTAGTGTCAGCCCATGTTTTGACACAGGACCTGACAAAAAAGTTCCTTGGATAAAATCTGAAAGGTAGAGTGAAGGGGAAGGATTGTCCTGTTTGGTGGTGTTTTACAAATTAAGCTTTCATTCCTGGAAAAAAAAAAAAAAAAAAAAAAAAACGTTTAAAAAAAAAAAGAAGAAGAAGAATCAAGCACAGCAGAAGGCAATCTCTCCAATATGAAAACAGTTTTGTCAGAAAAAAATGCTTTTTTTTTTTTCAAAGGGGGACAAAATATAACATAATGCTGTTGTGAGTCAACTAAAACTCTCTAACCTTTTGGAGAAACAGAAATGTAAAAGTTCAATTGTATTGTAACAAAGTTAATGACAATCTGTAAAACTAGAAGTTTCACCTTCATGAAATTTATGTACATCCGAAAACTCAATAACATTATTTATTCATATAAAGGGAAAAGCAGTGATTTTATTCTATTTAATGCTAAGTATTATATTGATATGCTTTTGCACATCATACTGATTTCTTGGGCTATCTATGGATGAATCAGCTCCTGGAAGTTATTTGTTCTCAATCTACTAGAGATAGATGTTAGATACCAATAAATACTTATGTTAGTATATAAGTATGTTAGATACTTAGAGAAACACCAAACACTGCTGCAGTTGTGTCATGAATCTCACTGTATTTCTCTATCCTCTAGAAGAAGGCAGTCTTTGGATATTGTTTGCTCTTTCATGGAAATTAAGAATGAAGTCTACATTCATCACAAAACTTATTTTAATGTCTGAATAGATAGAGGTGCATGAACACCTCACTTTATCAGACTGCTCAGTGGCAAATTTCACCTATAGAGTAAAAAACAGATTTAATTAAATCATTGAAAAATGTCATTTCCCTCAATGCAAACATTAAAAGATAGAAAGTACTGATAACTTGTGACTGCTAATAACAGCAACTGATTGTGGTATCACTATATAAAAAATTGTCTCTCATCAGGTAAGCCCTGGTAACTGAAAATGTGCATGGTTTAGCTTATCCTGAAAGTGTCAGAGTAAAGTATATTAAAATTGACTCATCAAACCACAATGACCCATCAAGCTACAGTAACATGTTTTATTGTGTTTGTCTTTCCATACTAATGGAATATGTTGAGTTAGTCCCTTTAACTAAAGATATTTTAATCATTTTCTCCTCTTTCAGATGTATTTCCTTACCATAACCTCTACTTTAAAATTATGTCCCTTTTTTGTGTCATCATTTTAGATATTTCATTTAGTAAAAGGCTGAATATCAAGATCAATTAAAGCATCTGAATCAATTTTATGCAGAGTTCTGTGAAATTTACTGCTTATATAACATTTCACTTATGAAATTGATTGCTGTTTTCATTTGAAACATCAAGATTTACATAACATTGAATGAAAAAATATGTTTCTTTAAATGATATCTTCATTGAAATTGTACACTGAGGAAAAAGTAAAATTATGTTTCTTCAGACAGCATCTTAATATAAGTTATAGAGCGGGGACAGCTTAATGGTAACCTGCCATTTCTAATGTAGATCTACTTCACAGATGTAGACTCATGCATTGGAGTTAAATGAGCATCTTAATAGGGGGAGAGTTAGCTTACATTTTTGTTGGTGGATTTTCCTTTAGCAGATTATGAGTGTATCATACTGCAGATGGAAATATTTATGAGTTGAAAACTAATAGCTGTTACCCAATATTTGCTTGAAAACCACCAATTTACCTTTCCTTCTAGGAAATTTGCAAGCTAAAATATTTGTAGAGCACAAATGTTATGAACATACTCATATATAGATGAAATACAATGATTATTATCACATTTCAAGGCAATGTTAGAGCATGAGTAGACAGTAAGACATGCAAGCATCCCTTCTCTCTGAAAAGAATTTTCCTTACCTGAACACTGAAAGAAAAAATCTTCAATTGTTCTGTGACTTTATCAAAGACACTATAGTAACTAAACCTTAAAAGTGTCATAGATAATATCATAATAGGAAAAAGCAACTAAACCTCTGTGCTCAAGCATCTTACATTGTACTGTCATTGTTATGCAGACTGTGTCCAAGACCATCCTGCCTCAAGATCACAGCAATTAATGACATTTGCTTATTCCTGTGATTTCCTGCTGATCATTGTGGCACTCTCAGAAATAAATAACACCATTCAGCAGGATTTTAATTGAACTGGCTACAATACAGAACTGGAAGGAATTCTCAAGGGACAGAATATACACAGCTCTAAGTGAAAGCAAGCAGAAGAGGCCAGAAGCTCTTGCTTCTGTTTCAGCAACAATAATAAAAACCTACTAGTAAGATAACAGTACAATGGTCCTTCACAGACAAATCCAGTCTTACCACCTTTTCAGTGGGCTGTGCCTTTTCACTTAGCAAGCCTTGTCTCCTTTCCTTCATTCACCATCCCTCATATGTCTCACTTTGCTTTCACCTCTCAGATTCACAGCAGCATTTGCAGATGTGCCCTTCACATATCAGACTGTGTTCATTACTGGAACTAACCTTCCAGCATTCTCTCGAGCACGACTGCAGAAACATAGGAATTCATTACAAAACAAAAGCAAAGACCCAAGTGTGAAATGAAAGTATTGTCCTGTCTGTCTTGTCTTTTTTGTCTTTCTCTCCATTTTCTCACTAGCTACTGGAATTGTACAAATATTTGTGATAAATAACTGCAGTGAAAAGAAACAGGCATTTAGTAATGCTTCATTCAGTCTGACTTGACCTTTTTTGAAAGAGGTTTATGCTACACAAAACATAAAAACAGATCCTATTCAAATCAGCCCCCCCCCCAAAAAAAAAACAACGAAAAAAAAACCCACAACAATTCACTACATTAAAATTTCACTTTACAACTATCAATAAGCCAGATGGTTTAGTCTTGATATCTTGGCACCTTTCTACTCATTTATATTCCTCCCTCCCCCACTCAAAAAACACTGTAATTGCCAGTATCTTTTTTTCTTATTGAATTAATTTGTAACATCTTCATACCAGAAAGGAGAGAGCAGAATATTGGAGTGTGAGCCTGCATGTTTGCAGTGGAATCCGAGGCACACAGTAGTGTTTTAGCTACGTGGGTTTCATAGAGTACATCTGAAGCAGTTCAGTAGGAAAGCATTAACTATCACGAGGATCTGTAAATAATGTGAAGCAAGACTTCTTATTTTAAAAAGTTATTACATGCAGCACAAAGAGCGACTGGTGTACTGTGTGGCCTGGGCTTCCCTGCAGAGTGGTCTGAAGTGGAACGAACACCAGGTGGAAAGGTTTATTTGTGTTGTTGACATAACCGTAGATCTGAATTTTCCTCTCTTCAGGGGATATGTACAAGATGCTTAATTACACATTCTCCTCTTCTAGTGAAACAGAGCATTTGAAATTTCTACCCTCAGCTGCCCATGCCCTGCTAACCCCTCCTGTCCTAGAGCTGATAGAACATATTTTTTTCAATACATATCACTTAAATCCAGGAAAAAGGAGGCAGCTGAACTTCATGTATTTTACACACAGGTAAAGGATGAACAAGTGTATGCAAGGAATAGTCAACATACAGACTTGCAGAGCCCTATTTAAATAATGTAGAGGCTTTTCTAGACATTCTTTCTACTTCAGTATAAATGAAGGTACAATGAAGTGAGACTTGGGCAGATGAAAACATCATCCGACTACATTTTCTCTTATACTGGTTTGCCTAAATATATTGTTATCTTCTTAAATTAAAACTGTTTTACTGTGAACATCAACAAGCCCCAAAATTGATGTTTAAGCCAAGTCTGCTGAAAAGTCCAAATGTTCTAGTATCCAGATTAAAATTATTTATATCATTTACACCTGTCAATTTAAGGAAACAAATTAAACTGACATAATTTGAGCTTAAATCAGGATTAGAATTTCCACATATGGTTTTACAGTGAATTAATTAAAGGTCTGTCTAGATTGGAGACTTGACCAGAATAGCTTTCTCATAAGAATGTGTTCTTTTGTAGATACTTTTATTCTAGAAATGCCTGCTTGATTTTTTATTTTGGAGTTTGGATTTTTTTAATCATGTTCAGATTCATATACTATTGAATAAAGAGATCTATGTCTGAAGATACTTAGAAGTACCTTATTTTAGAAGAAAAGATTCAAGAGTAGACAAAACCTCTAATGCGTTTAAAACCACACTGTCACTTAGCTCAAGGTGTAAGCCAAGGCCTGGGGTATTTTTAGCTCCCATATCTTTGGAAATCCAGACTTTGAACATGTAGAAATACTTCAATTGTGATTCAAAAATCCTTTGACAGAGAGGAAAGCATAATTTATCATGCTGTGCTGGCTGATTTACTGTACATGTAAGCTCTACTTGTCACTTTGAATAACACTGATAGATTTAATTCCAAACCACATGAATGAGCCAGTATTTTTCTCTTTCCAGCTCAGTTGTACAATACTGTCATTTGACAAGCGTGCTGAACTTGTAAGGCAAACTGCAGGGCATCACAAGATCTAAGAAATTCTAGCCAAAAAGAGAGAGCTATTCCTTTGGGAAGAAAATTGTTGTCATAAATTTCACATATATTTTTGGAAGCTTTTTGGATGAAAGTAGTCACAAGGAATTGTAGTTGAATGCAAAGGTTTTGAACAGCTCAAGTTGGTGGCAAACCAACTGTGATGGAATGTCAAATTAAAATGATAGTCAGAAATGATAGGCCAGTGTCAAGAACCAACTATTCAAATAATAAATTTCTGTTGTTGGGGTAAGATGCTGAATGTATACGTGTTAAAGTCACATAGATTTACTAGATGAGTAAGAGTAAATCAGAACACCAAGCACTGTCTTGTTCCTGGCAGCAGGTACAGGGGATGAGTACAGAAAAGTATAGGAATTAGATAAACATATGGTTTTCCAAGAGTATATCTTGGGAATATGTTAGTACATCTCCAACTGGTTTACTGCTTAGAGACATTCAGAACCAGAAATGATGTCTTAGTATTAAATAACCCTCAAGGAATTTTTATTCCATGGCTTTGTCTGGGTGGACTCATGTCAACTCTGGCACTCCAAAAAACAAGGAGTGTCACTTTTTCAATAAGCTTTAAAAGATGAACCACTGTCTTTGTTTTAAATCCACCACCTGCTAGTTCACCTGATACCCCTCACTTCTCATGTTAGAAAAGACAAATCCCAGAGCAGTATCCTAATCCTCACTAGCTGCCGCATGTAAGCATCCAAAATAAGCACACTGGTTTGAGTCTAGACAATTTAGGGTAAAAATCAAGATAATACGATAGCTATCAATTTATCTTCCTAGTTTCATGAGAAATATACTTAAAAAAAAAAAAAAAGTCAACAATATAAAAAATCCTGCATGACCCACTTAGCTTTAAAAATACTACATTCATTTAAATCTAATGTTACAAAATAATCCCTAGTGTGTCATTTTTTTTTCTTCTGGTACTAAAGTACAGGTGCTTTGGCTCACGTGGCTTTGGAAGTGCTGATTTATCAGAGGCTACCATCTTTTCTCAGGTCAGGAAAGCAGCAAGCTCTCTCCTCTCCTGGTCCCTGGCAACACAATATACAAAGATGAATTGATGCATTTAAAATAAAACTAGTCCCAACCTAGAGACAACAGAAATCATAGAAGGATTTCACTCTAGTGAGGAAGTATTCTAGGACACCGATCCCTTCATTGGGCAATTACGCTCCGGGCTCCACTCTGACTGATGGAAAGTAGTAAATCCTCTTACAGCTGCTATCTGGACTGTGTAGTCCTGTTCCTCTGGTTCCTTTAAATGACAGCCAGACTGTGATTTTTTCCATGGGATATGTTGTCTGAGTTGACTGGGACAAGAGCAACTAGCATCTCTCATTTTGATGTTTAAAGAAGGAAAACAGCAAATTTAGAAAGACCTGCATAGGTTCACATGATCTCAAATTGCTCACTGCTCCGGGTAACTGGGCTTGCTTAGCTTAGAGAAGAGAAGGCTCCGAGGAGATCTCATTGTGGCCTTCCAATACTTGAAGTGAGCATATAAACAGGAGGGGGAGCGGATGTTTACGAGGGTGGATAGTGATAGAACAATTGGGAATGGTTTTAAACTGAGACAGGGGAGGTTTAGGTTAGATATTAGGAGGAAGTTGGTCACACGGAGGGTGGTTACACACTGGAACAGGTTGCCCAAGGAGGTTGTGGATGCCCCATCCCTGGAGGCGTTCAAGACCAGGCTGGATGTGGCTCTGGGCATCCTGGGCTGGTGACTCTGCCAGTGGCAGGGGGGTTGAAACTAGATGATCTTTGAGGTCCTTTTCAACCCAGGCCATTCTATGATTCTATGATAAGCAGTTTCAGTCACTGAAGTTGCTTTTTAATTGTTTTTTTATGTCAGTTTCCAGCCAGATCAAAGTCTTCTTACCCATTCAGCAGCCAAACAGTCAGTAATGCTGAGAAGGAAAAATGAGAGAGGAGAAAATAGGGGCAGGGGAAGGCATCTGATGAATACCTGTCTGAGGCACAGTCATTTTATTACATGTTTAAATCACATCTTAAAATGCTTTACACATCAAAATAAAATTTGTATGAATCTCTCTGCAGTCAGATGTGCATTTCAAAAAGCACCTGGCCTTAAAGGTAATGAATGTAAAAGCTATTGCCACTAAAAACCAGGAAACATCAATTCAGTTGTTATTTACATTCCATTAAAAAAATAATAATCTTGTCTTTTTTCTAGCCTAGACTTTGCTGACTTCAGCTTCCAAACATGAAATCTCATTACACCTATTTCTGCTATGCTAAAGTACAACTTCAGCCTGATATCCTTTGATTTGTAGGTGTATCAGTAATCGGGTTAGCAGCTCCTTAAATTCCTCGCTCTTTCATTACAAATCAGGTTTCCAGAACCTGTAGCATTTTTGTGGCTCTTTTCTGAACCACCTGAGTTTACATCATCTTTTCTGCAGAACAGGGTCTGGTCACTGTGTTGCAATATCTTCTTGTTGTACTTCACACGGGACAGATATCAACTTCACATTCATATTTGATATGCATGCACCAGAGCCGTTTCTCCTGTTACCTACAGCATCACTCATCTTACATTAAGCTGCTTTGCTACCGCAACAATTTTGAGTGTTTTAGCATTTCAAGTACTTCCCACTAGTTTCTGTTCATGACCTACCTGCTAATTTCCACAAGGACTGCAACGTTTTGATTTTTGATTCTTTCAAATGAAAACAATTGCTATGGGAATTACCAAATTTGTCCATAGAAAGTAGGCATCCTCTTTTTTGACTACACCAACCATTCCTTTCTTCTGTAATTTTTACTAAAAATGTCTATACCCTCTCAAGACTACAGATAAGGATGTTGTATAGCATTTGGTCAAGAACAGATTGCACTGGGACTAGTTCCACAGTGTGATGATTCATTATTGCAATCTTTTGAGATCCGACAATTAACAAATATTTAATTAGAGAAAGTTTTTAATTAGAGCTGCATGGCAAATGATTTTTCCATATTGCAAAATCTTCAGGATTTCAGAATTTTTTCTTCTTTCTAGAAATAGATAAAGATGCTGAAATCTCAAATTCTGGAGGGGCGGGGGTGGGGAAGGAAGAATAAAAAAGATGACAACTTGGAAACTGTGAATAAAAGGTGGGATGGTTGGCTGGGTGCTGTTTTCTTTTTTTCTTTTCAGTACTTGGAGAGTTTTTACACTTATTTACAAGAATTTGTATTATAAAAATATTCCCCTTATATAGCTGAACAACATCAGCCAAAATACCTGAAAGATAGAATCTTCTATTGAAAAATTGAGAAATACGTGATAAAACAGAGAGAACATCAAAGCCTAAGAATAACTGATCAAAAGCAACTCTCCCCCACACAAAAGCTGCTGTTTTGGCAAGCTGTCACTTACCAAACTGAGCTAGTTTTAGTCCATTTAAGAGATCTTCACCGATTTTGTAGAGTGATAATTTTGATATCTGTATGTAATACAAGACAACATCAAATGTCTGAGAGACACCAGGAAGAGAACTGATCAGATATCTAATGTGTCATTTATAACCTGCAGCCTGGGAATCCATTGGAATTCAGCCTACTATGCCAAGGCCTCCCGGATCATCTGAAAGGCACACCTTGCCCAACTCCTACCATTTGTTGTGTAAACACTAAGCAATTTTTTACTTAAATTGGAAAAAAAAAAAAAGGAAAAGGAAAAGGAAAAGGAAAAGGAAAAGGAAAAGGAAAAGGAAAAGGAAAAGGAAAAGGAAAAGGAAAAGGAAAAGGAAAAGGAAAGTGTTTGCTATTCAGACAGTAACTAACTTGCTTGGACTGCACTGATTTCATATCAAAAAGAATAAGAATATATATCTCATGCAGAGCTTCTTGGATGGAGTCTAAGCAACTGCTTTTGTCATGGATATGGTCAGGAGAGAAAGAAATAACATTGCTTCTGCATCTATTCAGGCATCACTGTAGTTAGTTTATAAAAATACACATGTAATACAAATTAAAGAAGTGAGAGGAGATGAAGGACCTTTAATCATCAATCTAAATTGCATATGTATTAGTTCTCTCCTCACTGGTTTTGGACCTCTCCACTTAGCTCTCTGCCGTATGCAGTGCTGGTGATAATTACCACTGGAGCATGTTCTCCAAAGGCTGTGTGGATGAGTCGCCTCCCTCCCTAGGGCTCATTTCACCACACACAGCCCTCCAGCAATGTCCTAGCTGGCTCTGAACATTAAACAGCCTCAGCTGTCCTCTGCCACAGCTTGAAGCACACAATGTGCCTCGTTCTATAAAAAATGGAAGTCTGTGAAATTGCAAAATTCCTGATATTACAGACATTTCAAACAAACAAACAAAAAAACTCAGAAGTAGTTTTGATTTTCTCTTGAGCTCAGAAGCATCCTGTTGTGGCTCAGAGGGAGCTCATGGCCAAGCACTCATCAGTCCTGAAGGGAGCTGGCCCTATGCAAAGGGCGTGAGGAAAAGCAGGAAAATCTTTACTTCCTTCTTGTTTTAAAACTGTAGATTACATCCAGAAAATCCAGTACTTCTGTGGATTGTGCCAAGTTTCAGTAGTAAAATTAATTTTTTGCAAAACGTGTGAAAGAACAAGGAGAGAGGCTCAAATTCAAAATACCTAACTAGAGCCTAACTAATACCTAACATGAGAAAACTCATATAGGAATGAAAGTCAAAGGATGATCTTCCTTTCCCTCACTGTGGGGTTGAGGAAGCTCTTCCAAAGCAAGAGAAATTCCTGTTCTGACTCATTTCTATGAAGCCTACCACCTCTTTGGGAGGCAGAATTAGAGCATATGCCCTCAGAAGACTACAGTAAGTCTTAACTTTTCCTTCTCTTCTTTCAAGTTTCAGGTGTTTCCTTTTCAAAGGAATTTTCTGTAACATTTCCAAAATCAACTTGTGGAGTTTGGGATTCCTACTGGTAAGGATTTAGCTCTTTCTTTCTATGCAAGCTATAGACTTACCTTTTCCTTGACTATTTGATTTACAGAGCTAAGGCCCTTACCTTCTTCCATTTCCCTCCTGAAGAGAACTCCTAAACTTTGTAGTATGAGCACCCAACTTTGACAATCATACTTGTAATGCCATAAAAAAAAGGAAAAAAAAAAAAAAAAAGCCCAATATCTAGGGCTGACGACCTATTTTCGATTAAAAAAAAAAAAAACCACTAAAGAAACAAAGAAACAAAACAAAACAACAACACAAAAACCCAACTAGTTTTCTTTACATTGATCAAAGTATTATTCTCTCAATATTTATGTATCCCATATCAATTTTTTGTGATTTTTCCCAAGATTAGTGCTAGGAATAGAATTCTAATATTGTTCAGCCATTTTTCTAAACTTTACATTTCAGAATACAGAAGGCCTAGAACAAATTATATCAGTTTAAGCTTTTTGTACTTAGATTTAAAAATTAATTCCAAAAATATTCACAGCTTTACATAAATCAAAACATCTTTCATTCTTTCCTTAAATTTCTCTCTGAAATAAAAAGCACTCTCCATGCATGAGAGAACTAATTCATGTATGCAAATGCTTGTGAGGAGAAAGTTGATTATTTCAAACAGATCCAGAAAGCAGGAGGGAATAGCTTTTGCCCAAACATGAAGAATTAAGTATGCCGGTATGTGTTGGGGACACCCTGGACACATTTCAAATGCAGCTTAACCCATAACTTTTGACGCTGTGGACCACACAGAGGAAACCTTCATATCTTTATTTTGAAACTTAAAATTCAATAAAAGTTTGCTTCTTTAAAGTCAATGCCATTATGCCAGGAATTAATCAGTTTGGTAAAAGTGAAAGATGCTCACACTCCAAAATCCTATCTGGTTACTGTGTTGTCTCAGGACACCAATGTAAGTTCCTTTTAGTCATGAGTGTATTAACCCACACAATATGCCTATGAAGTAGGGAGAAATTAATACCTTTGTTCTACAGATAATTAAGTAAAGCACAGAATGACTGATTTTGTATCCTTTATTTCTGGCTAATAATCTATAATATATCTACTGTATATACCATATATTTTATGCCTTTATGCCTTCATGCATGTTATGGCTCTAACTTGACTCCAGATATTCTATTAGAACAGGCTCATGCATTCATCCTAATGTTGGAATCTCACTGAGGCTTTTTGGAAAGAAGGAAATTGGAATAACTCCTAGCTGCAGCCAGGCAGGTGAAATGAGCTACATGTGAACCAACAGAGAGTCCAAGTTCCTGTGTATTGCAACTTTCTGAGAATTATTTATTCACTGTCTCAAAGGGTGGCAACAAGATGAGTCCTTGTTCTCCTAACAAAAAAAACCTGTGCCAAAAAAAAAATTGTCATAGCTTTTGACTGGGCCAGCACAGTAATTTCAAAGTAATTCTTGATCTTTTCCAGTCAAACTGGGACTTCTGGTTAACTTACCATAATTAAAGAGTTAAACCTCTGATAGTGCCCTCAGAAACTAAATATGCTCAGGCTGGGTGAGAAAGCTCAAACATGCACAGACCCTTGCTACAATACATGGAGATTTTCATTAACTGATCAACAGAATTAGCAGGTATTTTGGGCCCCTTAGTAGACTATTTCCATATGCAGCCATCAATGTCTGGACAGCTTTTCGATGAGTAAATCCCAAATGAGAAATATTCCAATAACTATGACACAAGAAGGAAAAAAAAAAAAAAAGAGAGAGAGAGATCTCTGATCCAACAAGTAGCTGCAGGTGCAGCAGCTGGCAGAAAAAAAAAACTTCTCACCTCCCTCCATGTCCGATGCACATGACTTCTTTGCATGTGTTGAATGCCAGAAGGGCCATGGCTGTGTACCAGTGCTTCATGTAAGCAATCTCTCAGCCATAAGTGGGGCAGAATACAAATGAGACACTGTCTGGTGTACTTTGTCTAGCCTTAGATACCTGCTGTTGTGGAATGCTGCTGTCACTTCACTGAATATCTAACTGCCTAAAGATTAATAGAAAATGTGGCAGAGAGCGAGGAGTTCCCATCAACAGAAATATTGAAGAAAAGGATTCTGACCTGAAAATCTACCTGAAGGACAAGTCAGAAAAGCCTTAGAGACAGTTACCAGACAGTGTTGTCCTCTTGGATATATTTTTATTTTTTCTTTGCCATTTGTGCTAGCTGTTCTTGCAGACCATTTCTTCCACTTTACATGATCCTCTATTGAAATCATAGTACTGAATTTGTGACACCACAATTATTTCCATGGCAACTAGTTACTGTCAAGCAGAGAAGCACTGCGAGGACAGCAGAGCAGGAGTGATACAATCAGCAATTTTATTCTGTCCAGAGAATTCCAAGCTGTTGGAGAGTGCACATAGTGACAGGAAGGCCAACACAAAAAGCCCTGCACAAATCAGATCTACTTGTAATGAAAGTAGGAATAATGATCTCCAATCAACTGCAGCTAATTTACATTTACTGCGCCTTTCAAGTAATAATAATAATAATGATAATAATGATAATAATAATAATAATAACAAAACATTGAAGCAACAGCAGAAACCTTAACAAGACAAGTTTTGAGTTCCAGTCCATCAAAATGTAAGTATAGGGAAATCACCTCTCTGTAGGAATGTCATGTATCAATCAACAGCCATTCAATTGGAGACAGATGTAAGCCAGGTCAATTGACTTTCTGTCCATTTCAGAATGAATTCCAAAGAAAGTACCACGTCAGTATTTGACAAAATACATTTGAATATCTTCCATATAATATTGTGTGTGTTTTTCTTATATCATAACTGTCGATCTATGTTCTCCATTCCAAGAATTTGAAAAATAAATATGAAATAAAAAAAAAAGAAATAGGAATGAATTAGTGGAAATCCAAGAAATGTACAGCTATATACAGCTTAAACAGGGCTTTGTAATCACTTCAGTATAGAAGGTACATACTTGAAAGAAGTGTGATTTACTTGGAAAATATATAATCAAGTATAGAAAAAGATAAAATTCACAATGTTGTTGCTTTTTCCTTCTAGATATTTCATGCAAGTGTCAGTTCTACCTTTAGGTAGTCCCTGCATCTGTCCTTAGGTGTGGAGTGGTCTTAATTACTAAAAGCTAAGTATGTGAGCCACAGATTACCTATTATGGCCCTTCCAATTGTAATGAAGGCCCCACAATGGTCCTTGCTGTTGAACCCAACTTGAGGGCTGTGGGGCTTTTGGTGTTTTTGTTTCTCATTTGTATGCTTTTGTTTTCTGGAATCTGCCTGAAAGCTGCCTACTAATTATACTTTGAGACCTATACTTAATACGTTAACAGCAATTGCTTCTGTCTGGAACCTAACTGTGCTTGTCTGGCTTCTGCATGGCCTTTGTGCTGTGTGACAATTGAAGCAAAAAGGATACAGAAACTATCTTGGTAATCAAGATCCTCAGCGGGGGTAGGCAGGTGTCATAGCAGAAATAATGCTGGTTTACACCAGAGAAGGATCAAGCCTTTTGACCTTTACATTTTTATTAGCGGATCACTGTCATCCCAGTGTAATCTAGAGTTTCTTCTTCCATCCCACTGTCTTCTAGGAAGTGTCTGAAATAAGAATTGTGCTCTCCAGAGACAGAGAAAAGACTTTTCATCATCCAAAGCCCTGTCAGATAACTGATTATCTGAGTACATATGCTTACACTGACTTCCCTCCATCACTCACAGCAAACATGAGGAAAAACACTGATCACAAACCACTGCAATTTCCTGCTTGCAGCTAAGGGTAACTCTGAACCTAGCTGGCATTTCCAGATTAACTATAGTTCAATGCACATAGCTAATCCTTACTAATACAAGGTGATACTTTGAATGTCTGGAATCCTATTGATTAATTCCAGCCAGGATCTTATGAAGCTTCAGAATTTAATTTCTCTGCTTTGATATCAGATAAAAGAATATATAATTCTCTTTCCAGGCAGCACTGTGTAACTTGGATTGCCTATTTCCCACGATTTTAGGCTTAAATTCATATTTTTTTAACTTCCCACTGATAAACTTATAGAACATGACTGCTAATTTTTTTAAAAAATAAATATAATTACAACTCTAATTCCTGTTTCTTTGAGTAATTTCTCCTCAGTAAAACGATGTACAAAGTACCATTTATTATTTTAAAAGCACTGCTTTTCATAAGGCTCCTGTCATAAATAGGACATTTAGTATTGGATTCGTTATTAAACCAGACGGCATGCAGAGCTGGCAGCATTTTGCAGCAAGGCACACAGCCTGTTTTATCAATGAGTTCACAAACAGTCAATAAAATCTTGGGAAGAAAAGCACTCCTTCTTGCCCAAATGGCAACAGAGATTCATCACACGAGTTTTATCTGTGGATATGACTACGCTTCTTTCATCTCAAGCAGCTAGTAAAACAAAAACTCTTTCAAAGAGTCACATTGGCAGGTGATGACAGTGAAAGTTGAAAGGGCTGTTTGGAAGGTTTTATTTTGACTGCACTACAGTAAGAGAAGGGAGCTCTGCTTTAAACAACTCATTCTGAGACATATCTCTGTGTGCCCAATTAATGGCAGCACAAGCTTCCACAGAAAATATGACAGATTCTTAGTAGCTGTAACAAGAACTGTTTTCAGCAAGATTTTCCCCTCAGATTTGTATTCCTAGTTTCTTATGGATCTTCTTTTCAAAAGGATGATAGTTTATTTCTGCATCCATTATACTAGCTGTTATGTGAAGCAGTTTCAGATGCAGTAGTATTTATTTTTGAAAGCATCAGAATTTGACACACTTTTCTCCCCCTTAAATCTTCAGACTTATCTGTATTTCATACCTGCTCCAATTCACAAAATTGAAACAAGCAAAATGAATGAGGAAAGGCAAAGAAGTTCAAAAGCCTGAAACCATCCACCTCTGCGAGGCATTTTGATAGGGTGACACCAGACAGAAGTCAGAGAAGTGCAGGTTCAATCCAACTGCCAAACCACGCTCACCTATCTGTCACTGTGAAACCTGCAGCCATCTCTGCAAGCCTGAGGGCTGGCAGGAGAGTCTACACATAGGCTAGAAGTAATCAGAGTACGATATCCTCATTACTGTGGTCCAAAAAATCAAGCTGCAGACAAAAGCAGGCAAGGTGCAGCCAAAAGAAACAGTAGAAATCCAGACTGTGGTTTCTCATGCACATAATAGGGCCGTTTTGAGGTCAGACTCACCAGTATGGCCACTTACCCAATGAGCAGAAAAGTCATACAGTGGGATTTAGCACAGGGACACTTGGTTTTATATGATGTCTTTGTTTGAGAATAGATAAAAGACCTGAGGCTGATGAAGGTCTGACTCAAAGCATGAACAGAAGTAGACCATGTAGAAATCCTGAAAATGGTGTAATACAAAGTCTCTTGTTGGAGGAACAAAGGCATCCTTTGGATAACTGTAGAGGGAGTGGATTGAGTTAGTGAATTGTCAAAGGTAGGACTACTCAGAAAATTTCCATGGTTTTTGAATAAATAGATGTATTCAGAAATTCTGGATTGAAAACAATTCCTTTGGCTACCAGTTTTCAACTATTTGAAATTACAAATGGCGCTTTCAATTGATATTTCTAACTCAGAGGTTTCCTTTGCTCTGGCTCTGAACTGAACATTTTTTCAGTGTTTTCTTGTTCAATCAGAAAGAATTGAATGAATTGTTAAGATTCAACAATTATAAATTTTCATTTGTTTTAAAAATCCATTCAAACTATTGTTTTTTTTTTCCTTTTTACTACAGGCAGTTATGTTTGATTGGAATTACAGTTCTCTCTAAAAATCATCACAGATTAATTTGGGCAGGATTTTTTTTCTTCTGACAGCAGATTCCGACTGCCACTTACAGCACTACGATTCCTGGTGTCTTTTTACTAGCTCTTGCTATTGACATGCTATTATTACTTATGCAAATCATTTAGCTTGCTTCTACTTTATTATCTTCTTAGTAATATAGCAGTAATCTCCTAAGTCAGAGAAAATTTCTGAAGAATATTTTATTAGCTATTTAGAGATCATGCGTTTTCCAATGCTAGCATAAAATCTATGCAATAATATTTGTTTCTTCTGATTATTCTTGATATACTCCTTACTACAACAGAGACTAATCAGACTTTTGCAGTGGTAAATACAACAATATTTAATATTTAATTCACTCCTAAACCTCCCAGTAATAATTATTGTTTTGTGTTCCTAAAATCTGAGCCCAGAGCATATTCATTCATATATATTCAAGCTTTTTAGTTCATAACAACTTAGTGCCTTTTTAGTCTTTGTGAATCACATAAAATAAGCTTGGTTGAATTTTATTTTGATTCTAAAAAAGGTTTAAGAAATTTTGTATAAAACTGATAAACCTTAAACTATGCTCAAGATGTATTTTTACTTCCATTTTTGTACCTATTGGTACATTATAATTGCAATCCTTCCTCCCAAGAGGATAAATCAGAAGATCATGACAGTACAATTGGAAGCAGTCAGGCATCTTCCACAGATTGATATGTTTTGCTTCATTCACTCCAGTCTCCCTGCTGCTTCCTACTTTTATCTCAGGTTTTCTTAGTCAGATTGCTTCAGACCGTACATTGTGAGTGAGTGGTGTCAATGGCATACTTCATGGACAAAAACATGGTAAAAAAACCCCGTGAAATACAAATCAACAACATTCTTTGAGTTTTATTCATGCCGTATCTTATCAAAGATAATATTGTTACATTAACCACTATTTGAATTTTGGAGTGCCAGCAATAAAATGCATGCTCATCTGAGGATTTCAAAAACTTTATGAACTTCAGGAACAATATAAATCCTTATGAAAAATAATGTTGAAATGAATGTAAGGAACTGCATCTTCTTATTTAGCAGATTAATTCCTACTGTACATTAAGTGCCAAAACACTGTGCATCAGGTAATAACAAGCCATCAAGTTACAGCATAAGACAAAATTGCTGGTAGGCATCTACTTTTGAAAGGTGACCTGATATTATGTGTTGACCCAGACCAATTACAAAACAATATCATTAGCTTAAACAGCCATGAAAATAATTGTGTAGGACATGTAATTTTAAATTGGACAGACAGTAATTTGTTTCAGAAGATGAGGTTTCTCCCCATAATTTCAACATTTTCAAGTTCTTGATTTTTTTTTTTTAATGTATCATAATTTACGTAAAACTCATATTTAGTAATGGTCAGACAGCTCAGTTTGCCTAACTAAAAGAAGGCAGTAAAAAAAATAACAATTGTGGTTAAAGGAATGAAGTATTTCAAGCAATTCAATAGCGTACTATTCTTTGTCATGGAAAATAGCTGATGAATAGAATTCTGAAGATCTCTGGAATCATAATGTATGGAGAATATGAATAGAAATGATTTTTAATTTCCTCTCCAAGACATGCACTTGCGTGCTTCAAATGAAAATTGTGCATTGTTGCAAAATGAAAAAATATATCATTTCCAGGTCATGTATAATTAAGATACAGAATCCCATCCTTTACATAATTTTACAGGTTAGAGTTACAAAGAAAACAAAGGCTGTTAAATATAAAGATCCATTTTCAGAAAGTCTTGAAGCAGCCAGCATTCAGCATTCCTGGGAAGTGTGTCACAACATGCTTGCAGGTTCTTAAATCTTCCCCTATGCATCTATTATTGGTAACTGTCAAAGAATGAATCCTGAACTAGATGAAACTTCAGTCTTACTCAGCAGACCAGTCTTATTATCCTTTGTATGCCTACGTACTTTATTAATAAACTCATAATTAACATCTACTAGAGCAGCAGAAGTTGTAATGGCACTGCTAGGCATGTGTGAACTTTATGAAATTTGTGATGGTTGGCCTATTCCATTTATCCTGTCTGTAATTACAAGGCTAAACTGCCCACTTTTAAAAGGAGGGCAGAGGTGTCAGAAATTATTTCCTGATTATGGAGATCAGTGTAGTTCTAATTTATTTTAGATATGTGTTAAGCAGCCCTAGTACAATACAATTCTTAGCAAACTGACAGTGGAGGATGGTAAAGCATCACTAAGTACAGCACAGTTAGGGAAAATAGATAATAGCAGGTGTATATTTTACCTTTTTACTGAACACAGTTATGCAGCTGATTCACAGCAGACTGTAGCAGATGTGACTTTTTCAGAGGCACTAAGGATGGAAACTGCAGGAGAAAGTCAAGAGAAAGTCAAGAAAGACAACCTTTGCTGAAAAGTCACCACAAGCAAAAAAGCAGAGAGAGAAGAACAAGACATGTGAGACATTCAGATCACACGTAATGTTATAAGAAGTTGAATTTCTTTTCTATGGCACTTCACGGACATATGACTCTCTTTATTAATAGACTTTAGGATATGCTAGAGAAAGCAGGGCTGTCTGGAATTATCTGGCATCTGCTGAAATCAAAATCAATATCATTTGCTTTCAGTGGGTTGAGAAGCCAACATCAGAACCATTAATGTCTGCCTAATTGACTTCTGTGGCTAAGTTTATAAACTGGCAGGAACACCTTTTATATACATTTGAGTAAGTATGTACATATATAAACAAACATATTAAAAAAAAAATTGGAGAGGGAAAGAAGCCACATCTTTTATAAATCAAATATACAACATTAATTAATTCTTGTAAATCCATGTGAGAATGATAAAACCTCCAGTACCAATAATCACTCAGTTACCAGCATCATAGTCTAAGATTTATTCACTTGTAGGCACCTGTGTCAGAAAAGGATAATGTGGTCATTTTACTGTGTCCACCAATTCTTAAGACATGAGTACCAGGAATAGCTTGAAAAACTTTGGTCTCCAACCTGCATTAAGTTACTTGCTAAATTTACTCCCTAGTAAAATGAACTCGAATAAAACATCACCCACTCTTGTTAATTCTGAGCAGCATATCAGAGCCAGACCAGAGCAGCGTCGATGTTGATTTGTGCTTAAGATAATGAAATTTGAAAGTCTAGAAATGATAGGGTTGTTTATAGCAAGTTCATCTCTGTAAAATAATTGCATCCAAGTTCCCATAAACATAAAAGAGAGACATTATGTTACAGCTGTTTGAAAGGATGGTTTGATTAAGAAATAGAGATAACATTTACAGCTTCAGAAGAACTTCAAAAGACTATCACGGAAATCAGGGAATTTTAAAGAGAGGATACAATTTCCAAACTTAAAAGCATTATTTTTCCTCAGACATCTAATTCAGATTATATACCAGAAGCCTATAATAAACCTCCCGCAAAGAAATAATAGCACACTGCACATATTATGGCTGTTCAACACTCCATTTAAATACAATTACTGGCCCTTTGCCAGAAGCCAGGAAGCATTTCCTCCCATAGCAACAGTAAGAGAAAGGTCAGGATAATATTTCTGAAGGAAAGCCTCCCCTTAAGGAGTATTCAGGATTACATTGTGGATTACATGCTTTGGAAATATGGTACTTCCAAGGTAAACTTCACCTGTATCATCCCGTCCCTCTCCTTGGGATTAATGCTTTGGATTTGCAGAGCACTCACCTAGCTCCTACACACCACCACATCCCAATTATTAGTCAGAATAGAGTTATTCCAAATGCTACTTTAGCAAGGGTGTAAATGAGAAGCTGTAAATGTTCCTTGCTAATTCATTGAGAGCATAGCTCAGGATGTATTTAATTAAAAGCAATGAATGGAGCTAATCTACCTAGTCCATTTTATTGGATTTGGTCTAGTAAGCAGCCTTCAGATACCAGAATATTTAAAGGACAATGTATTCTTGTTTTTAACTGTTTTGTTTGTTTGTTTACTTCTCTTTTAATCTTTTAAAAATGTATTTAGTCTTGTTTGCCTCTGTTAGAATGAAAGCTAATAAGATTATTTCCTAGAATTGTTTTCCATTCTCCTGCTAGGAGCTGGTTAGTTATTGTGTATGACTGGTAAACTAAGAGCATCTGTTTTTGAGGATTAAGCTTGCAAAAGCATATGTAGATGAGTCACTTTGATCATGTGAATGATTTCATTCAACTTCTGTTAAACATTTTGAATCATAGTCTCCCTCAGAATCATAATCCAGGGAGAGTGATGTTACTAGTTCAATAAAACTGCCAAAATGGATCAAGTAGCAGGCCTAATTCAAAGCTTTTAAAAAGCCAACATTTTTTTTGGCAACTCAGTAGTTTGTGAAGAATGACCTGAATATTTAGTTTTCTAACAGTCTCTTAAAAAGAGAGGGGATGGGGGAGGGGGAAGCAAAAGAAAAAATGACAGATTTTGCTGGAATCAAAGTAAACACATGGAGAGCTGTTATTTTGTGAAATCAGTATGGTATTCATTTTGCTCGTGGTTATAAGTGTTTCTGAAATCATGAGCATAAGAATCTACACATCCAATTTGTGGGTAAAATGCTTTCACACAAAAGCCAGGGCCTGTTATCATGAAGGCTATCCTGAATGCTCACACTCATTCAGGAGCACTAATTGAACTGTACTATACTGAACTAGACTGCATTGGATTGGCAGGTTTATCATCAAGTACAAGGATTATAAACATCACAGTTGTAATCATCAGCAGCTGGAGAAGACCAAGATATTGATTCATGGCCTGGAGATGTATGACCTTGGACTCTGGCAATTGGCTCTACTTTCCGCATTACATTCCCTCTGCAAAGATCAGTTCAAAACATAGAACATCTGTATCCAAAAAATGTACTGAAATATATGGTAAATGCAAAATATAACCTAATTTATGATAGCATAAACCCTCCTTGTTGTCAAGAAAAAGAAGAGTACTCAGAACAAAACAAACAGCCGTCGTTTTCCTAACCCACTTTAAAGTAAGGTTATGTGGTTTTGTTTGTCTCCAAACAAATAATTTAAAAATAATAAATCCTGTGATATGTCCATTTTATTTAATAACATATAAGAGTTATCTTGAAGAACAACCTAAACTGTGAAAGAAAACACAGGAGATGACCCACAAAGGCATTCCCAACATCTTCTCTGTATGTCACAAGAAGACTCTTATCAACATTTACACCATTTGTAGTGTTAGTGAAGCACATTTGAGGTACAGCACTTTTGTGACAGAACTTTCACAATGAAGCAGAGCTGCACCTAATGTCTGAACCTTTTGACCTCCTCCAGAAAATCATTTTATCCTGTCATTCGTTTGAGAATTAATGATTTTTTTTGAAGGGACAAGAGTGGACAGAGATGTGTACACTCTGTTTTCGTCTCAGGAAATTGCTTGAGGGCTCTAAAAAAGACCTGGACACAGGAGCCAAAAGAGTGGTTATCGTTAGAATCTTGGCATGAGGAATAAGTCAAAATATGTTGACACTTACAGCATCTTGGTCTGCTAGAGCAAAACATGATGTGGCAACAGATGGCAGAGGGATGCTTCACATCTGTATCCTACTTTGTTTCCCAAAGTACAGCTGATTTAATTTTTTTGATGTTGTTGGTTTTCAATTGCTTTTGCTGTTTTGTTTTAGTTTTTATTTGCAGAGTTTTGGAGAACGTACACTGTGCATTTCAACTGTGTTTTCAAAATTTATTATGTTTTCCCATGGCAAGTTCATAATTTCTGAAGAATTAGAAAATCAAACTGTGGTTTATGTCAAAATTAACACTTCGTTTTAGCCTTTTTATGTATTTGTTTTGATGTGTTTGTTCATTACTTAAGTTAACCTAAGATAAAATTAGTTTAGGAAATCTAATTGAGAATTTGGAAATTCTGTCCAAATTTCTTTTGAAATAATATGTTATCAAATTAAATTTTTAACTAATTGTTCTAATTTTTATAGCATTTTCTAATACAAATAAAAAAGAGTTCTACTATGTAAGTTTCTGATTATACAACACTACAGGTCTAAACCCTTACTTATATAGACATAAATATTTTTGGCAGTATTGTAACCAGAGAAAGAACTCATCAGAAGTAAAACTCAAAATGGCCACTGTCTAAATAAATCCTGGAACAAAGAAACCTCAAAGGAGGAAAATAAGATTGTTAGGTGCTGAAGTAGCATTGTAATGCTTATACTGCTGAACATTTGATGAATGGGAGTGAGTCTGGGGGCATTGATGATGACTGAACAGGATGATGTTTGTGGCCTTTTCCAACCTTAATGATTCCATGATTCTATGAATTTATGCTAAACACCACATGTATTGATTGTATCTAACGGTGTTCCCACAAGTATTTCACAATGTGAAATTTCCAAGGCCTGTCTGAATGGGACTTTGAGAAACCTGGTCTAGTGGAAGGTGTCCCTGCCTACAGCAGGGGGGATGGAACTAGGTCATCTTAAAAGTCTCTTCTAACCCAAACCATTCTATGATTCTGTGATTGTAAGTTTGAGTTTTTAACGTATAGATTTTAAATACAGTCAAAATATCTTCGAAACCTCAAATGTTCCAAATCATCCCACTTTATTAATTCACCAATCCTACCAACTACTTTAGGGGTGAAAGAATAAAGAGGGAGCTCAGCTGATGCCTTGAATGCATATATTTTCACATATATGTATTTGAGTGCTTTGGAAGCTACTTTAGTTTTAGAGAGTGAATATATGTCACTTGCCCCAAAACAATCCTCTTTAATAAGTCTCTAACAAACAAACAAACAAACAACAACAACAAAAAAAACTCCACAAAACATCTTCACTTTGTAATTATGGGTCATAAAATGGATGAATCCTTTGGTAAAGTGGTAGTACTTGGGAGAAGAATTGACAGGTTGAATGAAGAACATGTTGTTTTTGAAAAAAAATAGAGTGTGCTTCTGAAACATACATATATATACATATAAACACATGCATATACAGATATAAACATATGTGTAAATGCTTATGGGTCCAAAAAAAAATTTATGATAGAGTTTAGCAAGAACTTTTAAAATAAGATTTGTTTCATTTCATTTTCAGGCTCTGTTTTGCAGTATTTTCTCCTGCCTGTCTGTCTGCTTCCCACAGAATATGTTTCATATGACCTTCTGTCTTTTCTCAGAAATGCCTTGCCCTTAGTTCAAAAGTTTCCTGGGATAGGGTGAATTTTATTATAGCATGCAAAAATGACAGCTTAATGGAATGTTTAATACTAAATAGATATTCTAAATCAATTCCATAAATGTAAAGAAAAATAATCTGGGGAGTAAGATCCACTTTTAAATTAATTCCAAAATTTCAAACTTAAAATTTAAATCGTTTCAGTCTAAATATTTAGGAAAAGCTGGATGTGCTTTTAACTTCAGTGACAATGAATAGCATTTACTGTCCCTCAATCTCCTATTCAAGTATAGGTCCGTAACACTGAAATCATCTGAGATACTTCTCTTCGCCTCCAGTGGCATCAGAATGAGTCTTAAAATGAGTAATACTTGTCAGTGATACTGTGATTGCCTGCTTTTCTCTCTAGAAAGGAAAACTTTGAGTAGATTAATTCAGAACTCAGCAAAACATAGACAAAAACAAATCAAATCTGGCCTTTAAAAATAATCTAGTGTTTATGCAACATCTTAAGCAACTCAGCAAGCTTTAATAGCAGCAAACTCAAATCAATGCGTGTTTTACTGCAAGTTGCTGGTCTAACTAAAACTACACTGCTGAAGAGCAAATAGTGCAGCCTCAGGGTTTCTTACTCCTACACCTGCAGGGAAAGTACAATCCTAAGGAAGCCTCTTCCTCTAAACCTAAAAGGTTTGTTATCATGTAATCGTCTAAAATAGAGTTAAGCTAGCCATGAAACAAGTCCCTGTCACGTGGCATAGAGTGCACTGCAGCAATCTGTTCTGACAAGGATGCTGATGATCCTTGCACCCTCACACTCCTAGAAAATTTGTACCAGCACAAGAAACCTTTCTCATATATTTATTGATCTAATTGTTCATATCACATTTTCTAAAAACTTAGATTTTATATGGACATACCCTTTGAAAGAACTTAGCACCCCCTTTGACAAAGGAAGCAGAGTTCAGTTTTTAATGATTTTCTAATTTTCATTCTCATAGCTGTTCTTTATAAATAGATCAAGTCTTTATGCTACCCTATAAACTAATAAAAGAACAGGGAAAAAAAGAAAGAACAAATACAGATTTCTCTGTCAAACAACTGACTAAATTATTATAAATACTGTTAATCTTAACTAACAAAGTTCAACATTTAATTTCAATACACACAAACAGCAATAACTGTCTTGTTTAGCCAATGAAAAGGAAAAGACTTAGGGCCTTATTCTGCAATTATTTATGTGCCACATGCTCTGTCTCTGATTTTGGTACAGCTTTAAAGAGAATGGTTGTAACACAAGCTTTTTGGTTAAGGTATACAAAATGAACATTTTGTCATCCAGAAAACACTGCATATTCTCTAATACCAGCTTCAGACAGTATTCATGTTTGGCTTAGTATATTAAAAGCAGTGAATTTTTTGATGAGGATGGTCCAGCAAAATGTCTGCTGTTGTGTAAAATCAAGTCTACAGGCACTTTGTAACCAATCTTGCCATCCGTCTCTTCTGACTTGTCCAACCTGGTTGGCACTGTAAAGTTCCAAGTATGAGAATGATCTCTTCACCTAATTAGTACTAATTAGTAACTCCTGTTTCAGTATTACTGAAGATCAGCCGTGCACCTGTGATCAGAATTTTTGACAATAAATCCTAAGTAAATAATGTAGTCCGTGTTCTAACCCTTCCATATACCCCTTGTTCTGTCACCTAGCGGTGCATAAGGACAACTGCAAAAACAGAGATGAAGGTTAAGTCATCGCAAGCAGTGCAGGGTAATAGGGGACGGACTAGCATGTACGTGTCCATGCCACACGCTTCTGATTTTGCCGTGGATCTGAATTCAACAGATTAGTGGTTGCAGTCCAGTAGGTGCCCTTTGGATCATATCTCCTGAAAACAATCCTATTCACACACTAATTGTAGATGAAAGTGTGTTGAATGGGAAGGATCAGCAGATTCATTTCAAAGGTGTGTTTCTAACCTGGACTAAAACAGAAACACAGTCAAAAAGAACACGCACAGATAACTTGAATGAGTCCATTCTGCGGGGTACAAAGAAAGTGGTGGGGGTGACTTTGGAGTTGAATGCGAATTAAGGCATCCTTTAAGCAGTTATAATCTTGTTTATAGCATGATGGATGGAAAACTGGATTAAGTTTCCAGACCTGCTACTGATTTCCTTCTTCCATTGTCACCGACAGTCCGTTTACAAGTCAAGGGGAATGCTAATGTAATTAAAGCTCTGGAAGTACTTCCTTTGTTGAACTGAGACCATAGATTGCCTGCTCTTTACATTTGACTTGGTATTAAATTCATGCTAATGTGCTGTTCTGAACAGAAATTATAAAAGAATAAAAAGAATAAAAAGAGAAAAAAATGAAAATAGCCTTTTATATCTTAGTTTCACATCTGTGAAATTAGACAATATTTACTTTTTCTTTCTGTCTTATAATATCTCCAGTGACACAAGCATATGTTATTCTGTATAGTCCCTAGAAAAACTAAAAACCAGTGTTCGTATGGCTTCTCCACCAGTCAAAGTGGAACAAATAAAAGACAAGGGAAAGCATATATCAACTAAATTCATCCAAGCTCCAGTTTTACTGACTTCAACTGATTTAGCAGTGTTAATAGTACTTTTTTGTTTCATTAGGCATGGTCCAGGAATTCACAGACAACAATATCTGCTTTTTCCATTTTTCAAATATATGAGGAAGATGATCAACCAAGAATTTCTGGTGTTTGTAATGATTTTATTTAAGAAGATCAATACATTTATGTAATATTGTCCCAGAGGTTTGATCTTCAGTTTTATTCTCCTTATTTAGAACAACTTATTGTGTACTGAATTCCTGATTACGAGACTTTACTGTAGATAAAGAAAATTTTCAGTGACACAACTTATTTCTTTATATAACTAGTAAAGAAAAGAATAAAACATATCTGGGATATAGGAATACAACAAAGTCAAAATATTATATGTCATGGGTTACAGAAGTATATGTACTGTTATTGTGAAAGTTATATCAATGATTTTTTTTTAACGACTTGTCCCTTCTTTCCTAATAGTTGAGCTGTTAATTTAATGCAGGCAGTAAGGCATGGAATTTTTTTCAGTTCTTTTGCTCTTGACATCCACATATCTATAGTGGTTATTGGCTGGGTTTTTTTGTTTTGTTTTTACTTTATTTTGTTTTTGTAGCTGTGGCAATTAAATTATCAAAGACTTTAGAAAGTTCTCTGTTTAATTTCAGTAAATCAGTAAAATAAGTGCATTATAAAAAGTATTTGACAAACTATCAATGAAATAACCTGGTTATTAGTTTTATATAATCAGATTTTGAAATTTTTTGACCAAAGTTGTTTCTTTCCATAATCATAATCTCTTGCACAACAGCAACAGAGATAAATGTAACAAACATTGGCTAAATCTTCCAGTAAAATTAAACTTAAAAAGAACTTTTATATTAAAGACCAAAAAGTTTCATATTTGCTGAAAGCAATTTTGCCACATGAAAATCATGGCAGTGACATCATCAGACCTCAGTAGGGAAAGTGTGAAAATTCTCAGGACACTGAATGGAATTCTCTGAACTCTGCCAGAGGTTCCTCCATGGAAATTTAAACATTAAGCATTTGTCCAGTGAGTAATCCCAATCATAGCTACATTCTGTCATGTGGCTAAAGTCTGAGCCAGTACAACTCTGTGTATCAACTCGTCTCCTACCACCTTTTACTGCGTTAGATATTTGTGCAGTCTCTGCAGGAAGCTGAAAGCACACCTGCAATCTGTAGCACCATAAACCATGCATAACTATTATCTTGTATAATGGGTAATCAGTGTTTATCAGTGGCCTTAATTGGGTTTAGGAAAATTGATAAGTAGAAATATGAGTACCTTCAGTATCTAACCCCTAAAAGGGCCCTGAATGATATTTCCATATTTTACTCCTCACATTGCTGAACAGTTTTGAAACTTAGAAGAAAAAGTCATTGCCATTGGTATTCTGAGCCCAACTTCAAGGAAATATAAATAAGAATTTTTGCAACAATATTTTCTCTGGTGACATGGAGCCACGTGGTAGGCATGGCTTAACCCAGGTCTCTCGATTTGTGGCCACAAGTAGCCACAAACAATCTGATGAGGGGCACTGAACCAGCTAAGAGAAGAAGCTGCTGTTAAGGTAGAAACTAGAATTTTGTTCTATATTTATCTTATTTCCAACATGTTGCTTTCAGTCTTGAAAACAAGAGCTCGACATTATATTTTGATCAATATAGCCTTGTTTTTGTGTCAAGCCTGGAGCTGAGGGTCAGGATGAATCAGAGTGAACCTGTGTGCTTGGTCTTCTCAGAAATAGAGAATGAAAGCAAAGAACCAAGATGATTGCAAGACCTCATGTACCTTCTGGGTCTATGCAACTGTGAAACAGCACAGCCATATGCCATAACACAGGTATAGTTTGGAATACAGTTTTTCCAGTACAAGCTGAAGATTCTCAGGTCTTGGTGAGGTCATTGTGCAAATAATGAATAGCCATTCCATAAAAGGTACAGCTGGGCTACAGTCCCATTAAAATAAGCTATGGCAAAAATATGCTCAAAATATTAGAGTTTCCTAGTCTATCAGTTCCTCTTTTTTTTCTGTTTTTTTTTTCTTTGTTCTCATCAAATGGTAACGATTTACTAACTGACTGCAGCTTCCATAAGTGACGCAGTGACTTAAATGTCATAATTTTGACCGAGATAAACCAAATATACTCTAAAATTTTAGTTCTGTCATACAGGAAGACTGTGTCACTTTCCTTTCCAAATGCTTCTCCCTGTGTCTCATTCATCAGTTCTCATTGTCAACATCAAGCATTAGAGTGACTGCATTCCATTTCTTCGCTTCTACTTTTCTGACCCTTTAGTCCTCAGAGTCCTCTTCAAATTCCATCAAAATCAGTAAAAGAAAGCCCTTTTCATTTTAGCAGGAACTCATCAGGTCCTTGCAAAGCAATCATCTCTTTGATCTCTGCCTCACTCTTGTTTGTGTACTTCATCTCAACCATTTTCCTTAATCCAAAAAATCATTCTCTAATCCAGGTTAATTCATTTTTCACTCTTCCATAAAGCATTCAGCTAATCCTAATAATACTGAATACAAATCTGTGTTATGAGACAGACAAGCCACCCTTTCTGTCCTCCTCTGCCACGAATGTGGAATGGTGTCAAATCATGTGCATTGCCAGATGTTGTGGAAGAGTCTCATCCTCAGAGGTACTCAAAGTGAAAAATAACTCCCAGAGGAGATGAGGTGACACTAGCTGCTCAGACCTGGCTGGAAGACTGAAGAAAATTAAGGTTTTTTTTTTNTATATATAAAAAATATAATTCACTTGGCAAAAAATACAATTGTAAATTTTAATCAAATTCAGAAAATATTTTTGTCTAAGAGCAGTTCTACCAGCCCTAGAACTAGTTCACCGTGTTTTCTTCAACAGGTTCCAGCTATCAGCCAGCCCAAATGAGAGTCAACAACAAATCCAAATCTTCATCTACCGTTCTTCAAAATTTAACTGTTTTCTGTCATTTTCTATGGCAAGATTTTCAGGCTTTATTTCAAGAGGTTACACTGCTTGGCTGTTTTTAAGGTGAAATAGGATTCCTTAAGATAAAGCAAAGTTTTGGATTACACTGAATGAGATACTTCACTGCACTTTGGTCCCTGAGAAAGGTCATTTATGGTTCTTAAGACAAACTTAAGTATTAGGTCTTATACCATGGAGGAATAAGCACACAGGGAGAGAGTTAGGAGGGCTTTACACACCTTTCATCCGGTCAGAGTTGATATTCCCTTTACTCACCTGTGCGAACTTTGGCCCAGTACCTCACACAATAGCTCTCCCCTTTTCTTCAGGCTAAATGTTGAAGACTTCCTTATCCTTTCTGCATTTTATAAACCTAAGTCTTGATTTTCAACTTCTTAAATGCAGGAGATTCTCACTGACAAAGGAAGAGAAAGTTACAAACTAGATGAATTCCAGAAGAAATCTTAGGGAAAACAAGCTCTTCTAGCAAGTTTTAAGCTAGCTTCCAAACAATTTTTGTAGTTGCTATCTGCCAAACAGACTGGCCCCATGCATCCTCCTGCCGGCACAGCATGATTTGAGGCAGGCTGAAGGAGGGAATTCTCCGTGTGCCTCACACTGCCTGAAACACCTGCAATCAATTACTGTTGCCATTCTGCTGTGACAAGTCCAAATGCTGAGATGATAATGGCATGGTTTGTGTGTAATTGTCCATCAGACCACAGTCTAGCAGCAGTTCTAATGAATTGAAATTAATTTCTCTTTTTAAAATTCTACCTATAGTAGGAAGGAGTATGTTTTCCTTTAACACATAGAATGGATTAATACATTTCAGTGTTTATTTCAATATGTTTTAGAAAAGAGAACATAAGATATGCTTTCATTGTATGAACAAAAAATACCTCAGATAAAACTCAGAGAACTGCAGTCGCATTTGGATTAGCAAAAGACTGCTCTCAACTCTCAGAAATTAAAAATGGTTTGCCTTGGACTATACTTATAAGGGAGATTTGTAGTGAAAAAGACAGTGCCCAGATACTATGTACGGAAAGAGGTGATGTAGTGACTCACCCAGTGGCATGTTTCCTTCTGAGTGAGTACTGTTTCAGAGCCCCAGAAAATAATATAATTATTATGAGTTATTGCACTGCTGGAGAGAAAAACATTGAATGATACACAGCCTTGGCTCTTCTAGTGGCTTACGTTGATTTCACTGAAGCCCTCCCATTTTACTCCACCTGGGCAAATGAGGCAGATCATAGAGGGTGTACGTAAAGAAGCAGCTGACTTGGTTGGATGATGGTATTCATAGTCCAAGGTAGCAGAGTGGTCTGTTGTGTAAAATGTAAAAGCCTACAGTAATTCATTCCAAACAGTCTATGCTGGGGGTAAAAAGGAAAAGCATTTAGCAGAATTGGTTGTGCTTCACTGAGGGCTGTAACCATTCTTGTTTGAAAAGTAGACTTGAAAGTTTCTTTGAGTTACATCTGAATCTGCTCAGCAATGCACAAATGTGAAATTGTTTGGAAAAAAAGGCTAGGTAAGAGCAAAGAAATCTTTTTTAAGGTGAGCAAGGTATATTGTACCAATCTCTTGGTAATGCATTTATTTTTTGCTATTTTCTTAAAGATATTTTAATTTTAATAATTATATTTCCATATGATAAATTCTTGCAATATATAGACTGAAATGTTTATTATTGTTTTTTTTTAAATCGATTTGATTAGTTCTACAAGCTTCACTGTTCCACTGAAAGTGTGGTCAAACATTGGAACAAGCAGTCATGGTCCTAAACCTGTTGGCATTCCAGAAATGTTTGGATGATGCTCTTAGTTTATGTAGTTTAACTGTTAAATTTCCCTGCGTAGAGTCGGCAGTTGGATTCAGTGATCCTCATGGGTCTCTTCTAGCTCAGAATATTCTAAGTTCTCTGCAGTTTGTCAGCGGCTTACAATTTTATAAAATGATTTGTCTGGAAGTTGATGAGGATTGCAAGGGAAATATGTGGATTATGCCCACTTTTCTGCCAGAAGGTATTCTGTGGTGCCTTTTTTAGCTAAAGCAGTGCCCGAGCAGACATTCTCAGTCTGTTGTAATGGAAGGATTATTTAAAGTAATGATCCACAGAGAACTTAAGTACTACCATAGTGTTTTTCTGTTGGTAACCAAGTGAATATTAAGTTAAACTATAATGTTCTCTTATTGTTTATATTTTCCATTGCATTGTTTTTGTTTGTTTGTTTTGCATGGAAGAATGGAAAAAAATCTACTTAAAAAAATACACATTTTACTACCAGTTCTACTTGGACCAGAAACTGAGCAACACTGACAGAATGTTTCACAGCATATATTCACTCTTAGCCACAGCCTCTAGCCACTTTGATTATTGTTTATTATTTCTCTCATAGTGGCATTTACAGACCATAGCACAAGGCTCTATTCCAATGTATAAAATATGGGGGTTTCTAGATAGATCAACTTCAACTTGAGCAGTCAAGAGAAATAAACTTGCATAATTTTCTGAAACAAAATTTTGGAAGAATAATAGCACAATAATAGAAACAGAGTGAGATTAAATTGCTTGCTGAAAGTCACTGAAAGCATATCTGTCTTTCAGAATCAGGAATATTCAAAACAGACAGAGCTGGATAGACCCACTGCCAGGCTAGTTTCGGAACTGGGAGCTGGTGATTTCCACCAGTGCTGCATTACAGCTAATACGCCTTGCTGAGAAGCTCATTATCTTCAGACCAATATAACTGTATTGCTCTTGAGTCTCAAGCTAATATATCTCTCCAGTACTGCACTATTCATTGTGGACTTTCAGCCTTGGTCTGGCATTAACCCAAGGATTTTTTCATTACACAACATTTTCTGCAATATAGACAAGCCCACAGGAAGCCTGCAAAAGAGCTATAAAGACAAATATAGGGTTTTTGAGTTTTAGTCCACAGTCTTAACCACTAAACTATCCATCTTTTGATGATGCATTTGATTCATTTTAAATGTTCAGGCTCTTAGTTTAGAGGATAACATATATATACCAGATGAAATAATAATTCCTTAGCACAGTTTCTCTATATTATAACCTAGAGAAAGGAATGAGGAAACAAAATCCCTCTTGACTTTGCTCAGTTCTTGCATACAGGTTTGTAAATGGAGAAAGAATCTTCTCTCAATCAAAATGAAAAATATAAAGTACGTTTTATAAGTACGAGCAAGGAGAGTACAGAAATTTAGCAGAGGAGAATATGTTCTCAACAATTTTGGTATAATAATGGACTTCTGTCCATAAATGTCTAGAAAACTTGAAGAATAAATTTAAAAGCCAGCATAGTACTATAAATGTGGGGTGAAAACTTGAGGAAGTAGTAATGAAATTTCTGGCAAGAATTCACTTGTACTTTGCTCAGTACTACTTACCACATCATAAAAAACTGGTTTCTTAAAATTGTGGTGAGAAGGAAGGAGAGTTGATCTTACTAATAAAAGTTATGAGCTGTGAATACAAGAACAGAAAACCCCTCATATGGAACAGTTACTGAAAAGGCAAATGACAGACACAAATATTAAGCGAAAGATATGAGCTCACAAAAAAAAAAAATAATAATAATAATAAAAAAAATTATTAAAATTTAAAATAAATGTAAATCTATAGAGAAGGCATAACTTATGCATTTGGGTAAATATATGTAGGTCACTCTGAAAGTAATTAAATATTGAGAGGTGCCTGAAGACTGAAGGATAGCCAATGTCACTCTGGTCTTCAAAAAGGGCAGGAAGCTGGATCTGGGAAACTACAGGCCTGGAAAGGTGATGAAACAGCTTGTTCTGAATGCCATCGCCAGGCAATTGGAAGAGAAGAAAGTTATCACGAGTAGTCAGCATGGGTTCACCGGGGGAGGTCATGCTCAACCAACCTGGTAGCCTTCTATGATGTCGTCACTGTCTGGGTCGATCAGAGTAGTGGATGTAAGTCTACCTTAATTTCAGCAGGGCATTTGACACTGTCTCCCACAACATCCTTATAACAAAGCTGAGGAAGTGTGGAACAGATGAGTAGACAGTGAGGTGGGTTGAGAACTGGCTGACTGGCAGAGCTCAGAGAGTTGTGGTCTGCGGCACAGAGTCCAGTTGGAGGCCTCTGTTTAGCGGTTCCTCAGTGGTCAGTGCTGAGTCCAGTCTTGTTCAACATCTTAATCAATGACCTTGATGAGGGGATAGTGTCCACCCTCAGCAAGTACTCTGATGATACAAAGCTGGGAGGAGTGGCTGACATACCAGAAGCTGTGCTGCAATTCAGAGAGACCTAGGCAAACTGGAGAGTTGGGCAGAGAGAGGAACCAGATGCAGTTTAACAAGAACAAGCGTTCTTGTTAGGGAGGAATAACCGCATACAGCTGTACAGGTTGGGGGATGACCTGCTGGAGAGGAGGTCTGCAGAGAGGGACCTGGGGATTCTGGTGGACAACAGGTTGGCCATGAGCCAGCAGTGTGCCCTGGTGGCCAAGAAGGCCAGTGGCATCCTGGGATGCATTAAAAAGAGCATGGCCAGCAGGTCAAGGGAGGTGATCCTCCCCCTCTGCTCTGCCCTGGTGAGGCCTCGCCTGGAGTATTGTGTCCAGTTCTGGGCTCCCTGGTACAAAAAAGACAGAGATCTCCTGGAAAGAATCCAGCAGATGACCAAAAAGATGATAAAGGGCCTGGAGCACCTCTCTTATGAGGAAAGGCTGAGCAACCTGGGTCTGTTCAGCCTTGAGAAAAGAAGACTCAGAGGGGATCTCATCAATGTCTATAAATATCTAAGATGCAGGAGGCAAACGGACAAGGCCAGACACTTTTCAGTGGTGCATAGCAATAGGACAAGGGGAAATGGCCACAAACTGAAGCACAGGAAGTTCCCCAGAAATGTGCGTAAGGGTGACGGAGCACTGGAACAGGCTGCCCATAGAGGTTGTGGAGTCTCCTTCTCTGGGGACATTCAAGACCCGCCTGGATGCCTACCTATGCAACCTGGTCTAGGGAGCCTGCTTTGGCAGGGGGTTTGGACTTGATGATCTCTAGAGGTCCCTTCAAGCCCCTACAATTCTGTCATTCTGTGATTCTGCAATGGCTCCTACTTATTTCCATGGAAACAACAATGGATACAAAGAGCACAATAACACTATTTGATTGAGAAATTTCCCAGCTACAAAACACCATTTTTCAGTATAGTTACCACCATTAACTATGCATCTTCACTACTGATGAAAAAAAGCCTGCATGCCTGCTCATAAATATTTGCATGGCTGTCCAAAACATGCCTTGTATTTCATGTTGCTGTCACCACTGCTGAAATGCACCTCCCAGTGCCTCACTGTGCTTACATCCATTCGTTGGTTTCTATCAGTATTCAGCAAGCATCAATGAATGTCAATGGGTACAATTTTTTTCCATAGGTTGGAAATCAATTCCACACCTTTGCTTCATATGTATTTCCATGTGAGATGCCATTTTGTCCACCTGTCCCTCTGCTACCATATATCACACAGCAACAAAACTTAACAGAATGCTGGGGGGAAGCTGCAGCCTCTACTGCCTTACCAACATCCGCCTCTGACATCATGGACCAAAATAATAAAATAGGAGGTATTACTTTTGGAGCAGTCCTTGTAAGTATCCTTTATACCCATATGTATGAGTCGGAATCTATACATACAAGCAGGAAAAACTGAGAAATTGACTCATTTTTATTTATTTTTCCTTACCTTATTTACACTACTGTCTGCTTTAAGCTGGCAATTTTTACCAAAGAAAATACCTACAGATTTTAGCGAGTTGGTGGGTCAGTAATGCTTCTACCTTGTTAACAGGAGCTTGAATATAACTTCAAATGATGCAGAAATACCAAGTGGCTGAATGTTGGATTACAAGTAAGCAAATCACTATGAAATATAAAGTCTTATCGCTTACTGTGAATTCAGAAAAACACTGTGAGTGTGTGAGTAACAGCATCTCTTAAGAAAGGAATAGGAACCAAACTGAAGCCGTTATCTTTTCTTTTTCCTTCAGTAAAGGTTATGTGGGAGAGACACTGGTGAGTCTATGAAATACATGTAGGAGACCAAATATTGTTCTCAATGACATTTATATGATTATAGTATTTGCACCCATTTTCACTCTTACACTTTCACTCTTTCCACTTTCTACCCACTTTTTTCTTTCCTTTCTTCTTTCCAATTCCAGTGACATTTGTATCTCAGTATCTCAGAATTTTACAGATGGTAGTGTTGGCCACTCACTTTAGTGTAAGAAGAACACGTTTAACAGCACAGCCAAGCTAAATCCTGGTTGGAAACTAACTCCTGCAAGTATTATGAATGCCTTAGCAACATGTCAAGGATCACACAGAAAAACTAAGCAGGGAATTGAACCTCAGCCTTTTAACCCTCTGACATCATGTCCTAGGTAGGTGAGTACTGGAGATGGGGTATGTGCACTGCAGTAATTCTCAACTAGACCTATGGCCTTAGACTTATGATTTGCTGAGCTTCATGCTAGAGGCTAGAGATCTTCCATTACGATGTGGAAAATTTAGCACTCTCACAATATTCCATCCTTTATTTCATGTTCACCACAAACCCAAGATCTGTCTGTTAAGTAGGGCGTGAGCCCTGGAAATGACTGTAATCTTGTACAGGTGGAGAGGGGGCATCACATGAAAAGTAGTATCAGGAGTAAAAACTAAAGACATGTGTCACAATAAAATAATTACTAAAAATACTATGAAACTAAAAATAAAACACAGGAAACATATCATTGTGCTAAAGTGCACTGACAGCAGTGCCAAAACATGAGAATCATATAGTGCATAAAAATAAAAGTGTGGGAATTATTTTTTTCTCTATTTGTTTTGAAAATAGAATTATTGAAGCTATTGTAGCAGAAAGATTGTGAGAGCCTTCCTGTGTTATAATTAATCCTAATAAAAAATGTTTTTATTTGCCACTTGATGGATTTTATTGCAAAAAACCCTAGATTTCCAAATAATGTTACAATCATCAGCAGAAAGCAAATTGCTAAGCAGATGAAAACTGGCATATATTAGAAGCCCCGTCCCCCTGACAACGTAAATTGGCTTAGATTCATGCAAGGTTTTCAAGCCACACTTCATACTCTTTTACCTCTTCTTTGCCCCTAAGTCCTATAACTTTCAAAAAAAAAAAAAAAAAAAAAAAAGTTTGATACCTGCTTTCACATTTAAACACCTAAATGCTTAAATGAAATGCAAACCGTAGGTGTTGCAAACCTTCCCAGAGGTTATTATAGTAAACAAAATAAAATAAAATCCTTATCTTCCCTGTTTCTTTCTGCTTGGACTTAGCCTGTCCCCTGTATGAGGAGCACAGTGACATATCAGCTTGGTCACTCATAACGTAATGCTTTTTAATCCCATTTATTTCCATGGAAACTACAACAGATATTATGAACACAATAACACTATTTGATAGAGCAAATTCTCAGCTACGAAACACTATTTTTCAACATAGCCACCACCATTACCTATGGATTTTCATCAGTGATGAGCAAGAACCTGCATACTGCACTCAGAAAAATCTACACCAGTGGAGGTGACCCACAGCTTCACAGCTGCTATGATGGCAACACTGCTAGGAAAATGTTGTTCATGAAGTCCATCTTTCATCACTCTGAACAGATGAAAGTCAGAAGGCGTCAAATGTGGACTATACAGTGGGTGTGGTACGGCAATCCAGCCAAGATTGACAATGTGCTCCACTGTCTTCAAACTGATATGGGGCCTGGTGTTATTGCATTGCAAGAAAAAAGCTGTCTTCTTCTCTGGCCTGACTCTAGAAGTTCAAGCCTTCAGCTTAGTCAGCATCCCAATGCAGTGGTCAGAGTTGCTGGATCCCTTTCTTAACCCAAAAGACAGTGAACATCACTTTACCCACTGAGGACTGAGTCTTGAACTTTTTATTCAGTGGGGAATTCACATGTCCATGGACTGCTGCTTTAACTCCAGCCTGTAGTGGTGACACCATCTCTCATCACAGGTAATGATGTGGTACAGGAAGTTGTCACCTTCAGCCTCATATTGATTCAGTAGGTCCTGATAAACTTGCGAAATAAGAGACATTACTTTCAGAGCAGCCCTCATATAAGATTTTGTAGAGATAAGACACCATAAATAAATTAATGTATTTCTGACAAAACTGGTGGGTTTTGGATTCTGCCTGAAAATATATGGGGTGAGGAAGATGGAGTGGACAGAGATTAATATTCCTACTTTCAGAATTCAGCTGTTTCAAAGAAAGTGCAGTTTTTCGAGAACAGAAGGTTTGGGTGCTGTTTCAGACTTAGAGCTGTGATTAGGAAATGTAGTACTGTAGGAAATGAGTAGGAAATGAGTACTGTAAAAGGCTTATATTAAGATATCACATGCAAATGATACACATGGGCCCAGTGTCTGAAAGTCACTGTAGGTCTAATTATGTGGAAAATCCATGTGAATTGACTTTGTACAGAGCAATAATGAATGATCAGCAAAAGCCATATAAATTCAGACTATGACAACAGCACTTTTAAAAGTGAATAGTTTTCCTTAATATGAGAAGTGGTATTTTATTGCTCCATGTAGATTAATAAGTTGGCTTACATAGTATAGATGGATGCACTACAGGTTTCTCTGTTGTATTCTGTCAATTATCGGTCTTCTATCATATCCATATTCCCATTCAATGGCAAACATGTAGACCATATACTCACCGAAAATAAGCACACTTTATTTTAAGTAGTTTGCAGTCTCAAGTGCCTACTGTTTCATAATATCTAAAGATGATCTCTCTGAAATGAGAAAGGTCTGAAATGGCTGTCCTAGAGGTACAAAATGGTGTTGTATCTTCATTTATTTGTAAACTGTAAGATTGTAATGGTGATGGCCAAAAACTGCTTTTGTGCTTGTCTCTATTTCCCAGACTCTCACTGCCAAAATATGAAAGTTATTTCATAGATTCAGGAACAGAAGTTTCCCTACATGTACATAGAAATCCCCAGGGATAGAAGCAAGAACTAAGTGTTGTTGTTGTCCATAACTTTGCTGTAAAAGGAAATAACAAACTGTTATAATAAAACATGAATATCACACTCTGAAGTTTGATGTAGGTGATGGGCTTTCCAGTTGCATCATTTATATTCCATTTTCTTTTTAACGTCTCAAGCTTACTCGGATTTCTGATGCAATAGGAAGAAATCACAGTTACTTTAGCTAGGTTTCCATTTCAAGCCTGCCCGAGCTCCTTGCACTTAAATTCAATGTCAGCCTTTTCCCACAAATGTATGCTGTTAAAGAAGAGAGCTAAAATTCACAAAGCTGTCAGGTAAGATATCCATTAAGATAGGAAGATGCCAGTGTTCAAACTTCAACATTACAGCATTAAATCTCAAAGGAATTCACTTTGTTCATAAGAAACAAGGGAGGAAGGAGTGTGAGATGCAAGGGGGTCGGGGAGAGGATAAGAATATCGAACAATATGACAGTAAAACAGAAAGCACAGATTGAGGAACCACAAGTAATCTGAATTCCTCAACTAAGACTTGTCAATGAGATTTTTAGCATTTGATATGTACTTTTAATTAAATTATGGCCCAGAGTCAGAGAACAAAGCCAAAGGCACAGTTTTTTATTTCATTTTTAGAACAGAGATCTTATCTTCAACAGCATTTCATGCACTTCTAATTAAATATGGATTTATGGCTTTAAAGTACCTGGAAACACAGCATGACTTTTAGGATTCATCCTATGCTGAACTCAGAGCAGTACAGTAAAAAGCAGTCAAAGGATGCAGCCCCTCAGTGAAGCCAGGGACAACCTTCTTAGTAGGTTCAGAGGGATATGAATATGATATTTGGAAAAGAGTTCATCTTCTCCATTGTATGGAGAAAAAAATTCCTATACCTTGCAGTAATTAAGAAATCTATCTCTTTGTGTGCAAATATATTCAAGAAAACTTTAACTGTGTTTGTTTGTAGCAATAGAGAATAATCCTGTACGGAGCTGGAGATTCATGAATAGTGACAAAAGTACAGTCTCAATCCAGTGGTTACGTTTTTACCACGCCGGTCAAATCGTACATTTATTGGCAACTTCTCACCTCATCACACTGTTTAGGAACTATAATATCCTTTCTTCCAGTGTGGAAATTTCTCAAGAGTTTTGCTTGTGGTGATGACTTGTTAAAAATATTTAATCTAAGTTTACTGATTCTCTTAAAGTAGATGTGTGAGCTGGGTGAGAAAGTTACTTCCAGTCTTGAAATAGTGAATGAATGTCAGAGTCTTATTTTACAGTGTTTGTATAAGGAGAGAGTGTGGAAACATTAATAAAGTGAAATCAGTTGAGGATCCCTTGATATTGCTATGGGAAGATAACTTCTTGAAGGTCAATTGTGCTTAAAACCATGTTATGGCTCTACAGCGAACAAAGTAATGCTTATGGGTAACTGAAGATATATGTGCATAAAACATCGGATTCAGGAAGCTGTATCCTAACACAAATCCTTCCATGATAGAATTACCTAGTAAAACTGAGGATAATATTGCTGGCTCAGAAAGAATGTGGTTTGTGCTTGCAAGGGACCAAAGTCTGCGGTGTGTGATATGCTTACAGAATCAGACAGATGGGAGTTTCTTGCGTGGGCAGTGTGTTGATATTATTTTTCAGTGTGAGATGTGGCTGTTAAGGCAGGTTAGCAATAGTTCCTATTTTTTCCAGGACTAGCATAAACAGTTTCTAAGTGTATGCGGCTTTAAAATTAAATTGGCTTCATTTTTCAGTTTTGAACATGAGATTCATAGTATATGATTGCTAAAGCTCATTTTTCCTGGGATTTTCGGAGAATTTCAGAAGTTAAAAGAAAAAAAAATTAATGAGTCACCCCAAAATATACACATATTTTTTATTCTCATTGCAGTACACTTTTTCTGCCTGCAATCTAACTGTGGGCAGAAAAGATTGCTAAAAATAGGGTTCCTCAAGGAGGAATCCTGGTACAAATTCACCAACTGCCAAAATACACCATCACAAGAGAAGAATCAGACTTGGTGCACTGCAGCCTGTTTACAGTGATTCTTGTATTTAATCACATTTCAGTTTCTGTTTCTGTGAGATGATTTCAAAAACCTTTGGATCGTATTACATTACACTGAAGAGCACCGATCTCAGTTCACTGTGACTGTGCTCAAAAAAACCCCAATTTTTGTGTGAGAAAGATAGAAGCCTTTTTTGAAGTTACTGAGACTAGATGACTTATTTTCTATGTATGTTCTCTTGAAAATTTGTTTTGGAAATCTGTTTGAAGATCAGAATAAATCAAATTATTTCTTCTGATAAATTGCTATTTTTCCATCTTCGGTGAAAAATCTCATGTTTTACTTTATTAACAGGTAACCCATAACTATTAATGTGTGCCCTTGATCTTTGAAACCTCAGATTCAGCTTAAAATATTATTTATTAGAAAGCAATTTTTTAATATGAACAGAATATATTTTATCAACGAATGCTAAAACAGATAATGACCTTGCTCTGCACCTTCAGTAAGGACTGAAAATTGAACAGCAAATGCAGAACACTGTGCAGAACCACCCTCCACAGTATTGACTAAGATTTTAAAGGTAAATTAATTAGAAATAATTTAGCCAAATATAAAACAGACATCAGTAAAAGCAGCACAGATCTCCACTCTTAATCATTGTTGATTTATGAAAATAAGTTTACGGCTACTTTCCTGAACCTTGTAAACTTCTGCCAAGATATGAATTATACTTCTTTCCTTTTGTAGGTCATACAGTAAAAGTGAACATTTAAACCCACAAGTTCAAAAATAGTCATAACAGAAGGCTTAGGCCACAAACACAGATCTTTTCTGGTATTAATGTATAATTTTATATTTAAGATGGCTGAAGTACAGGAAATTATTTTTCATATATTTTCTCCCAAAATTTCCTCTGGCAGTTGGGTAGTTCTTTGAAAATCTCCTCTCTTAGCTACCAAAATGTATTAGAAGACAATCACAGATGACTTCAGCTCCTTACCAGTGAGAGGTATTTATTAAGTCTGTCTATGCAATGTTAGTTTTAACCACCTTCACACTTACCCTAAAATATTCAATAAGGTATGAATGTGAGCATGGCCTGTTACTCAGTTCACTCATTAGCTAAGCTGTGCAATGGCTATTATGTTGAATTATTTTGATGATTTTCAATTATCTTATCTTACTCCATGGAAAACACCTTTTCAGATTTTCCCTTGAATTTCTCTTATGTTTCCTGGATCCATGTCTTTGAATGGTGACCTCAAAAGGAAAGGGATTCATTTGATGATGAAAATGTCTCAGACAAGAAGAGGTCCAAATTTTTCAGTACTTCAAGCAAAATGCAAAAGTCTGCATTTTCTATGGCTGAGACCACACAAGCACACATAATTACATTACGTGGAAGTGACAATGGAAACTTAATTTAAACTGATACACTTTCAGCCATGCGATTTTGGAGTACTCTAATTTTTCTAGGAACTATCCCTAGGGCAAGGCTTATGTTGCCTAGAAAGAAGGTTTAAAATATTTCAAAAATTTTCAATCCTCCTTATCAGCTACTTATCCTTCCTGAGAAATTTCATGTCCCCAAAGGCTTTTTCAAATAATCTAACCTGATGTTAAAAGTTTAGTATATTCAGTCGGGAAATAAAAATGTTGTCATTATTTGTATGGCCACTTAACTCCAAAAAGTTCTAATATTCACTGTTGCATAATCAAATAACACATTCATGAAGAATTAATAGGATAACATTCAGATGTAAATTACAAATGTAATTTACAAAGATACATTACAAAAACTAAGGTAATTAAAGAACTCTGTAAGCTGCTTGAATGCACTCTATAAGCAAAAGACAACTTTGTCGAGTCTTATTTGAAGTTAATAATGCACAAAAGCTCACTCTGAATATGTTTTAAAATGTTGCCCTCCACTTTCATACCTAATAATCATCTGTCTTACCACAAAATTTTTTTCCTAAGCTTTAAAAAAAGATAATTTATTTTCCATTCTGCTTTTATAAAAATTAATATATAGGTATATTCATTCCTGCAAGCTCAGCACTCCAAAATTTCACCAGCCAAATGTTTTAGCCTAGTCAGAGTTTCTATGTAATTTTTTCCACTTGAATTTTCTTGTGGTAATTTTGAAATGCTTATGGAATCTTGTAGCATTTAAACATATCTATTGCTTTGTTTAGTAGAAAAGCACATAAGCTCTTATTCACAATTATTTATCACTATGATTACAATATAAATGTTGATTTTCTTTTCTCAGGCAGCTCTATATTTTTCTAATTAGGCTTCAGAAAAACAGCATTAACATAAGCAGGAAAAAATAAATTGATGAGAAATGCATCTTCAAGATGCTTGCGAAGTTGTGAGAATATTTTTGTATTAACAGTACTCAAGCATTCTCTATTGCTGCTTAGTAAAGTATTTCTCTGAAGTATAAATCCAGTTTAAGAAAAAATTTAAATAAATATTTTAGTAGAGGATATATATAAGTTGGAGTCTACTCTCCTTAATATGGTCTATATAATTATTATATTTTTAACATGCACGGGAACACAAACACATGTACGTACTTCTTTGCTGACTTGCTCATTTAGCTGATGCAATTAGTCCTCCACTCATTTCACTAGAGGGGAGCATTTGTCTGTCATTTCTCAAAGTATTTAATGCATGAGGAATTACTAGCACACCCACCCACTTTTGTCTCCTTTGTTTAGTTTGGGGGTAAAAGGGAGTGCTGGCTTATAGATAGGATCTCATGAATCACTGTGGGAACTGCACAGCAGAGTCAGATATATGTATTTCCTAACCTTATTGCTATTGTGATAAATGTCTTCCTATAAGCTGTAGCAATGACTCACTTGTGCACACACTCAACTTCAACCATCTGACCATAGTCACACCCCAGCTACTGAAGAAACTGCAAAATGAGGCAACAAGGTATATAGAGTTTATGAGCCTGTATAAGTAGTACCAGCAGGTTATGCTCACTACTCTTAGTGATTCAGAGGATAAATATCACATTGTTTGTGAGCTGCTCAGAACACATCATTTGGAAGATATGGGCAAACTTCTGTGTGCATTGAAACCTGTTGTGTGTGGTTGGTTAGCACGGCCCCAGTTTCAGTAGTTCTTGCCTCACCAGTTGCTGTCCCAAACACCAAACATCATTTCACAGTGCAATGTGAGAGGACTTTTCCATGAGCTCAAAGGCATCAAAATGTTGCAGTTCCATTGGAAAGTCAAGGGCAACTGAAACTGTTGAGCAACTTTTAAGAATCTGAGAGAGGCTGTCATCTGCAGCCTATTACACACTCTTCTTGCCTAAGACTAAAAGCATTTGTTAATACAGGAGCCTTCTTCTAAATGATGCTTTTTTGGTTTTGTTTTTTTTTTAAGTCCCTTTGAGTGTGAATCTGTGCTGTTCACACAGTGCGAATAGTGCATATCTATTCAAGACAGATGACAGCTTCCATTTTAAAAATCATATTTGGATTAAATTCTAACACTAATTTTTAAGAAAAGCAATAGAGTTATTAGAATATTGTATAACTGAGGTGGTTAAGAATAAAAGAAACAGGTATATTTGTAAAACTACTGTTGTGCTCAAATCTTTCAAATGTCCATGAATTATAACTGCAATTCTTAACAAGTGAGGGTATTGAGAATAGTGTTGGAGACAGGAAATGGCATAAAAAATAACATAGGTTCACATCCTTTTAGTTATACACTTTCATCTCTAAAAAGTGAGAATTCACTTTTTTTCCACTGTACATTACTCTCAGTTCATGATTCTATTAACTAATACATGGTGTACGTTTATATCCTATTATTTCATATCTTAGAGCAGGGTATTTTATCTGAACTAGATATTTAGGCTTTGTATATAGTTAAAGAGGAAGACAGACAATCATTCAGACCATTTACCTTTCCCTTTGTTTGATGGTTGGATGTTTGGATCTTAGCGGTCTTTTCCAATCTTAATGATTTGATGATAAGAAAGAATGAGTTATTCTTGAAGGATTTGTTGCCTATAGGGGGCAATTAGCACCAGATAGCTAACTTAGATTTAGGAAATTGTAGAACTAACAGACATATCCTTCACTGTGACTAGCTCAAATATGCAGTTTCTGTGGCAAAAGTCATATTGCAGAACTCATTGCTCATCAGAACATATGAAAAAATAGTAATTATCCAGGATAATCAAAATATAGTACAGCAAGATCAAGATCCATGGACTGAGGAATCACTGTCTCCCTCAAAACAGCATTTCCCCATTTCTAGCAGACATTGAAAAATTTGATGTTTGATGACCTTTGGTATTCTAACTTTCTGTACAACTGAAAAAAAGGAGAAAATGAATTTCATAACGTGTTTTATTTTCCTCCAAAGAATATAGATTTTAAATGGAAATACAATGTTCTTAGAGAGGCCCTGTTAATAACATTTTAGTGTTTGAGAGCAGTGTGCATGCAGTATTTTTAGTCCATTTAATTTTTAGATTTTTTTCTGGTTTGATCTTAATATACCACAGATTTTATATTTGCTGCATTTTTAAATTTTCATTTAAACCTCCATAGTAGAACAAACTTTGCTGGAAGAAAAAAATAATAATTAAAAACAAAAATTTAAAATGCCTTCCCTCCAATCATTTTTTTATGGATATGAAGAAAAAAAAAATATGAAACAATGTTTTTTCTTTGTTTCATAAGCATTATTCACCTTAATTTCAGTGATTATGTTTATGTTGGAAAGGTGAAATATTTGAAACCTATCAGACTGCAAAAGTGTTTTTTATCTTTCATTCCTGCTTTATCTGGGCTTTACATCTGTATTTCTTGTTCCTGACATTTATGTAGTAATTGAAACTCATCTAATTGACCATAGTTAATTCTAAGGATACTTCCTGTAGTTGTATTCAGTAAATCATGAACTTTTGAGCTTATTTCAGTGACTAAACTTCAGCTATTTTTTTAAATTGTATAATTAACTTCCATTTGCCAGAAAAAAAAATATTATTTCATACTTCTTCCTGTTGGCTGCTAGTCAGGCAATGTATTATTTTGAGAATAAATGACAAGAAAGATATGTTCTATGGAGATTTGCAAATAACACAACAACATATAGTTTGTTCCATCTAAACTCGTCTCTACAAAGATAATGAGTATGAATGCCTTTGAGGACTTAAACTTTTGGTCATGCTGAGTAATATAACTAGGTTATGACTTAAGACAACTGCAGCAAAGTAGAGTTTGCTTGGTGCATTGTGGCTTTCTTCATAGGTTTGTGTGAAATCAGACTACCAAGAGATTTTTTTTTTAGATAGCTTTGTTCCCCTCTACCACATGAATGACTGAAACATTGCCTCATGCCCTATGGACACTGCCCACATCAAGACACCTGTCACAGCAGGAAGTTCTCTTGTGGGACAGTGAGGCTCACAATACTAAGCTGCCACCAGTTTTGAGGTAGCATCTTAAACGAGCTGCAGCCACAACAGTAGATTCTCCTCTTCTTCATAGTTCTAGCTCTCAGTGTGTTAAAGATCATACCACGTCCTTTTTAATATGTGGGGTTTTACAGTAGCACTGCACAAGAGATAAAAGGGGGCTCTGCTGTAGAAGCAGTCATTTCAGTGAGCCTCATGCCTCACGTTCTACATGCAGCTATTCCATTGCCCAAGAATTGAAGTCTTCCCTTTGTGTTTTGTCCATTGAAAGACATTAAGAGGAATAATCAAATGTCTTCCTAAACCAGTCAAATTCTTCCAAAATCTTTTTTTCAAAATCTTCTGAATATCAGTCAAATCTTCCTAAAAGAGGAAATTATATTCATAACTGAGAAATAAACTAGCTGTAATTTTCTTTTATTAGAGGTAGGATCCATACAATTACTTCAATTGAAACTGGTGAAGCTTTGGAGGGTGACACCTTTCATGCTTCTCCATCTGAATTCATCGGAGGAGCAAGTGACTCTTTAGAATGAGACTACCTGTGTTTTGGATATGGCACGCCTTAAAGTTCAGATTTGAGAGCTTGGGCTTCAAAATAATGGTTATGGAGGCTAATATATAAAGGTGTAATAGTAGTGTTTACTAAAAACTGTTTCAAAAAGGTTTGCTATACAAAAATTTGATTTACTTCTATATCACCCTTTCCTTCTTAAGTAGGTGGGGAAAAAAAACAACTGCCAAGGAATAGGCTACATACTGGGTGGCTTGGTGCAGTTTTCTTCATACTAACTTTCCCATAAAGCAATTGGATCTAGTCACCATGGCAAATAAACAAATAGTGTGCTGGGTTGACATAGCGCGGCATCTCCTGTGTTCTCTTTCCTGCTTCAGCTATCAACCGGACTTACAGGAAGTAGAGTTGTCTACTCTGCAAAAATAAAAGATTAACAGTTATTTATTGGAATGCGATCTCTTCAGAAATAAACACTAGTAGAGGTTGAAGTTAATTATGCACTTAACTTCTGGTTAATGTCTAACCAGTTAGGGCACTCTGTCTACCCATAATTTCAGCAAAAAAAAAATTACAAGATGACTCATGTAAACAATGGATTAGTCCTATCTTGGGTCTACACAAAAGTTTACTATTTTTTGCTAAGAAAGTGTGAGCTGTCAAGAAATGTAAATGTTCCATACAGCCCATACTGTTGATGAGCCATGAAATCACTTTGATGTTTACTAAATCTTTCACAATCAGATATGATTGGCTTAAAATAAAATACCTCACAAAAAAATAATTGTACTTATGAACAACTATCCTAATACTTGCACTAGAGATATTTATTTAATTACTTTATATTTCCCACATAGACTTTCCTTGATCAAAGTTAGCTTCTCCTGCCCTTTCACAATTCCAGCCCTCACATAACTTTGTTGCTGGCTTCAAATTAATTCATCTACTAGTCTCCCCATATGAGCTAGATACATTGGAGGAGCACAGTGGAAAGAGTATTATATTTCACTCTCTATTCTTATGAACACCAGTGTTGTCCTGTTCTGGGAAATAAGGCTCTCAGTAAATCATCATGGACTTTGAATTCCCATTATCACTAAGTTACTTTCCATTTTGCAAGCTTTGCATCCAGTTCCTACATTCTTGAGTCATTCTTGTTGTTTAGGCATACAGGATCTAGTTGTATTATGTTGTTTTTTTAACCTTAAATTTCTCTTTCAGGTTCATGTTTACAAAATGCAATCTGAAAGGGTCTGAATAACATTTATTTTCATAAATCTAAGCAGCTCATTACCACTTCCATCAGAAGAGGGCTGGCCAGCAGGGACAGGGATGTGATTGTCCCTCTCTACTCTGCTCTTGTGAGGCCCCGTCTGGAGTACTGTGTCCAGGTCTGGAGTCCCCAGTACGAGAAAGACAGAGAGCTGTTGGAGAGGGCCACAAAGATAATCAGAGGGCTGGAGCACCTCTCTTATGAAGACAGGCTGAGGGAGCTGGGCTTGTTCAGCCTGGAGAAAAGAAGGCTGCGAGGTGACCTAATTGCAGCCTTTCGGTACCTAAAGGGAACCTATAAACAGGAGAGGAATCAACTCTTTGAAAGGGTAGATAACAGCAGGACAAGGGGAAATGGTTTTAAGTTGAGGGAGAGAAGATTTAGGTTGGATGTCAGGGGAAATTCTTTACTATGAGAGTGGTGAGGTGCTGGAACAGGCTGCCCAGAGAGGTTGTGGACACCCCGTCCCTGGAGTGTTCAAGGCGAGATTGGATGGGGCCCTGGGCAACCTGGTCTGGTATTAAATGGGGAGGTTGGTGGCCCCTGCCTGTGGTGGGGGGATTGGAGATTCATGATCCTTGAGGTTCCTTCCAACACGGGCCATTCTGTGATTCTGTGATTTGCATAAATTAGACTCAGCAACAAAATACTATTTTTCACTATTTTTCAGCATAGTCACCACTATTAGCTATACATTTTTGACAGCCATGAACAAGGGCCTGTATGTCATACTTGTAAAAATCTGTGCCAGTAACCCGCTGTTTCACAGCTGCTATGATAACATCGTTGCTAGGAAAATGTTGTGAACACAGTCCATCTTTCATCGGACTGTACTGTGGGTGTGGGAGGACAGTGCAGCCAAGACTGCCAACGTGCTGCATTGTCTTCAAACTGATATGGGGCCTGATGTCATTGTGCTGCAAGGGCAAAGTTGTCTTCTTCTCTGGCCTAACTATGGAAGTACAAGCCTTCAGCTTCGTCAGCATTACAATGCAGCAGTCAGAGTTGATGGTTTATTCAGGAAATCCTGAAGGCTCACCCCTTTCCTAGCCCAAAGCATGTCACTTTATCCATTGAGGACTTAGTCTTGAACTTTTTCTTCAGTGGGGAATTCACGTCACCACTCCATGGACTTCTTGACTCCAGCTCGTAGTAGTGACACACTGCCTCGTCACAGGTAATGATGCAATCCAAGAAACTGTCACCTTCAGCCTCATATTGGTTTAATAGGTCCTGACAAACTTGCAGAAGTAGGAAGCATTACCTTCACATAATGTTCCTGTGTGAGCATTCATGGGATCCACCTAACACAAACTTTTTGATATTCCAAAGTTGCCACCATTGTTTCCAACTCATTGAAGCCAATATTCAGCTCCATACACAGTTCCCTGATCATAATCCACCAATTCATGTGGATAAGCTGATCAAGATGCTCTTGATGCCTAAATGCTATTTAGGTATTGATAGCTGGAGGTTTATCTGAGATTAAGATGTTTGTAATAAACCTTGAGAACTCACATTTTTTTCTAATGTGAGCTGAGAAGCTTAGATGAAAACATTTATTTGAAGCAAAAACACTTCCATTTCCCTTGCAAAATGGGAGAAAAAATATCATTTGCAGAAAGCTGAGGATATTCTATTTTATGCACAAGTAATCTGGAAATGAAAGTTTTATTATGAGTCGATTTTTTCGGTTCTGTATCTGATCACTTTTTCTTTCTATATATGTTGGTTTCTGGAAGGCATGAGTCGATATTTAATATAAAACTCCAACACTTTTTTATTGGTAACAGTATTACAAATGCTCGTCTAATGCATTAAGCAAACTATTGCAGGATTTGGTCTCGTGTCATATAAGGACAGAACGGCATTTGTTGAGACACTGATCTTATCCTTATCAGCATTAGTTCTTTGAGCTTCTTAGATAATATGCTACAAAGAAGAGTGATGATCAGAAATTGGATAATACTGCAAAAAGGGAGTGCTTCTTCTAAAATGTAAAAAATCTTTAAGAGGTTAGGGAAAAAGGTAGAGAGTGCTTATGCACTGTGTTGAAACATCTACTGATTTTCTCCTCCCATCTCTACTAGAATGTTTTATCCCTCCTAGGTGGTGAGAAATATTTTAAAGGGGAGTTTCTTTGTATATTCAGCAATGTGAGAAAGCTATGGGAGAGGTGTTCCCTGAAAGAAATGACTCATCGGGTTGATTCTATAAGAATACATTTTTTGTTTACTGTGGAGCTACTGAAATAAGATATATTTTTATTTAGGCATGTAATTTTCTGTATATGCACCTAAAATTATTAATTCATAGAACTGCTTGAAATGATATATCTACTACTTCCAGAAAGGGCCCCATGGTTTTTTGTTATTTCACAAGCACTGCCTTTGTTTTTGAAAGCAAATATTGGCACATATCCCAAGTCATAGGAAAATTTGCAGTCTTTCTTTGATAAGAAAATTCTGAACATTTTTCCTCTTTGCTTGCTACTGAGAGAGTTACTTATTCTGACCAAGCATTTACTAGCTAAAATGCTTTTTGAGCCCCAGTGACTGAAAAAAAAATACCTCTGGTCAGCCAGATGACATCGGATCTACAGTTTGTTTTTTGGTTTGGAAGACTGAATCTAAACAGCATATTGCTTTGTAACAGCAAGGTTAAGTGTTTTCAGGATAGTACTTTCTCTGCTATTGAAAATGCTCCATTTTGTTTGAAACCCTTCTGCCTGAAGCTGAAGTCTCTCTAGATTCTAAGCTATTAAGGTTCTCCCTCAGTCCAATAAATATTTAATTACTCTACACAAAAGGAAGCAGATTTTGACAAAAGAGGCTTTTCCCTCTCCCTAGTGACTGTAGAAGTTTAATCCTTTACCTTTGTCTTCTTAATTCTTCTTGAATTAGTCACTTACATAAATGGTGTGAATACTACATGTGTTACTAAGGGCTGTGAATTTCAGCCAGTGTCCAAACACCTGAAAGTTGATGTTGCAATGCCAGGTCTAAGCATGACATCTAGGCTATACATGGAAGGGTATAGCTATAGTACACTCTCCATTTAGATAAATTACTGTCACTCATACTAATGTGAACCAACATATCTTAATGAATCTACATTTCAGATGTTTTGTGGGGTTTGTAGTGTGTGGGTTGCATATTATAAACATTCTCGCATATTTATAGCTATCTTAAAGTTATGTGGCAGCCGGAAAGTTTTTCTGTTTAGTATTTGAGTAAAGACTTATTGATTTTGCTTCCCAGTTTAAGACAGGTGCCTAAAACAAATTGACTAGATTACACTGTAAATTTCTGTTTTTGAGAGAGTTCAGATTATTAACAAAGTAAAATTTAAATCTTATATAAGCCGAAGTTAATAAGAAGCATCTTACCCCAAATTTCATTGTTACTGTCACAGATCCAATATTTAACTTTGGGAATGGGAACTATATACATTCTATGAAAACAACTTCTTTAGTGGTCAACTTGAAGCTATAGCACTTGCCATCCTTTTACTGGAGGATCAGTTACTGGATCTTGAACATATCAAAGGCAATGAAAAGGTTTGAACAGACCAAAAAAATGGCTATGACTATCACAGTCAAAATCTGTGAGGAAAACAGTTCATGAGGCTAAAAGTGTGTGTTTAGGGGAAGGATGTGCCTTTGTACTTTTGAGCTGCAATCTTGATTAAATTCAGAAATGATTAAATGATTGAATATTTACAGCGCAGTTACACATGAAATGTATGAATGGCGAAAATATTTAAAATTCTCTTCTGATCTGAATAAGCTTTCCAGCATTATATAGGTCCCAAGAGGATGAACTGAACTACAATATTCAATTCCATAATTTAATTTATTCAAAATTTCTTAGAAGAAACGCATTTGAGGATGTATTGAAGTTATGAGTCTATTTTTATTGCCCTGCTAGAGAACATAGTAAATTGACTTGATAGGGGAGCCTCTCCTATCCCCCTCTTTTATACTAGAAATGAGTTGTTGATGTTCCATATGTTAAGGTCAAACAATAGTACTATAACTATTCACCTTATCTAAGTAGACTGACACTTTTCATGTCAATTTCTATCATGCTACAGTTAGTTTAGTCTTCTGTTTCAAGGAAGATCAAACATCAAACCTAAAATTACTTACTTTGAATTGAAAGCCTATTTTCATTTCTTCCACTTGTAGTCTGACTGTTCCATCAAAACAATAACTCTGCTGTTTTTGTGGCCATTATGAATAGACTGTTGTTAGCTGTCCACCAAAGACCAGAATCCAACATTTTTCAAGCTTCTAGGAAGAAAACATATAGCAATATTGAGTTCCTCCTTTTACCTAGTAAACCTCACCGATAAAGTCAGAGACGCAGAATGTCTAATTCATTATTGTTCTAAAATTAATTTTCATCTGAAATGCCCAATTGCATAGTTTAGAGCTTAAGTCAACAAGAGAAATGTTGTAATAAAATGCAGAGAATGTTTACTGGAGTACACGTGTGTACTTATGTACTTATATGTGTATGTTAACTTTATTATTTCCATTATAAACAACAAAAACTTATGCTATGCCTATTTATAATGCTTGCAAAAATGTTCAGAGATCCAGCTAATAACACATTAGCACTTAGCCAGCTGGAGAAATGGTGATTGTTGCCAATTACGTAGAATTCTTCTGATAAACAATAGTTCCTCCCCCTCTTGAAACATATGGAAATGGACTATTGTTATTTTAAGTGCTGCTGTACTGAAATGGCACCTGTGCTTGCTGTAACATGGAACATTACAATCCAAGTGAGAAACAAAGCTCCATGGAACTCCATGTCCTATTGTATTCGTCACAGAATCTATGAATCTATTCAAGTCAAAAGAAAGGAAAAAGAATGTAAAGTGGCAGCTACCTTCACTGCTTTCATTTGGACCATGTTCACCTATCATTTGCTTTGCCCATACTACCAAAAGACTGGACATGTCTGTGAAACAATGAAGGTGGTCAAGAGAATGCTAGTTTTTTCACCTTTTTTTTTGTTGTTGTTTAGTTTAGTTTTTTTTTTAGTTTTTAGTTTTTAGACATGCCTCACATTTCTATTCATTCAACTTCTCCCATTGTCACCATTTTTTTTTAAGTTGTTCTTCTATTGTATTTCAGTAATGGGAACAACCAAATTTGTTTTTACAAATCTTGAGCTGACAAAAAATTTATTACTATTAAGATAATTCGAAGTCTTTAATTTTCTGCATAAATCTCTCCTGTACCAGTGCAATTTATGAAATAGTCAGTTTTATAGCCCCTAGAATGGTTCATTATGGTAAAGCAAAATGCTGCTGCTGTGGTATATGGCTTTTTACCAAGGAAGGGCCTTCCCCTGTTATTAAATTAAACTCCTACATTTTGAACAAGCAATTTAAACATTTTTATTCAGATGAACAAAGGGATTTTTTTTCTTTTATTTCGAAATGAAGTAGAAATATGAGCATTTCTGTTCTTTCATTAAGTTTTGTTTTGTTTTGAGAACAAGCAATTATTCAAGCTTTCAGTTGCTCCATATAATGTGGCCTAAGTACAAAGATTTATGATCATATTGAATTGCAAAACACCACAGTGAACCAATACAAAATACAGAAAGCTGAAAATCAATGTATTAGCTTATATTCTCCTCAACATTCAGTAGGTGAAAAAATATCATTACCCAAACCATTTTTTAATATATGTATAAACTTGTGCAGGCATAATTTTATTTTGAGTATACTGATATTCACTTTTAAGAGTAGAGCAAAGCTCCAATATTATCTGCAAAGTCTGATAAAAGATTCACACAAATTAATCCTCCAGTGCATAGAGACATTAAGATTTTGATTTTGGTTGTATGTGTGTGTACATGTATCATATTCACATTACTGATGTCTTCTCAGTGTAGACTCAGGTTCTGATTTGATATTTTATTTTCTCTGTATCCAGAAAAACCCTTCTAAGTATTTTCTCTATATTCAAAGGTATGGTCTGCTGAGTATATAAACAGTATGCTAACTGCAATTGGCATATTAAATCAGTATGTCAGCATTGATTTCTCCATCCTCTATGATTAAGCCAAAAAATGCTGAATAGTCTTGATGTATTATAACATTGTAACTTTCTCCAAAAAGAAAATAAAACAAACAAACAACAACAAAAATAAGTTTGATCAAAGCCAATTAATAAAATTAGAGTTAAATACTTTACATGCACTAATAAAAAAGTCTGCTATAGTCAATATTCAGATCTTTTTATCTGCAAGGCTTTCCCATAAATGTTGCTTGCCAAAAAGCACTGGAATGACCTCCAAGATAGGCTACTTGACTTGTACTCCTGTTTCTATTTTAATTCAAATTTAAGTGGTAAATATTTACTAATTACCCTCTGGATAAATAATTAAGAAGACATGGTCTATTTTGCTAAAGCAAAGTTCATCTGGCAGCACTTTCAAATCATAATCTAGGCAGGTCTATCTTGATTAAATGTCCTATTTCTGTATCACTTTAGAAGTTTCAGAAATGTGTAGATTAAATATATATGGAGGAAACAGAAGCAGTAGGGCCTCAGACATGACAGCACCTCCATGTAGCCTTCTCTGATGGGAGTTTGGTGATATTCCTGTTTAATCTTGCCCACATGCATTGTCCCCTCTACTGGCCCCCATCATATCACTAGTTCAAGATCAGTTCTTCTATGGTCTTACTTACTTGTGACAGGGCATTTTAGGATGTTGTGTAGACCAGGGTCTGGGGAGCTGGGGTCTGTAGGGGACACCTGCCCTGAGTAGGGAGGACATGGCCTGTCAGGACACAGTCTGACAGGCTGGTTCCCCAAAAAGAAGACAGGCATCTTGGGGGGCATTAGGGGAAGCCCCAGTTCCAGTTATCAAGGTCCTCCTGGACACAAGAATGGGTTGAATTTGGGCAGGATGTGGTCCTGCAGTTGAGCCTGGCTCTCCAGTGCCGACGGCTGGCAGGGCAGAGTGATGGAGGGCTGGAGACCAGCCCTTCTACAGCACCATCAGGAAATGGATGGAAATGGGACTGAAATGGGGTACCCACTCCTGGATTGGTTGGAGAAGGACCCAAAGAGCTATCTGATACTGAGGAATATTTTAAAGACCTTCATAAATGCTTATAACAGCCATATAGGAAAAAAGAAAGAAAAAGAAAAAGTCATAGCTGCATTGTGGGGAATTTAATAAAATGATTTATTCATCAAAAATTTTGCTTTAAAAATACAAGTAAAATTCAACGTTGATTAAAGAACAGGATAAAGTTTCATACTTTTAATGCCAGACTAAATCAACAGGAGATTCACATCTGGAATATTGCATTATTTTTATTTGCAGTCTTTCTTAAAAGCTCAGGAACAAGTGACATTATTAAACACATGATGAAGAATAGAAGGACAGATTGCTTAATTTAAAGAAGAAATCAACAAAAGGAAAAGGTGTTAGTGGCACAATTAGTGTAACTAACAATTAGTTATTAACACAGATAACAGAAAAGTCCATAAGAGATGTAAGATTGGATTAAAAAACCATCTAGCTATGCTTCAGGGCATACCTCAGATAATAATCAAGAGGTAGCAGGAAGCAAGTTCTTCTATTTTCTAAATTATCTTGTAAATTTGTAGCATGGAACTGATTACAATCAGTTATGATGTATGTATATGTTAGCAGAGTGATCTAAGTTAACTGAAAGTTACATATCACCTTAGTGACGTAGGTCAACAGATAGGTAACAGATCACAAAGTGTCTGAAGATCTATGCTATATATTATTGGATAGCATCTATTTTTCTTCAGTCAAGTTTTAGTTTGAAATAGTGAGGAGAAGATAAGTGAAGTGAAGTGAAATAGAGAAGGAGAAAGAGAAGGAGAGAGTAAGGATAGGAGAGGAAAGGATAGGAGAGGAGAGGTTTTAATTAAGTACAGTCAGTCTGTTTCAGAAATAAATAAGAATTCCAATGAAAATGGTCTCTACCTTTTCAGAGCAAACATAGAATCATAGAATCGTAGAATCATAAAATGGCCTGGGTTGAAAAGGACCTCAAAGGTCATCTAGTTTCAACACCCCTGCCATGGGCAGGGTTGCCAACCACTAGACCAGGCTGCCCAGAGCCACACCCAGCCTTGAACATAAATTCAAGTTTTGAAATGTACATGATGTCTTTGCTCTTACCTTTTTGATTTCTAGTCAATCAAAAGTAGGAGTAGCATATTTCACGTGTTGTGTACTTCCAACTGTGACCAGAAAATAAACATGAAGTCACAAGGAACTGAGTTCCTAAATGGTTTTTCTGTTTGATTTTTTTATTCAATAAACAGCTTAACAGAGCATTGATACATATTCTTTAACCTTTTAGACATTAACCTACTGATCTTTTTACTCCTACAAAATGTTTGAAAATTATAGGATAATTATTATATTTTCTTGAGATATTGACAGGAGCCAAAAATCTCATTTCAAGTCTCAAACTAAACTGCTGATAATATTGTTGCTACAGAGTAAGAATCAATAAATATTTTCATTTATTATGCATTGTGAGTTTCTTATAAAATAATGTGATTCAGGATATGGTTTATATATCAATCTTATTACACATAAATGTTAAATGTACTGCAATTTATATGAATAAGAAAAAGCACTTCAGATTATTTTTCTCACCGCTGATATTGTTTTATAGAGCTAGTGCCTTATTTAATGGATATATTTCTCTAGTCTTGTTAAAATCAGTTTCATTGAGCAACTGCTACAATAAAAGAGTGATATTTTATCTTTATCAGGATATTTTGCAAATGTTTACCTTTTCCCTTGCCTGTATTGAAGTTAACAGAGTTAAAATTACTGGAAAGGGAATTATAAATTGAGTAGTAATGTTAGTGAGGATCTACATTATTCTAATCAAAATAATGCAGATTCTTTCCTCTTCAAGGATCTCTAAGTAACACATGCTCTTTATATATTTACAACTTGCCAGTACTGTTCCTATCTCAGTCTGTGTCAATATCTTCTTTGAAGTCAAAAAGTGCAGTGCCTGTCTTCAAGATTCCAAAAGCATTAAATGTGGGAAAGGGAGAAGTGAGCAAGAAAGTCTAAATATGAGATGTGCTTGCAGCAGGAGGGTGAGAACTTCATGAGAAACATAGTCTGGACTAAGAAGTCTATTACAGAGGCTTAAGAAAGGATTTAAGAAAAAGGTGAGCATGAGGTAATCCTCTTTTTGCTATACTCTTACAGTTCGTGGAAATCAGCAACTAAATGCCTTCCTGCCCCAAAGACTTTGCCTATCTTCTTGCATTAGTATCCATTAATGGATGTGTTCACCATTTAAATGTATTCATTTTTGAATATATTTTAATCATCTCTATAATAATCTGTGAAGTATGAAAAAGCATTCTCATTTTCTTTTTGTGTTTACCTTGCAGAATCAAATATGGAGAAAATAACATACATGCTGATATGGAAATTCACTATAAATGTATATGTGCACCTTAACTTTATATTGTACATAATCTTTCTAATCTTTGTATTATTTGAAGTAAATAGAACCTGAACATGAATTAATGATATCCATTATTGTAGCTTCTACTATGAATATCGCAAAGAAGGAATTCTGGGTCGGGATACAAAACTTGCAGGTAAAACTGGAAAAAGACAAACTATACTCGGGGCATTTGTGCTCAGTAGAGTTTATTTTCCTAATAAACAATTTAAAATTGTGATTTATGCAAGTCTGAAGTGAGTGAGATTAAGTAAATTAGATAATATGAGATAGTATGGCAGTGCATTAACTTTGACAACATAATTTAGTCTCTCAGTTCATTGATGAGAAAGGTTTTTGCTATTATATTGTAGAAGCAAATATCTTTTTAGTTAATGATGTCCTGGTTACCGATCACAGGCACATCCACAACGTCTGTCTTTATTTGTCACAGTTCTTAACTCCGTATCCCAGTGGACATTTCCAACAGTTGTGGAAGGAAATAAAAAGATAGACTAAGCTCTTAGTTTCCTCTATTGTCAGGGATGGCAGAGTCCTTTCTTCTATTCAAGCAGTTAAATTCTGTCCCAGTGGGTGGAGGTGTCAGAAAAGATTGAAAATCTGACTCTCCTTTTAATTCTTTAAATCTCTCCTGCTGGTATAAATCAGAAATAAATTCACTAAAGAATTTTGAAATGATAATCTCACCATCTGTGTATACATATCTGTTTTTGTTGGCTCAAACCTTGAATTTTTTTTAATACTATCCTCGAACAAAATACTCAATTCTGTCTACTCAATAAACTGATCTGTTTCTTTGCATTTGTATGCAAGATGGTTACAATTCTATAGTAATCTGTATTTGTAGTAGATTTAGAATCCTTCAAGCTGGTAGGAATTTAGGAACATGTATACTATGATAAATGCTATGATAAATAGCAGTCATACTTCTTAATTTTAACAAAGGAATGGCATAGAAAAAAATTACTTAATTACCAGTTAAGTTTTNACATGATAGTGGCCTGCAAGTATCTAGAGGGGAAGGGAAGGGAAGGGAAGGGAAGGGAAGGGAAGGGAAGGGAAGGGAAGGGAAGGGAAGGGAAGGGAAGGGAAGGGAAGGGAAGAGTTCAGGTGGAAGGGAGCTACAAAAGTTGTTTAATCCAATTGCCTACCCACTTCAGAGATAATTAAAAGTTAAAACATAGTATTAGAAGCATTATCCAAATGTCTTTTGAACACTGACAGGTATGGTTTATCAAACACCTCTCTAGTAAGCCCATTCCAGTGTCTGATAGCCCTGAGGCTTAAGAAATTTTCTCTGGTCCCATTCCCATGCATCTTATCATTGATTACTAGAAGAGATCAGCAACTCCCTCTCTAGTTCCCCACCTCAGAAAGTTGCAGAGAGCAATGAGGTCACCCCTGGGCTTTCTCCAGACTGGACAGCCCCAGTGGCCTCAGTTTCTTCTGCCTTCCAGCCCTTTTACCAGCTTATCTGAATTCTGAATACATTGAAAATTCCTAACATTTTTTTATACTGTAGAGGTCAGAACCATGCACAATATGAAGTCTCACTAGTACTAAGTATAGCAGGAAAATCACCTCTTAGACTGGCTGGCTATGCTTTGTTTAATGTGTCCCAAAAAGTGATTTGCCCTCCTGTCTGATAATTACTGTTTGAAATAAGTGTATTATCTGGACCTGAAACAAAATAAAAATTGTTTTTGGTAATTTAGACCTGAGGATGAAGAAGTAGGGTATTCTAAGTTGGAATAGCACCAATGTTCGCCATGAAAAGGACTATTTATACAGGTTTATTCATAGATTAAATGTACAAAATAGACAGGGATTTGATGGATGGACTCTTTTGTGGATAAGACTGCATCCAGAGAGTTGCAGTCAACAATCTGATAACCAGGTAGAGACCAGTGGTGAGTAGTATCCCTTAAGTGTCTGTACTGGAACTGGTACTGTTTAATATCTTTATTAACAGCATGGAAATTTGGATTCAGTACATTCTCAGCAAGTTTACAGATGACACTAAGCTGAGTGTTGGAATTGTTATGAGAGAAGGGCAGCCATCCAGAGGGATCTTGACAGGCTTGAGAAGTGGACTCTCATGAAAATCATTAAATTCAATAAGGCTAATTGCAGTGTCCTGCACATGGGTCAGGACAACCTTACATAGCAACTCAGACTAAAGGATAAATGTATTGAGAGTAGCCCTGAGGAGAAAGACTTGGAGATATTGGTGGATGGAAAATTGGACATGAGCCTATGCTGTGTACTTGCAACCAAGAAAGCCAGCTGTATCTTGGGTTGCATCAAAAGAAGCATGATCTGCAGGGTGAGGGAAGTGATTGTCCCCCTCTTTGCCCTCTTTGCCCACCTGGAGTACTGAATCCAGATTTGGAGGCCCCAGAAGAAGAAAGAAATGGATCTTCTGGAGTGGGTCCAGAGAAGACATGAGCATGACCAGAAGGCTGGAGCACCTCTCCTATGAAGAAAGGCTGAAGGAATTGGTCTTGTTCAGCCTGGGGAAGAGAAAGATCTTAAAGGGTGCATATAAGAAAGATGAGGAGGGACTGTTTATCAGGAACTGTGGTAATAGAAAAAGGGATAACAATTTTAAAGTAAAATGGGTGTATTTAGATTAGATATTAGGAAGAAATTCTTTACTCAGAGGGTGATGAGTCACTGGCACAGGTTGCCCAGAGGAGCTGTGAATGCTCCATCTCTGTAAGTGTTCAAGATGTGGTTGGATGAGTCTCTGTGCAAGCTGTTCCAATAAGTGGTGTCCCTACTCATAGCACATGGGTTGAATTAGATGATTTAAAAGTCCCAAAACCAATCCCAAACCCAAACCACTTCATAATTATATGAAAATGCCAAAAGATAGATGTAAATTACACAATGATTGTTGTTTTTTTTTTTTTTACTTTAAGGACTAAAAGGAACTGAATGTAATTTATCAAGACAAGGAGACAAAAGAAAACGTAGATGGGAGAGCATGATGCAGATATAGTGTGTATATGCATATCTGGGAGATATTCAGTGACACATTTGTTGTATCCCACATTGACAGATGCATTCATTTTAAGAATGGCTCGAGTTTCTGGAGCTACTTATATTATCTATGCAGGAAAATAGTCTCTATGGAGATATTCTTGTTAAAGCATACTCTGCCACCCCTCCCTTTTCCCCCTTGCTTTAAATAATGTGACCTAGGTTTGAGTTTAATAGAAAGAAGGAAGAGAAGAAGAATTAAATAGCAATATGGATGTAGAAATGAAAGGGTTGTTCTAGGTTTTCAATTATGTTCATAATAGTAAATAAAATATGCTTTTAACTGTTCTCTGATTCTGATAAGGAATTGTCCATGACTATTTCATTTATATCTCCTACTCTCCAAAATAGACTGTGTGTTAAGATAGATATCCATTTGATAAAAAACTCTACAAATATCTTCAGAATTATTTGGGAGAGTGCTAGTAGATTAGATTCCTGACTGTGCCATGAATCAGTTTTACATTATAGGCAATTAAAAAAAAAACAAAAATGACAAAAGTGCTAGAACTTATTGGGTGAGATAAGGACAGTTTAACAGGAAACAAAAGAAAAAGAAGAAAAACCATCAAGGAAAATCATGCACAATGCATTTTTTTTCTGCCAGCCGACAGATGCCCAGAAAGCCCCTGAGCAATGACAGCCCACGCAGACCACTTCCTCCAGTTTTATTGCTGAGCATGGCATTCTGTGATGTGTGATACCTCTTTGACCAATTTGGGTCAGCTCTCCTAGCTGCATCCCTTCCCAGCTTCTTCTTCACCCTTTGCTGGGTGTAGTATAAGAAGCTGAAAAGTCCTTGTATCAGTGTAAGCACTTCTCAGCAACAATTAAATCATCAGTAGTTATCACCACTAAACCTAAAATATAGCATGATACCTGCTACTAGGAAGAAAAATAGCTCTATCATTGTCAAAACAAGGACACCTTTATAAATTAATTGAAAACCTTGTTAGTGACTAAAAATCTTTGTTTTATTTTCATTATAAATTTATTCATAGCTAGATTACGTCCTTTTGTTCTCATTAACAATGCTACACAATAGTAAACTAGAGCATATTCCATTTTATCAAACCCCTGATTTATGTAAAGTAAAAGGAAGATCACCAAGAATGTTGATAACAAATTCAGAATCACTGAATATTCAACTAAGATTGCTTCCAACATTTCCTGTAAATTAACTTAGTAATAGTGGGATGCTTTATATCATTATGATCAAGCAGAGTTTGTTATTGAATCCTGTGGTTTTTGTCTAGGCTTCTGGACCCTAAAGACATAATGAAGAATGAGAAAGTTAACTATTTACTACAGAAATCTATCTAGCTAATCAGTTCATACAATAGTTTCGTAGTAAGTTATCATTATGTTTTATTTTGAGTTTCTTCATACTGAAAATTATTGACCATTAGTGTTTATAGGATTCCTAAGGATTTAAAAGTGATAGATCTGAGTGGCTGCATGTTAGTCATTTGACTATCCCAATTACCATCGGGGGATGTTGCAGTGATTAAGAGTCACTCAGGATGTAGAATCTTGTCCAGTCTAACTTTGCTGACAATTTACTAGCAAGAATCTTAAATTGGTATGAAAAATGTATAAACTACCAACCTGTAAATAAACTGCCAATTCAAACAAATCACGTTTCAGTCCCGTAGCTTTTTCTTCCTGAAATACCATACAATTATTCATTGGTCAGCATCTGCTGAAAATAGTGGGATTGGGTACAACTTCTAACTGTTCCATCCTCTGCAATGTTACAAAAAAAGGATGAATATTCATACATATTCATGCAGACAAATAACCTCACCTTGGCCTCTGGGTTAAGCTGAGCAACTTTAGTGTATAAGACTGAAATTTAACAGCTAGTTTACTATGAGATGGAATCATATTTCAAAAGGTGTTACCCTCATAACTACAGTAAACAAATCTTCACACAATTATTGAAACTGAAATTCAGTTGACAGTTCAGTTTCAACTGTCATTGTGTGCATGCAAGTGTAGACTTCACAGACACAAAACTTGGAAAATTTTGATGTAAGTGAAAAAAGTGTATTTTCAAATCCAGTTTTCTCATCCAAAAGCAATGATGTTAGTTTTGTTTCAGTTTTAATTTTAATATAAAAATAGGACAAACGTTGAAAGAGAAACCTGATCAATGAGCTTGGAAATTAAACTAATACTGAGGAAAAGGCTGAGGTAGGGAAGCTGACTAGGTAAGTTACAATGCAATATGATAGGATCAAGTGAGTGGATACACAGATTGTTGTCTCCCTGTATGCCACTGGTTCATGTTCCCATTATTCCTATAGCGTCTGGTTATTATTTCTGCTAGTTTTCCTTCTGTAAGTCTCTCCTGCTGGGCTACATGAGAAAACTGAAGTGTGTGCCAACTTCTCACAAGGCTCTTCTTCTCTGGTTTTCTCTCCAAACAAATTTATTTAAAAAAAGNATGATATTTGGCTGTATTTTTATCTTTGTTGCCCTTTTTAATACAAATTTGAGGTTAACACCAGCCTACAGATGTAGCTCTAACACACTATGTGGTTTATGCTGAGCCATTAGAGCTATTAAAGTACAGTAAGTAGTGTAATAATATGAACTGTGCTTTCTGCATTACTGAAATGTTTCTTTCTTCACAATTCTATTGTGGTATTCTGTATGATTTATTACTGTGCAGCTCAGCTAATTTCAGTATTGCGTGTTTTACCTTGTCTGGGCTACTCACAAGTCTTTGAATGAAGTTCAGTTCTATTAGCAGTTGTCTTCAGCTAAGCATGTTCATCTGAACAATGGAAACACCCACTACCACTCTACCATGCTGCTATATGAATAGATAGTTTATTACTGTTGCATGTTTCGATGGATAACTCTGGCAAAAATATATATATATATATGTTAGAATACTTGTAACGGTTCAGGTGTTCTTTTTCAGCTATGTTTGTTTGTTTTTAAGAGAGGCCATTACTGATACCAAGGTCATGGAGTTGCAGAGGGAGTTTAAGCAGAAAAAATGATTTGAAATATTCCCCCTAGGGAGCTTAGCAGAGAAGTGGTAGCATCAAAGTGAGATTTTCCCAAGCTTCAGTTCAGAGTCTCTCTTCACTATTGTAGCCGTTGTTTTCAGTGGTTTATCTTGCCCCTTCTTTAGCTGAGTTTTGTATTAAAATTGAAGAGTAATAAACATTCTATAGAATATTTAGTCTTTCACTGGGAACTTTAATATTGGTCATTCTTTCTGAAGTATTGTTGAATGTCTCAGATAAACTACTGACAGACAACAGTATGTTAGACATGACTAATGGAAAATCTTTTCATCTATAAAAGTCATGGCACTTTCTTTTTCTGTTGAATAAAGCTTCATGTCCAGCTCTAGTAACAATGTAGCTGATATGTTCTTACTTTATCAGAAAATTATTGCATTACAAAATTGGAAAATCTTTAGGTTCTTTCTTTTCAGAACTGCACTGTGCTGAGAAGTGAGAGGGCAAAATGATGCTGAGCAAGCGTGCATTCACTGCGGAGCATAAAATGCCACATTCAGGATTTTTTTTCTTGAAAGATATAGACACAATGTTGCTGTATATCTTAGGCTATCTTGGCAAACCTTTGGATTTAGACTGTACATTGTCAATTTCATTGAAACCACAAAGGCAAATAGGCCTCCCTATGTCTAATCCATCACTTGAACTATTTTGATCTTTCACTTAAAGACAGCAATGCTAAGGACTGTGTTTTCAAGATTTACATGCCGTGGAAGGAGAAAGAGCTATGCTTTATCAACATCTTCTGTTAACCAAGAGGGAATTTCCCCTTATTTTGTAACTTACGGGGTACCTGAAGGGTTAGGTCCTTGCAATACTGTTATTTTGGTTGATTTTGGTAATTCTTTCACAAATGCTCATGGAAATACCTTGATACTCTAAATATATGACATTTCATATCATGTCTTAAAGATAAAAATAGTTAAGCATAATATTAAAAGAAAAGCAAAATGTCATCCAAAAGGGTTTGCCAACAGTCAGTTATGTCAGGCTTTTTCTTAAAAAAGAATATCTACTGTGGTTCCATACAAGGAATGTAGCAGTTCTTTTCTACTTCACCTTCTGTAGATGTTTCAGGTGTGCCATACAGAATGCTGTTAACTGATTGAGAGAACATATGATTTAAGAAAGAATTGTAAGACAGGTGGAAAAGCAATCAAAAAAACAGTTGCACTAGGACTGTTAGAAACATCAGGCTGAAGGATAAATACTAACCAAGTTACTCAAAGGATCAGCTTTTGATTCCATTAATTATCTTCTCATAGATATTAAAAGCATCCTGAGAAAACACAGTGGTGTTACAAACTGGAAGCAGTGTTAGTATTATAGAGAACTGAGACTCGATATGCAGAGCATGCCTGACAACCCTGAAGACTCATACACTTGGCAGAATTTTATGTTACTTCATATATGCTGAATATAGATGAGAAGGAAGATGGGTTAATGACAAGATGTAGCTATGAGAAAGGCAAATGCAGAATAATGTCTAGGATGATTTCAGGAAGATTTTAAGGCATCTTTAGGGTATAAGAACTATTTCATTTTGAGGTTAGAGACAGAAAAATGTTACTGTCAATTTTAAAGGACTTTGTTCACCTTAATTCACCTAGTTCACCTAAATTACTCATTTTCTGTTTTGAGATGCGTATTTAAGAATAGTTCCATATCTGAGAGATGTAGTTATGGGCTATTTATAGAATATCATTTAATCACAGGTGAAAAGCTTGTACAAACTAGTTAATAAAGCCTGACCTACTTCATTATATAAGGAAAACCAAAAAGTGTAGTATCTTGCCGTTTTTTACAGAGGTTGATATGCAAATAAAGGAAGAATTCAAGTTGCTGATACAACAGTACGTGGCAATAAGTGTGGCTATGTTTTAAGTTAAAAACTTGAAGATCCATGATAACAGTTTGCCACCTGTGTCACATAAGCTGCGTGCAAGTACCAAGCAGTTCAAGTGCAGCTTTCTGCTGGATCCATAACACAGGAGCTACAACAAGGACATAATAGTGTAATGGCTGCTTAATACTCCAAATCTTGAATTATCCATTCCAATATGGCATCAGGAACCAATGGATCCAGCACAGTAATTATCTTATTGTTTCCAGCAGAGCGCCAGCTCCTTAATTGTAGCTGCATTTCTCTGGCCTATGAACAGAATATTAAATAGACTCACGAATATGAATAAAATAATTAAATAACTGATGAATAGATATATTCATGTATCTATATATAATACATGACAAAAGGAATTGATAATAACATATTAAGGGGCATTTGCTAAATTTGGACAACAGAATGAGTTAAATTTTCTATATATTATCTGCTGTCTGTATATTTATTATCTGTGGTTTGTTGCTTCCTATTCCTTATTACACCAATAACTAAGCTAAATGACAACTGCTGAATAATCAAATCTGTTGTTGAAAGTATCTGACTGAAAATCCTTGTTCATGAAATAAGCATTCTGGGGAACACAGTAAACTATATACCTAACTTTTAAATGTCTGAACATAACCCTAACCTTGTCTGACTATCAGAGATGTATAGATTTTGAAATAGCAAAGGAAATAATGTGGGGGAAAAATAGATGGGGAAAATTATAATTTAATCTATTATAATTTAAACTTATAATTTAATTTTAGCATTCTAAAACAATTTCTATTTTTATCTTATTTTTTTTTTTCCAATATAGTCTAATGTTTAGGCTATTTTTTCTATTTTTCCTGGGTATAATGGAGTACTGGATTAAGCTGTTGTTTTCTACGCTTCATATGAAAAAAAAAAAGCAAATTAGAAACAAAGTAGTTAATATCTGAGAGCAAATACACAGACTTTTAATAAGCAACCTAAAGGCTATGAAGATGGTGAAAAGCTTTATAATACAAACAAAAAACAATTCATCATTTTAAAGTGTTCTGGTCTGAGGCATTTCACTTAGCACTAATTCAAAGACCTATACAGTCTTGATCTTACTATCCTGTAGACCACTAAATGTAGTCCATGATAAATTTTCATATGTTTCAAATAATTTCAGCTCCCCATTCAGATGTTAATGGGTTTAACTTCCTTCATCAACTGGAAATGTTGCCCATTTTCCTCCTTAAGTGAGTACTTTTTATAGTAATCTGGCCTCATGATCTACAGCCAATCCACAAAGACCATCAAAAGCCATTACTTATTGCAGGGCCATAGCTACTACATACTGTAGGAATATAGTTGGGATCAGGCAGAATCTGCGGTACAGCTAGACCTGTTGCCCTTCTTATTTTCTACTTGTTGCACTTGGTGAGATGGATGGACATGAAGAACACAGGTCAGGCCTGGTATAGCAGTAGGTTCTTACATCAAACTGGAATTTCATTAATGAGATAGGGACATCCATTATTTCTATGTCTGCCAGCAAAATCTGTGTAGGCCAAATATTACTAATCACTATAAAATTTGTTGCCTTTTAAATGTAGCATAGCACACATTCTAGACAAATATTTGTTGCCTATAAATCCAGCAATGAAGAAAAGAAGAAGTAGGAAAAGTACTGTTCTTAGAGTTACCATTTCCCCCTTATTTTCAGCTTTACTGTCAAATCTGGCAAATTTACCTTGAAGTAAATGTCTTAAATACCTGCACAAACTACAATAAATACAAGAGAAATGTCATTGGAGAAGGAGGAAAAGCACATATACCAACTATTTCATTTGCTCCACATCTGCTCTTCATAAGTGAAAAAAAGCTAATACCTTGAAAGCTTATAAACTGAATGTCTGTATCCCATCATGAATGCTGTTATTGATTCTGCTCAGTAGCAAAGTGAATGAAGCAAAGCAAGGATTTGAATGTAAAGCAGGTGAAATAGCTTTTGACATCTACTTCACAGTTTATTTTCCACTGCTTCGAAAGTAACTGGTTCTTCAATGCTATTAGTGCTGTTTAGATGAATGGACATTGCAATGGCAGATGGAATTCTCTGATGAAAAATACAATGTAATGAACACAGGAAGGAATAATTTGAAATGCTTAACATATTGTTAGATTGTAAATTAACTCAAAGCATTTACTCAAGGAAAAAATAAAGTGACAGTCACAGTGGAAATTTCTGACCAATATGCTGTAGGTTCTAAAAATGGAAGTACACTGATGATATATCAGAAATGAAATTCAAAATAATTGAATTGTATTGCTTCTGATCCCCACGGTATTTGAGAATCACCCATGCAATGCCATAAATACTAAGAAATATATGTGATATAAAATGTAGTTTCTCATGTTTTATAAATTGCTTGATCTTCAGATGTTTCCATGTGTGTGTGGCTATGTGAAAAAGAGAGAGAGTACTTATGGCCATGTGGACTATATTTCTCTCACAGTTATTCTACATTAAGACAAAGGATAAAAACATCAATCTTATATCAATCTTTGGTTTGTATTCCACATACTGTGATGATAACATTTAAATCAAGCATGCACATCAGTTTTATTTGACAGATACATGTTTATAAAAGAAAGAAATAGTTTATCTGGGCAGCAAAACTGTTGCAAGAAACAACCTGATTACCTACATTTTACCTGAAGAAATTCAGTAATAGTATAATGATAGATTTAGAGCAGCTGCCGCTATCAAAATATATTAGATATAAAAATGCAAAACCAAAAAATTCAGTTTACATTTATTTATTACTCAAATGATTTGGTTTTTCTTACTATTCCTCAACATAAAAGAATTACTCATTTTATGCTTTGTGTCTGCTTATGTTCCTGAAAGTTTCCTGCCAATTGTATCTCACTGACTTTAACAACATAACTCCCAATGTATAGAAATATAACATGCATTCACTATAATTCTTTTTAAATTCAAATGACATTAATATTCTTAATTAAAATTAGCTAGGGAAACTGCAGCTGTACTATTTTACAATGAAAAATGCTAATGGGAAATTAGTGATTCTGAATGTTCACCGGAATTCTCTTTTCTGACTGATACAAGTGAATAAATTCTGATGATATTGAGAGATTTACATCTTCAAAAGGTAAAACCAATTTGTTTTTCATTTTCATTCAAGAAGTTTCTTTTATTCCTTTGATTAATTTTATATGACACTGTACTAGTCCACATTACTCACAAAAGAAAAATGCTTACGAATAGAACAGGATAGGATAAGATAGAATAGAAAAGAAATAGGAGAGGAGAGGAGAGGAGAGGAGAGGAGAGGAGAGGAGAGGAGAGGAGAGGAG
>JACDJE010002438.1:3439845-3469356 GCA_016647715.1 Pavo muticus
AAAAAAAAAAAGGAGTAAAAGTGCTTTTAACAGGGATGTGGGAATCACTGATTTTTTTGCTTTGTTTTGTTTTCTTTCCTTCTAGTGAATGCTAAAGAACTGAGTATTTTAGTGTATTTTAATTTCTTATGGAAAAGGAGAAAACAGCAATGATTTACTTAATATTTTGAATGTTCCGATGATTTTGAAAAAAAGAAACAAATAAAAAAATTAAAAGTACTAAAAGAATTGTCTGTATTTAGCATTGAATATATTTCAGTTTTATCATAATGCAATTTTTCTGGGGATTTTGAAAATTCTTACGATTCTAATGGCTCTGAGAATTCTGTTCTTGCTCATCACTGGTGAAAATGCATAGCTAATTGTGGTGACTGTTGAAATACAGTGTTTTCTAGCCGAGAATTGCTTTATTAAATAGTATTATTGTGAGCTTTGCATCTGTTGTAGTTCCTGTGGAATTAAAAAGGAGGTATTACTTTCAGAGTGACCTATGAAGTAGGTGAAGATCTAGTCAACAAACACAGTGCAGTCCAGGGTGCAATTCATCTCCTAGGGAAACAGCTGTTAAAAAAAAGGTCAGATTAATCACATTCCGAAAGCTGTTATTTCTTTCTTTTAACTATTAAGAGAGATTTAGGTCACTGACTGTGATGTTAACATCTGCATCATGGCTGTTGAAAGACAGGTGAGAAAAAATCCAGACAATGCTTTCTGAATAAATTAACTTACCGTTAGGTGTCCTTGTTCTCCTGGTGGAAAAAAAAAAAACAATTAAGATAAATATTCACCCATCTGACAGAGAACTGTTATTCTTTGATTGTCACAAAACTGCTGTTTGTCTGGCTTTCAGAGAATAAAGACTTTTTTTACCGTGGACATCTCACAGACATGCTGGGAAGCAATTTGTGCTTGACCTTACTCTAGGACAGTTCTGATTATTGGTGTATTTTATGGGTATGATGAACTCAACGTTCATGATTGTGGATTTGATGAACTCGAGCAGTTGAGTGATATGATAAAGCTAATCAAGATTCAAGTCCAGAGAGAAGCTTGCTTCTCAGGTACTCAACCTCTCAACCTTGAGGGGGAAATTTGTGCTGTATAAAAATGAAAAGTTAAAATCTTTTATGTGAGTAGTCAGTGAAAAAGATGATTTCTAGGGCTACTGAGCACTAAATTCTCTGGTTCTATAACAGAAAAATGCACAGAAACAAACTAATATGTTTTTAAAAATCAGTGTAATCTTTTTCCACAAACATTGAAATTCCCTGATCATATGGATATTGGCTGACATGATTACAAAACACAGTCAAGATTGTTTGCTTCCTTTAATTATGTAATTCCCACATGAGTTCTTTTACATAAAATCTTAATTCTCCACTTCATCTACTCTGATATTTCTCTCTAGACATCTCTTTTAAGAGACCTTCATTTAATATTTTTCAGAGGCAAACTATTTTCAGTTTCCATCTCGAATATTAGTTAATTAATCTCTTGGAAGCTTAGAAGAAATTCTGGGAAATTGGAAGGAGTAGAGGATAATGGTTCTCCTGACCAGATCAAGCAACGCAGCCTATTTATAGGGAGCACTAGAAAAGAAAAAAAGAGCTTGGAGAAAGTGAAAGAACTAAGTATTGTTGCCAGCATGGGAAATCAGTACATTAAAGACTGTTTTGGTACATACAAGTAGGTTGATCTCACTGTTAAATACTGTTGTATATCAGTCTCAAGAATTTTAAGGCCACAGATACATTTATGAATGGACCTCAAATATACTTTACTGTTATCGTGGAATCTCCATGATCTTACTATGCTTCTTTTGAAAACCATCCTATCATTCCTCCCCCTCTACTCTGCCCTGGTAAGGCCTCATCTGGAGTACTGTGTCCAGTTCTGGGCTCCCCAGTACAAAAAAGACAGGGATCTCTTGGAAAGAGTCCAGCGGAGGGCCACAAAGATGGGGAAGGGCCTGGAGCATCTCTCCTGTGAAGAAAGGCTGAGTGAACTGGGTCTGTTTAGCCTTGAGAAAAGAAGACTGAGAGGGGACCTGATCCAGGTCTATAAATATCTAAGGTGTGGGGGGCAAAGTGGCGAGGCCAGACTCTTTTCAGCAGTGTGTGGAGACAGGACAAGGGGAAACGGCCAGAAACTGGAGCATAGGAAGTTCCGCACCAATGTGCACAAGATCTTCTTTATGGTGAGGGTGACGGAGCACTGGAACAGGCTGCCCAGGGAGGTTGTGGAGTCTCCTGCTCTGGAGATATTCAAGACCCGTCTGGATGCCCACCTTTGCGACCTGGTGTAGGGAACCTGCTTTGGCAGGGGGGTTGGACTCGATGATCTCTGGAGGTCCCTTCCAACCCCTATGATTCTGTGATTCAATATACTTTAAATATATATCTGAAACATTCTTTTTAAGCATTGTGAGCACAGAAACCTGATTGGAAGTATCAATCTGCCCTGTATAACAAAAAAGGCATCCGAAATACTTCTCAAGTATTTTGTGATTTTGTGACTTTATCTTTCTCACCTTGAGTCCATTTCATTTTTCTCCACTCAAATCCTCCTACTATTCTTCAGACATAATTTGTCCCTGTCAGTTTTATTGTCTGCCACTCACTCACTGAGGTCATACTCATTGTATTTTTACACAGATTGAATTTTGAGGGCATCTTACAAACACCTCAAGGTGTTTTTTATCAGTAAAAATCTGACAGACCAATGATAGCAATACACAGTAGGCATCACCAGAATTAAGGAAACATTTCAAAAATGTAAACAGCAAATGATGGTATTCTAAGATTCAAAAACGAAAACTATTTAGACATATTGGAGAGGTGTGTTTATGTGTACTGTGGGGGGGGGGGGTGTTTGTTTCTCTTAAAGCCATTTTCTTTTTTTTGTCACCTGCCTCTTCACTTTGTGCAGTGAGGTCAGAAGATCTAACTTACAATGTGTCTTCATAGGTAACAACACTTGCAGTAAAGTTGTCTGATCCAAATCATATGTTCCAGTTTTAATGTGCCCAAATGCAATTCTTACTTTACTTTATCAGAGTTTCCCTCAGAATTCTTTGCCATAACACTTTGTTGTCTTTTGAACTTAAATTAAATCACAACTGTTTTATATGAGAGAAAAATAAATAAATAAAAAATGAAAGCCATATGACACATAACTACTATAATGAAACTGCATTACTGCTCTTTGGGATTTACATCAACAATTTTGTCCAATTTGTTTAGGCACTGAAATGACAGTGTACCTCTCATAAGAAAGAACTAAACATAAAATGATGCTAGCATGTAAGAAATGAAAGGAATAGTAGTCAATTTTCTATACACGTGCAGTTTGGGATTTGCTAGCCTTCAAAGGGAGGACTTTCTCTTGGATCCACCTGATAGCATCATGCCACTACTACATTAATGCATATTAATGTTAATGCATTGATTTTTTTTCCAATATCTTTCATTCAAGGACTTGAGAATTTCATTTTTAATATTAAAAAGTAAACTTCACTGCATCCTCAATGTGCAGTAGATGTTGGAGATATTGGCCAATATATAGTGGCCAAGTCTTCCTCTGGCTCTGAGATAGGATGCCACATTTTCATCAGCATAAGATACAACTTACACGAGAATCATTTCTTCATATTGAGAAGAACTCAAGATGGATTTTTGAGGGTCTTGTCCTTGCTGAGACTTGCTTAAATGGCAAGTCTATTTCTAGGAGGAAATGATTATTTTTGAGATTTTTTTATGCTTAAGAATTTATCTTTATTCAGCTTAAATAAGTTTTAGTCTGCCTCTCTGTCTGAATTCGCGTGGTAGAAGAACTAGTGAAAGAAAGAGAGAAGAGGAAGCTGGAGGTGAGAAAATAAATGGAGAAGTGAGATAAATACTTAGGGATGAGACTAAGACAATAAAAGAATATTCCCCCCCAAATGATCAGTACCTTGCCTACGCCTAGGACATGACAACAAACCAGCAAAAAAATACTTGTTTCCGCAAAACTGCCTTTGAACAGAGCAGAGTTTCAGAGCAAGTTATCAATTTTTTCCCTTAATAATTCACTTCGTTCATCTTATGCAAATGACTGTTTGTCCATTATTCTACAGAGTTTTGGTTTTTCACTTGTTTCTAAAACTGCTTTATTTTTTTTTTCTTGAAAATATCAGCTGACTTGCTTGCTCACAATATCAAAGAAGGCATATTTGGGCTGTTATTGTGAGAGTAAGATGAAGACATTGCTTCAGATTTGTAAAGGTATATTCCAGCATAGTTTATATCTCAGCCTACAAGAGATAGCTGCTCATTACACCTTGGCCAGAGTTTGAATGCCTTTTTTTTTGGAAAAATATCTTTTTAAAAAAGAAGTCAAGAAGTGAAGCAGTTTGCTCAGAGCGATTGGGATGTGTCCATCCTTGTGGGAGCAGAGTAATGAGAGCACCAGCTGGAATGGTGCCAATGGAGACTGTACACAAAATAAACACAAATATCCCACTAAATGAACAGAGGAAGTAAACAAGAAGAGGAGCTAAAGGAGCAGAGAAGCACATTAACAATCTCTTTAGCCAACAGAGTCCTCCAGTGTTTCCTGTGAAGGACAAGGATTTGGAAGATAGTGCAATATGATGAAATCTTCCTCTCCTACCTATCACTCTAGCTCTGCTGGTGAAGTCACAGCCAGCTGAAACTATATGCTTTCAATGATCAGTGGTCGGTGTCATTAGCAGGTGAGTCACTGAGAAGCCCGGGGTATATTACCCTGCTGATGCTGTAAATTTCTATCAGTTATTTACATTCAGTATGCAGCGGATTGGAACCCACACTTTCTTCACTGGCGTAAATCCAACGTAGTTTCTCAGAAGGAAAACTGCACAGAAAATACAGGAGCCAGAAAAGTAGTTACTGTAAAAACAGATTTTTCCAATATTAAAAGTTTTCATGCAGCTCATTTTATGTGTGTATCTCAGAAGAATTTAAGGGGGATGAAAACACTGCAGAATACTTGAGTTATTTTGCTAGCTTCATCAAAGAACTCATTATATCATTTTTATGAGGAATGGGGAAACTGAGGTAGATATCAGAAAACAGCAGGTTAATGGCTAAACTATTTGACTGCAAACAATCAGAAATTATATTGATTATCTGCATCTAGATGTCACTTAATTTAGTTACTTCTGTGTTGTGTCTATATTCTGAAAATTTTTGTTTTATTTTTAATAATTGTAGTACAGAAGCTCCTTACATAGAAACTGTAGTTCTTGATATTAGTGACTACGTCTTTGTATTTAATTATTTCTACATGGAGTTGTGATAAATATTCTTTTTTTTTCATGCCTGAATAGTTATTATATCTAATGGTTACATCGTTTAACTCTAATAACCAAGGCTGAGCAAATAAGTCATAAAAAGCCAATCATTTATTCAACTCATTTTTCTTCTTGTAGCATTAATGAATTGTCAATGACACTTTCATGGACATATTAGCCTATTGGAAATTAGTCATCAAAGAAATGCTGCAATTATTTCTTGATCTATAATTTTAGAAGAAATAATGCTGAAGTACCGTTTGCAACCATCAGTCAAATTTTCTTTTACTTTTTTTTCCTGCTAAACAGGGTTTAAATTTTTTATGCAAGAGAATACATGGTTACGCATCAAAAAAGTCCAAATATTTCACTTAAAAATCATTTATTTGTCTTACAATTAAAATATTTTATTTTCAGTTTGTAATATTTTTTTTTCCTTTTGTGTATATTTTCTGACAAAAATTGAACTCTGACCAGCTATGACCAGTGTGGTAATCATCAACGATTCAGATGTTGCTTGGGCATGTATGACAGGACACATGAAATCTTCCTGTATATTCCTAGAGAATATCTGCTTTCCAAAGGGAAAATTTTTGTTTATTCACTTCACATTGCTTTTTAGGGAGATTGTTTTTTATGATTACTCTAATACCTTAACATTTCAGGATGCTCCAAAGAATTGAATCCTTTAAAGTGGGCACAAAAGCACTTCAACAAAATAATCTATTCATTGGACAAGAGAGATAATGTTGTTCATAAATGTTTGCCTAGGACTAGACTGAAAACTCCAGCAAGGATGAGAGGAGGCCACTTGCTTTCATTAAATACCCGTAGCAGGAAGCACTGCAGTTCTGTCTTCTGGGACTTCTGAGTAAAACTGCATCTGAGGTCAATGCTATAGAGTAATACCAAGAGAGGAATTTTTACTGGAAACATTTCTTTTTCTTCTGTCACTTCCCAGTGTTGGTAAATATGTGAACTATCTTTTAGAATTAATAACTGTAACCCATAGAGTAAAAAAAAAAGGAAGGAAAATGCTCTTTATATGAGGAAGGAAAATCTATTTACAGCACAGCTGACTAGCCATGGTTGCCATGCCACAATAGTTTGTTGACTAAAACAAGCATATAAAGAAGTGACTCTGTTGTCAATGAGCACTGATCCATCCTACAAGCAAAAATCAGCTGCTAAGCCTAATAATCTCCTATGGCATTGTTCAGTGAAGAACCGAAAGCAGCAGCCACACTGCTGAGTCAATATTTACGACTCGGTGGGATTTAGGTCCACCACAGTACAAATGTGCCATGTGTAAGCAGTCTGGGTGCTCTGCCCGTGCTGCACACAGACAGCTACCCTGCACCATGGCGGCCTCATGCCCCACAGCGGTTGACAAGGTACCAAGTGTGATGCAGAGCCATGTGGTCTCAGGGACAGTTGTGAATGGGGGTAGCAGGAAATGGCTTTGTTTTAGGAAACAGAATAGCTCATGTTCCTACTGTTCTGCTTGCAAGGCAGAAATATTTCTCAGCTGATGTAATGAAGTTTATTTGCATGTGTTGCCCTAGCAGTTTTTTTTAACTCTTTCCACAGCCCTTAGTAATTTCATGCAGTATCATGCAAAAAATCATGCAGATGGAAAGTCACTTTCAAAATTCTGTAATAGTTGCTTTTTTTTTTGTTAAAACTGTCATTACTAATATATCTTGTGAATAGATGGAATAATCTAAATGTCTTTAATAGAATTACTATGTAAAATTTTCTCACTCTGCATATTAGCAACCCAGCTTGTACAAGCAACTCAAAAGAATTCCACGGGTTTGCTTATGCATGAGGATTGGCAGAACCTGGCAAAAACAGTGCATTGTTATCTAATAGAACTGAAGTAACAACAAGGTTTTGGGATTGTTGGGCGGTGGAGGTTTCATTGAAGAGGAAATCCCAGATTCTCTTAGAAATGTGTCTATAAACTATGATCAAAAAACACATTATGAAGCTGAAACTTCAAATGAAGGACAATCTTTTTCAAAAAGACTTTGAAAAAACAAAGGCTGGTCTTCTGTAATGTAAGAGTAGCTGCAAAGAAATAAAGATGTGTGCAATGACAACCCAAAAGTTGAGGAACTGGAATCTAACTAAGCCTGGGATTTTTCTACTGAGGTACAGAGAGAAAGGGCAAAGCATGAGCCAAACAACAGAGTAGGAGTCATGGGGAGCTGTGTGTGTTGCAGTTGACTGTAGACTGGTGGGTGACAAGAACTGCTGCTTTGGGGATTTGTTATCTCATTCAAACATATGTTCTTAAGCATAAACACAGCCTGGATGTGGGGTCGCTGCTACAACTACATTTCCAAACCTTGCATGCATCAGACCACAGGTGAAAGCCTAAATGCTTATTAGCCACTTTCTCTGATTTCTCTCTCCCCACTAAAATTCTGACTATCTTCTCAATGCACTTTCAAGGAAGAAATAATGTATGCAAACACTTTCTAACTCCTTTTACTCACTGCTTCTGTTGCTCTGGATGGCAGAGAGAGTGGAGGTAGTGGGCACTTTGGAAGCACTGGCACTCTGCCTGAGAGAAACAGAGGAGCAGCAGCATTTGCTCATCTGACTTTTGCACTAATTTAGCATGATCAAGACATGTACTTAGAGTTAATGTTAGATTTCTTCTAGCAGCCACAGAATGTCAGGACCCTGTCCTTGTCTGTGGGCCCAGTATTCTCAAAGGATCTAGGTTTAAATCAAAAACTACAGGTTTTTTATTTTGTTTTGAATGTGAGCCATTTTGATAGTGCCTAAATAGTGTTATCTCTGTAAACACAGTCTGAGCCACTTTCTGTGGTTAGCAGAGGTGCCAACCTCAGCTATCAACACATAGCAGGACACTAAAGTTAAATAAAGCAACACTAGCACAGACAATACCTGTGGGGTTTGATATTTAGAGCTTTTAGATGCTGAGAGTGAATGCAATTCTTTTTTACATTTTTCTTTTCTTCACTGAGCTAAGAGCATCTACTAGCACCATGGAAAACAGTTTTTAGCATGCTTGGAGAACTGTCAGCTAAAACTAATGAAAACTAAAACTATCTGGCCAAAGGCATAAGTATGGTTTTTCTGGGGAAAAAGAAGAATTATAATTTCTCATTGCACAAAATACATTTTAGGAAAACATTGTTCTGTGAAGGCCATCACTCCATTTGTAATTGTTCATGTCATCTCCCTGGCAAGCAAGGTACATGATTTTATGAGGTATAAAAAGCTAGGAAAAATATCAAACCTGTGATCAAGTTAAACCTTTCCAAGGAATTCAGGGATTTTAAAATGTGATCCTTTCTGAAAACTCATTGGAAAAAAAAATAAGATAAGATACATTTCTCTTAAAGAAAATAAAATTAAATGACATTTGGTAACACCTGCTCATGCTTATTCAGCCTGTGGAGCAAAGACAGGGCACAGTAAATATCCTGACAGATACAGAGACTGAACATCAGGACCTCAGCAACTGGTATGGGTCCACTCCTCAACTGCACAACTTCCCAGTAGAGAAATGTTTTAGTTTTGTTTTAACATCCACGTGTTGAGCTCTGACATCTCAGCATTCAGAACCAGAGCATACTGATTAGGGATAAGAGGAAGGTTTACTTCAAAAACTCACTCTTGATCCAAGCAAAAACCCTCATGGAAACATCCAATGAAGAAAGATACATGTGAGTGTGTTGCCTGTAAAAAAAACCTCACAAAGGCTACTGCTATTCATGTGCTATTTTTTAAGGCCAAAGGAGATCTTCTAGTAATTATGGTAAAGCTATTCTAAAGTAATTTTAGTACTGCTGGCTGGAGAGTTTCTCTGAGCTGGAACTTATGAGTCTTTACATAATAATAGGTTAGCATGTAAGTTAAATTGTAACTTGTAAAGTAATTTGTAAACAAAGAAATTGTACAGATCTCTCCTGCTCATGTAGTTTCCTCATTTGTATGTAAAAACCTCTGTTTGCTTGCAGATCAATTAAGGTAACTACTCTCCACCAAAATGTTCCAAGGATGCTACCTCTGGCTATAGTATCTTAAAGAATATCTTTATGATTACGTGAACAATATATCAGGCTTTCCATTGAACCACCTGTCACACTGATCTGCACCAGGAGATTTTAGGTGGGTTCCGGGATTTTTCCTGGTAGCACTCCGTTACCCAAATGCCTGAAAACTGGAACAGCCCATATGATAGCAACACAAAACCTCCTCAGACGGGAGCACTACACCTGGGGAAAAAAAATAAAAAATAAAAATAGAAATTGTAGAAAGTGTTGAATTCAGAGATGATAACTAGATATATGCATATACTATCTTAATAAAAGCCATACCCACTGCTGATTTCCATTATTAATGCAGCAGACTGTGGTCTGGAAATGAAGATAAATAGCTTGGAGTGTTCCCAAGTTGGAATGGGTCTAGCTACAAAAGAGATAGCTTTGTGTTCAAACCAAGTGAGAAATATTATCATGGCTTTCTGTTTGATTTTCTCACACATATATGTAGGTCACTTTGAAAGTGATGCCTCTGTATGGAACGTGACTTGTCTTTCATGCTGCTGTTGCCACTGCTGAAAGGCATCAGCACTTCCCTGTGTTCACATCCACCCTTTGGTTGACATTCAGTGAGCACTGATGAATGTCAATAGATGTCATTTTTCCACATGGAGGAGTTCAATTCCACACCTTTGCTTCACACGCACTTCCATGTCAGATACAATTCTGTCAGACTGCCCCTCTGCTGCCATCTGTCACATGGCAACAAAATGTAACGGAATATTGGTGGGAAAGTTCAGCCTCTACTGCCACACCACCAATATCTGCCTCTGACATCATGGGCCAATATCATAAGATAGGATATATTACTTTCAGAGCAGCCCTCATATATGAATGCATGTACTTGTATATATTTTAATGTAAGCATAAAGCTGAAGACAGGATGCATTAACACCTTACAGTTAATATACTGTGACCAGTACAATATATCATAGAATCATAGAAGGGTTTGGGTTGGAAGGGACATTTAAGACCATTTAGTTCCAACACCCCTGCTATAGGCAGGGACACCTTCCTCTAGACCGGGTTGCTCAAAGCCCCATCTAGCCTGGCTTTGAATGCTTCCAGGGAGCGGGCATCCACAAGCTCACTGGATAACCTGCTCCAGTGTACCATCACCCTCACAGTAAAAAATTTCTTCCTAATTTCTAGTCTAAGGCTACCCTATTCCAGTTTAAAACTGTTTCCCGTTGTCCTGTTGCTACATACCCTTATAAAAAGTCCCTCCTCAGCTTTCCTGTAGGTCTCCTTTAGGTACTGGAAGGCAACTATAAGGTCCCTCTGGAGCCTTCTCTTCTCCATGCTGAAGAGCCCCAACTCTCTCAGCCTGTCCTAACAGGGGAGGTGCTCCATCCCTGTGATCATTTTTGTGGCCCTCCTTTGGACCCACTCCAACAGCTCCCTATCCTCCTTGTGTTGGAGGCCCCAGAACTGGACACAGTACTCCAGGTGGGGTCTCACAACAGCAGAGTAGAGGGGCAGAATCACCTCCCTTGACCTGCTGGTCATGCTTCTCTTAATGCAACCCAGGATACAATTGGCCTTCTGGGCTGCAAGCATTCATTGCTGGCTCATGCTGAATCATTCATCAGTCCACACTCCCAAATCCTTCTCCTCGGGGCTGCTCTTGAGCAATTCTCCCAAGTTAAATGACTATGGTCTTACTGAAAGGAAAAAAAAATAATGTCCCCCAGCATCACTGATTATTACTAGGGCATGTGCAGTGTTAACAGAGGTGAAGTTGACCAGAGACTTGTTTGTTGACTTGTTCTTAGGTCCAGAAGATGGGTTATCCCAAGTGCGAGTACACAAATAAGAAAACACAAAGAGCATAGCTTGGTGGGGGAGGCTCCCACACATCATTCCTGAGTGGCTCTCTGGTGTGCCTGCACATTAACACATGCAGTACAGGAAACAGTGGAATTAGAAATTTGCATGTTATTCCAAGGCTACAGTCCCACTGAGATTACAAAGATGTGATGGGACAGCTCACATGCCTGAGAACTATCATGGCTGGATGCAGACTGTTTGTGAGGACAGTCTGGGAACATGGGAATTGCCCAATACATGTGAAAGCAATGGGGACACTTGGAGCTCTGTCTTGGGATGGAGGAGGAGCCAGCTGGCTGTTTATGGACAAGGATTAGTGAGCAATCCAAGATGGTGACATTGCAGTAGGTATTTGCTACACATCAAGAAGACACTTGATCAAAAAGATGCCTTAATCAGACAGTGGCACTACGTTCTGCTGGAGTCCAGGCACCAGCAGTATGCCCATGAGTCAGTCCTAGGGTCAATATCATTTGTTTCCAATACTGATCAATACAGATGATGGGATAGAGTACACTCAGTATAGACAGCACTCAGCTAAAAGTGCTTCATATAGCAGATGATTATGATGTCATTCAGACAGACCTGGACAGGCTGGAGAAATGGGGAACCTCATGAAATTCAGCAAAGGGAAATGAAGATTTCCTGAGCCAGGAGAAATACGGAGACATACTAAAAACAAAAAAGGGATGTGATTTTCTCTGCCTTTTAAAATTCTAGTAGCCTTTTCCATTACTTGAGAAAGTAATATCATTTTTAACATCAAGGCAAAGTAGAAAACTAAAATTTTTCATTTAGAAACTTTATTTAGAATAAATTTATTTAAAAGAAAAATTCTACAGCAGTAAAATACCATTTTAAAATAGACATTTTTTAATGAAGACATTTCAGCAGTCTCTACAACAGAGAACTCTCTATACTTTTTGAAATGATACACACAATAAGAAAGTTATTAGATGACTTTAAAAAGAATTTTGAACTTTCTTCCATGAGATTTTGAGGGCTTTGAGTTTTATCTTGTTTATGTAAAGCTGAAAGAGCTCATTTAGCACTGGTCAAATTGTATTGTTGATTATTTTATGAAAAACACGTATCTTATTTGACCTAAACCATCCAAGCTGCAACAATTTAGAAATTATTTAGACTTTATAAGCTGTTTTTGAAAATTAATTTCCTGAATCTAATGTGAAAACTTAAAGACACACAGAAGATAGATAAAATCTTATGTGAAGGCATTTAAAAGAATCACCCAGTAATTTCAAATAGCAAATTCAGGTCCTGGTAGGAGGGGGTACGTAATTTTTCACAGCCTAGCCAATGAGCCCTCAGAGAAGAAACTGGGCAGTAGCCAAAGAGCAAATAAACAGCAAATCACTTACAACTTAACAAAACTTTGAATGTTTTGAAAACATTTTTTTGTATGGTTTATGGCCATTTTTAAATTCCTCAGGATAAGCAAGAAGCTACAGGATGAGTTCCTACTACTTATTGCCACAATTTTTCCATTATAATGGAGTCCTATGCTCTTGTAATTGATATAAAGCAGAGGAAGAAGTGACCTGAATGGGGAATAAAATGTCAGGAAAGAAAGTTTTCTGATCCTAAGTATCCTCTGAATGCTTCCTCCTGCTCAATTTGTCTCTTTAAAGCATCTGTCTGAAAACACTGGCAATGTTTTTTATGGCTGTGGTTTGAGCCTGGTTTTAATTTCATGCTTATTCTTTTTATAACAGAATCATCTGTCTGTCTCAGATCACAGAGAAGGAAGAAACAAACAAATACTTTTATAGTTACTGGATGAAATAGTGCACATCTCTGTGACAGAGATTGACTCTTACCTGTTAATAAACAAACAAACATGCTCTGAAAATCTAAAGGAAAGAACTTTATCACAAAATGACCAAGTAGCCCCCACATTTCTTTCTGGGGAACCTCTGCACTGAAGTAAACCCAGAGCTCATGAAATTGAAGAGTCATAGAATGGTTGAGGTTGGAAGTGACCATTAAAGATCACCTAGTCCAATCTCTAGGCTCCCTGTAACCTTCCTATCACCATGCTTAGTTTTAAATTACCATGTATTTTTAAAGGGTGTTTTATGTAGAAATATACACAATCACACTGTCTACTATTATTTGCAGAAATTTTGGTGTCAAAATTTTCCATTATCCAAGAATTCCTTAATATAAAAATATTAAATAGGTAAAAATAATATTTTTAAAGCATTTAATATTGTGATGATTAGTTATAATTTAGAAAAGTAATTGTTCATAATCTTTCTGTTGATTTGTAGATGACTGTACAAACAGATTTAACTGAGACCATTTTGTTTTTCTAATATAACATGACTGATTAGTCACCATTAATTGTTCTTTGTTAGTAATTTTTGTTTCATTGATTGGGTACCCCGTGGTATCCACTCATATAATGGTATCCTCAGAAAAAGGCTAGAAAGCTGCAATACTAATTAATATGAAATATTATCCAGAGTGTTGTACTACAGGCTAATACTTCACTGAAATATGATTGCAGGTCCATAGCTATTGGATAGGACATAAAAGATTATTACTTTTACTTTCAACATACACAGAAGCTCATGCATTTCTTAGAAACAGTTCTCATTTTTTTGTTGACAAAGTGGTTTCTTCTTTATATGAAATAAAGTTGAAGTTTTAAAGTTAAAGAACACTGGGATCTTAAACTCGTTGGTGTTAGCATAGAGCATAGGGAAGCAACAACTACGCCACTAATTAAAGGCATATTGATTTTTTTAGCCTAATCTAATGATAGCCTTTCTAATAAATCATAAGGTGTTTTGTAATTAGGAAATCCATACTAAATACAAAAAGGACTGTTATCTTTGTAACCTTATTAACCATGGCTTAATGCAGAAGTATTGTTCATATAGATGTATTTTATGACTTTTCATTTGTGCCTCATTCAGTATTTTATTAGGATATATTACTCTGTCAAAAGTCACTTAGAAAATGTTTACCTAATATCTTATGAATGTTAGTTTCCTCAGAAGTTTTCAAAATCACATTTTCCTTCAACTCCCCGCTGCTACAAATATTGCTTAAAATGATAGCTTCTAGCCTACTAACTAGACAGTGTAACAAACTCGAGTGTATGTTTCACATAAATTTATGGAAAGCTTGTGTTTGCAAGTTGGAGATGTTTTGTTTTGTTTTGTTTTTTAATCTGTCTTGTGTATATATATATCTCTATGTAGTTGTCATGTTCTAAAACTCAGAGGGTAATACTAGAGTCACTGATGAGCTTGGACACATGAAGCCACATCTCTGTTACTGATATCTGATAAGTAAAACTGGAGACACTGAACCGGAAAATCATTTGTTGTTTACCAGTCATACCTTTGCCTTACCTAAATGATTGTTTACACTGGATAATCACACAGGTAGAGTAATGATCAATCTATATTTTTCAGATACGTCTTTCAAAAACTTCTGTAATAGAGCAGAACAAGAAGATACAACAGTAAAAGTTGAACTAGTCCAATATTTCTCTGCTGTTTCTGCTTAATCCAACTTTGAATATAGCTTGGAAACAACAGCAAAAACAACTAATTTCCCCATACAAGGATACTCAGCCATAGAACAGAATCACATTTAGTCTGTGTCCTGTTTAATACTAGAAAGGAGTGCAATACAGGGAGCTTACAGACTGATTTTCATGGTCTTTGGTACTCTTGAACACGATAAGCATTTTGGTCATATAGGTTCCTCGCATTTTGGTCATATAGGTTCCACTGGCAGCTTTCAGAAGGAAGTGTATTTAATATGCTTCTTCCAGTGGAGGTGAAAGCTATTTTCTTTGGTCTTAGCTTAAGGAAACAACTTCTTACATGGAAGAAAAGTACTGAAGCTATTTAATATCTCCTGAGCAGTGCATCAAATAGGGATTTCTAGCTTCATTCAAAACATCTATATGCACTAAACTGTGCACATCTCAGAAGAGTGAAGGTAATGACTTAATAAGAGCTGTTAATTCAAGTAAGGGGATTAAAAGCCAATTTAGGAGCAATTAATTAAATCAAGATTTATGTTATAAAGTAAAAATTAATTGTGGTACTGTAAAAGAATACCTGAAATTAATATTAGGAAAGGGACCATATCCTGATTTGAATTTGTGGTTCTTAAAAATACAGAAGATTAAATGGTTCCAGTTAAGCTTTCAGGTACGCAAGTTCAGTGTATCTGTGGGCAAAACTTGTTGCTAAGGTAGCCCAATTCTCAATTTCACTTTGTTACTCCGCCAGTGTTAAAATGGCTTGATAGAGGTTGTAAAATCAATTCTCCAGATCAAAGTGTAAATTAGAAACTGGATGAAAATTTCAGTAATATTATTTTGTTGAGATTCTGGTACACTCAGCATCAGCAAGTAAAGACAAAGGTAAAACTGAAACAGTGCTAATACACTCAGTAACAACATCAGTTCACTCCGCTGTGCTTTAGTGCTATAACATAGATTTATAAAAAAGTAGTCTGAGTCCCTTGATGGAAGATAATATCACCATTAATACATATGATAAGGCTGAAATTGTGCTCACTCTTTACCTCGGAATATTATGCTCCAGTAGATTAAGTCCTGCATTACTGTAATACAGGTTTTTTGTTGATTTAGTTACATACTCAGGGGTGTACTCTCCCTTTGAAAGGAATACATAACTTCCACTAATGGTAGCAGCAGTCATGTGTGTATATCAAAAGGGGAATGTTCCCCTCTAGAAATTATATAGGAAGTCCTTCAGGGAATAATATTTTCTACAACTGCAGCATTACGCTATCAGAGTCTAAAAAGTAAGTGTGTACAGTAATTAAGAAAGCACAACAGGCAAATTCAAATTTCAAGGGTCTGGGTTTTATTGTTACAGATGTTCTTCAGAGCAAAGTCTGCTCAGCAGTTCCTTGGGTCATAAATGTTTAATTTTTAATCTATTTTTTATCGGTTTTATGTAATGCAAGCTTCTTGCGCATCAAAAGAATTTTTACAAAGTTTTTTTTGTTTGTTTGTTTGTTTTAATTTCATGCAAGTTTAAAGTCATAGAGCTTGTTTAAGATTTTTCTTTTAATGAAATGTTCTACCCAATAAAAGAGCAGTGTTATTTTTAACTCTGAATGTGGATTCATTTGCTTTTGACTGTTCTCTGAGTTTGGCAGCAAACAAGTAGCGTGGTTTATTTTATTGTTTTGTGGGGCTTTTTTCTTAAGTGAGTTCTGGGGATTAATTTTCCTGAAAAAACATCTAGGTTAACTTAAAGCCATGTCCCATTTGGAAATGATGCTAGGCCACTGTCTCATTTTGAAACTGCAGATGTTTTGAAAATGTTGTCCTGCAGGGCTATCAAAAGATCAGGGTATGCAGCACCCTGAAGGATCAGACCTGGTGAGCAGGCCCATCATATATATACTCTTCACTTATGTTGCTGTTTACAGATGGCAGTCTGTTTGCACAGATTGAATATTCTCCTGTGAAAACCATACAAGTCACTTTGCCAATGTATTGTTGGATTCACTTTGGGTTACGTCATTTATTTGCATTGAAACTATTTAGTAGACTCGGGAACTGAAAACAATAGCTGTTTCAGGAGATGTTTATCTTTTGTGAGTCAAACAGCTGTCTTGTCTTCTCATATTTGTATGGCCATGTGATGTAGGTTATTAGCTAACAGGAGCTGATAAAAGGTAAGCTGTTTTTGAAAGACTGGAAGTATAATAGCATAATGATCAGGGGAAAAACTCCCAGTGATTTAAACTTACTTACATTTTATCTTCTGCCATCTGCTGTAAACCAGAAACATGTTCATCTACACAGTGATACATGTTCCAGTCACTCAGCCCATCACATGGAAATTATTCTTTTTGACTTTACAGAGTTAAATATTTCTCTGGCCACAGTCTGACCCAGTAGAGCTCTGTTCAAAAAACAATTTAAAAAATCTTCCTTTTTATTCTATGGAGAGAGTTCATCCATTATGTTTTTTACAGTGCAGTTGGCCTCTAGTCAACAATGAAATACAAATAATAACTCACAATTAAATAATTATTCTTTGTTGATTTAGATGGAATGTTTTCTTGGGTTAGGGACATGTGTATTTAGGTAGTTCTCAACGGTGCTATAGAAAACAATAATGACAGTCTTGAGGAAGCAATTAACTATTTCAGAAACGAATGAGTACCTACTTAGCTTTGCTTTCCATGGGTTTTAGATATGTAACTAATTCTGGATCCAAAATGGACACTTCTGTGGATCTTTATGTGCCCAAATACTTTTGCACATCTGTCTATATCCCACTAGCTTTCCAAGTGAATTTGAAACTTCCAAAATTCACATTATCTACTCTACTGCTGATATTGCTTTCAGCCCAATATTTGGGCATACAATTAATACTGAATCCTGTTTGTTAGGTTTGTTCTTTTGCAGTGAAAGTGAAGGACAATTAGGCTGAGACAGAGCACACCGGAGATGAGAGGACTAAACATCAGAGCAGGGAGTTGTGGTGCACAGCCTGGACCTGAGTGGGATGGGGCCACACTCCATACAACCCTGTGCAACATCAGGGTTCAAGTCTAACCCAAATAGAGCATAATAGCACTAAAGTTGTCAGGAGTGTATTCTTTAAAGTACTCTTGCCTTAAAGAATATACTGTGACTGATCTGTGAGATGACTGTGTGATTGATTGCACAGAGCTAAAAACTGGGGTTCCTGGCTACGCAAGTGGTACTGTGGCTAGCAGCTTGTTGCCATCCTCCTTCCTCTCGTTGCGCTTGCTGATATGGGCCTTGGAATTGGCATAAGAGAGGCTGAGCAGCTGCACCACAAGGCACAGCACATCCATCCAAGCCACTCTGTGATTTCAGTGATAAGAAGGGAAGCATGCCATTGAGCACAGAGAAAGCTCCAGCTCCCACATGAAATGGATTCCAGCTTCAGCGCTGCAGCTAGTGCTTTCAATCAAATATATTGTTGGAAACTGAGCTGTAATAACATTTTAATATTCTCCAGTTATTAAAGCTAAACAGAGAGGAATAATCCTTCTTGGTAATCCAGTGCATTCAAAAATGAGAACCTCAGAATCAAAGGATTGGCATAAAAATTAAAATATTTATACATAATAAGTTTTGGACCTCTTTGCATTCTGATTCTTACTTACCTTTACACTGCTTCCAGGTTTCATCAGTATCATTAAGGTGAGAAACTCTCATAAAAAGACAAAAAAGGGCAGATTTTAATATGTTTCCATGGATGCAGTTGCTAGGTCAACAAGTAAAAAGCCCAAACAACATGAGACTTTGTGGTAAGTCACAAGACAGTAGCAGCATCACTCACAGTTCCCTTGGAAAAGGATAAATTCTCCATATGGTTGCATCAGCCCGTGCAATGAAGGTCAGGGCCAGCATTCACAAAGCCAGTCAATTTGTTGATGAAGGCTTCTCCGTCTTGCAGGTGTGCCTGATATTAGAAATGTCGATAGAACAGGAATGTTTTTTTTCTTTTTTTCCCTTCATAGAAAATGTTGTGGGTATTTTTTCTTAGCAAGATGCCTTAAACTAACAATTTTAGATTAGATTTAAAAAAAAAAAATACAAATATTTGATTATGAGCATTGTCTGAAAACTTGATCTTCTCTACTTTAAAGAGATCTATGAATTTTTGTGGAATAAGAAATTCAGGTAAGTAATTACCCGTTTTTTTTCCATAACCCAAGTTGGTAAATTGTAATTGCTCCTACTGACAAATCCTGCAGTATTTTACTACTTTTTTTAGGAGAAAGGACCAACACAAAAACATGTAGTACAGATAAACTGCAAAGAAGAATCTGTCACTGCATTGAACAGAGGAAGCATAAAGCACAAACTGAAACCTCCTAGGACACCTCATTTCTCCTCTAAATCTTGGATTCTTACTGCTTTAAAGGGAAAATGAAAGCATTAACAGTTGTAGTTATAGAATATTTCCCACTAAATTTCCCACATTTTTCCCCTAAAAGTGTGAAAATTTCTCCCCTCATGCACATACACACACAGATATTGTGGTTAATTTCACTTTAGCTTATCTGCCTGCTCCTCTGATGTTCTGGAAGGATCTGCTTCCTTCTATTCTGCCTCTATCCCCACATTTGTATGTAAATCTTATTCTAAATTCTTCTTTATGCTCACTACTACTTGCCTTCTGCATCACATTTAAGCTCCTTGTCCTATAATTACCCACTATAATTTAATTCCTGTCTATTCCCCTGTTTTAATTTGACAGCCAAGCAAATGTCCATCCAGTTGTGTCTATGGTTACTACTACATAAGCAGTCTGTGCTTCCACCTCAGTTTTGCAATTGCTTGGTGGATGACATAATCTGTCCAGAAATATTTTTGAAACATATTTAATTACTAAACTCTTTAGTATCATATTTCTTAATTAACTTAGAAGATTTTTTCCCTACTATTTTTTACTAGATAAAAGCACCAAGCCAGATAATGGATCCCTTAGTAACACCTGAATATCTTTCATACCACTGAATGTATACAGTTGGACTCTGTGCATTCCTTTGACTGATGGTGGTGAAAATATTGACTCTGGTAGTGAAAGATGAAAATACAATACACAATAACACAATACATCCTCTGCATTTAGAAGTGATTTTCAAGGCTATATATTTAGTAACTGCTATAAGAGCTGTTTGTAAATCAATTCTTTTTGTTCCGTGTCCTTCAGGAAGTGACCTTGCTGCTAAGAATAAATAAGGTAGCACATATGTTCCTTTAGACATGCTAAAATAAAAGGCACATCCCCATCCGTAATGGTCTTTCTTCATGCATATTTCTATACAGCACTATAGGCCATGATAGTAAATCACAAATTACCCATCTGGATCATATCCTGCACCCACTGAATGACAACAAGTTTTCACTTCAGCAGAAGTTTCACCTGATGATCTTAGGGACAGGTTGTAAATGGTAATTGAGTGCATAAAAATGAATACTGTGAGTTTAATAACTAGTCCCTGCAAATATCACTTGCCACGAAAATTTCTCAGTGACTTCTGTAGGTATTGGTACCGTCTCATTTCCAGACTAACAAAAATGCTAAAGGAAAAAAAACACTATTGTGTGAATAAGCCTGTTTTTCTTTACAAATAAATAAATAAATAAACAGAAATGATTAGTTAAGACAGCCTGTGTGACCTTTTCACTGACTGAATAGCATTTTCTGTGTAACTAATTTATTCTTATCCTAGTGAATCTCCGCTCAGACTTAAGAATCAAAAAATGTCATTGTTCTGTATCAGACCCTGATATGACATCTTATTATACACGGCTCTTTTGAGCAGGAGCTCCAGATTCATAGGTAAGCATTCAATTGCAGCTTTCTCACCAGTAGTGTGTACTGCTTCCTTCAAGGTGCTTTTCAATTTATTTTCTTTTTTTAACATATCCTTGCCATAAAAATATCACCAGAATATTTGTAGTATTTCAGTTGTGGCAAAGAATTCAACTTTGAATTCCTTGTCACATTTGAGAGGAAGCCCTCCATATCTCAAACTCTTCACAGTGGCTGCTTATGCTCTCTGCTACTTGCCCCTCAGGATTGCAAAGCCTTTGTATTCCTGGCCTCTTTTCCATCCTCCAGACAGGGAGCAAAAGCAAAAATGTTTGGTATCTCCACCACTACTGGCCAAGAGTTTCATTTCACCAGTCATAGGCTGATTGAAACTTAAAGTCTTGGCTCAACCTGCACTCTTTGGAAAGAGACACAGACACTTCCACAGTACAAATTATATCCAGGGTGGTATGAATTGCTGAAGTGAAATACCTGCAATTCTGATAGGCTCTATTAAGGCTAATCTTAGTATTCATTATGTTAAAATTTGTGTCACATTCATTATATGGAAGCTTATTACTTGAGTCACCTCTGTCTTGTAACGTTCTGTTTCTTAATGGACTAAGGTTTAGAAATGGGATGATTGTGCATGAATTCATTGCATCTTCAGAACTAGTTTGAAACAGAAGCAAGTAGGTAAAGGAAAATAAAAGAACAGGAAAAGCATGAATGCACAAGATATTTAACGTCATGAAATCAACATTCTTCGCTCAGGATGTGATTCTTCTGAGGTAACATCAGGCATCTACTTTTTACCAGTCTTATTGAGATCTCACCATAGTGAGTGAAAAGCATTTTAGGGCATGAGTCATCTGACTTAATACAGACATCTAACTAACTTTTATCATGACAAAAATATACCTGTTTTTTCTCAGTCACCGAGCTAATATGAGTAGATCAGACATGGATGTGTATGTCTAGTTAGATGAATCCTTCCCACAGCATGAAAAACATCTGCACCACATTGAATCAGAACCTGAAAGTTTTGCAGTGTGAAAAGGATATTTACACTGCAGAATAGACCTGCCCTTGTATATAGCAGGTTTATTGTATTTAAATAAACAAAACAAAAACAACAAAATAAGAAAAGCACATATTTATCAAAAGCTAGGAAAAAAACCAACCTTCTCATGTAAAAATCTTTATTCTCTAGGCTGAGGTTATTCTCATTAAAAAAAAAATTCAGAAGACGTTCACTTAATTTTTGCTGTGCTTGATCTATATTTTTTTCAGGAACATATTACTCTGACACTTTTCAGATGTCAGTGGGGCTTTCAGATACTTTCAGAATTAAATACCAAATCTCTCATGCTAATCAAGGTCTGTGCCTTCACACTCCTTCAGTTGATTTAAGAAGCTTGGCTGTTAGGCTTACAATGGACAGTGTCAGAGATGGTGAGCACTACAATGATTAAAAAGGGTGGAAGCAATTCTCAGGACATCAAATATTGCAGCCAGAACATTATGTGCTAATAACACTAGAACCATTTTCAAAAAGCAAATATATTCACATCTCTTGTTTTCTCTTTACTTTTCTTTATAAATACATTAAATATTATTTTTTCCTACCACTATGAAGCTGTGACTTCTGCTCACTGCACAGAACTACCTCACCAGTGTATAAAAACATTTTAAATAGTATTTTTATCCTACCCTCACCCTTTGTCACAATATTTTCAATAAAAAAGTCTTCTACATAAAAATAGAAAGAAGTCGTCAAAATACAGCTTTATTATCACAAAAAAATATTTTCTGTTCTGCTATTCTGCTCAGTTTGATATTTTTACACTGAACTTTATATTATGTATAGTGTAATCATAAGCAGAGTTGTGATTTTGCTTTTCCTTCATGTATGCCCCTAGTCATAACTGATGGTAGTAAAGTCTGGAGAGACAGACTTGTCATAGAAGTAAAATGAGAGGGGGCAGGAAAATGAGAGAGAGGAGGAGAAAACCCAGTAATTCAAATTACTTCTTGAAACTGATTTTGTAGTGATAATATATAATAGATTATAAACTATAACTATTGTACACATATGCTCATAAACATACAATATGCAATCTTTCTTTAAAGAATATGTGTGTAAATATATGCACACTTACCTACCTAATTTTATATAAACTGTAACAGTATCATCATATTTACAGCAATTTTTATAATCTATGGTTGTTAACTCTGGCAGGCCTTTCAGTAAAAATTATTTATAAGCCTACAGCAAACACTACCCATTTCAGGTAGTTAAATAGGATAAAGGAGTTCACGCTATACTTAGTGGAGAGAGAGAGGTGTTTCCAGAACATGATTCATATCATGCAAAGAGGTATATGAAAAATAGATGGGCTGAATAGCTTTCCTCTGTAGCTTAGCTAACCATGGATTAATTTGAAGTTAACTGAATTTAGCTGAGTGAATTAACACTGGCGAGTTAATGGGTCAATTGATAGATATATAAAAAATAGGAAAAGTATTTTTTTGTACAAGCTTATCTGTTCCTTTGAGGCATCTTGTGTTTCACACAGTTATTTTGATGTTGCAGCTGCATATGCTTGAGGTAGTAGCTATTACATCAAAAGTTCAAAAGTCAAGATGATGATTTTCCAGTATAATAGTTTGCAAATACTTCTGTCTTTTTAGAGAAACAGTTGAGACAGATTTTCAGCAGCTTTCATGTTTTCTCTGTAAAAAGGGAACTCACAGCCTACTTTTCAAGTACAAATTTACTTGCACAGATTACTTGCTTCCAGAATATAAGTTTTTGCTACAGAAAAATCATCAAATACTGTATAGTTATACATTACTTATACTCATGGTTCTCAGAGTTTCTTGGGGGTAAAAGTAATTCCAATGACTGAAGGTGACCCTCACACTTACTAATAATTTGATTTTTTTCTCTCAATAAACATTCCTGACCTGATTGATTTCTCCCAACTATATTAGTTGTTTTTTACTTTTTAAAATTTGAGTGTGTTTTTTTGGGGTGTTTAGTGATTTCAGATGTTCTAGCATAGCAGATTCATTTAGAGATTCCTCTAAGGCTTCAGATTTTCAAGAAGTGCTGAATAAATCAGAGGTCATATATTCAGTGTTACCTGGGTGCATTCTATGGGTTGTTCGTGCCTTGCTTGCAGTAAAAAATGGATAATTTAGGTAAATCATGTGGTGTTTTTCAGTATTTTTCCCTACGGATCAGTTTCTCTTCCTATGAAAGTGTAAGCGTGCTGACCCTCAGCTCTGAAGCTTGATTTGAATACATCACTCATAAGCCTTCAGGCTGGGCTTTATATAAGTGATTCATGTTTTTGACATAAATTAATAGGATACCTACCCAGAGCTGCCACTTTCTTACCTCTTTTTCCATACAGATTTTGCACTCAGAATTGTACACCTGGCTATTAAGTACATTTGCTTTGAAACTATTTATCATGATGATCAGAAGACTACGTATAGACATGACATCTTTGTTTCCAGGTGAAAAAAAAACGCAACTCATGTATTTGCAGAAATTGTACTTGGAAGGAAACTGCACACGACCTCCTTTCTCCAATGCGTGATGTATGTATTTGTCACCCTGACCTTTCAGGATCCTGTTCAAGTGGATGAACACAGGATGCAGCATAGGCTTTTAGCTCTGGGAGTCATCACATTAATTCTAGGCCACCATCTGGATGGCATCCACGGCACGACCACAACAAAAGTGACTTTATTCAAAGATTCTGGTGCCTCTTTCTGCAGTAACCAGCTGGGTCTGCCAGCATCCACAGCAGTGTGAAGACCCTGAGGGCTCCACAGTGTTTTTTTCCACTTATTCAATTACATAGGGATGGATAAATACAGAATGAGTTTTACAGCACAGTGCAACTTTCACAGTGTCTAAAGGACATGATATTATACACTTAAAACCAGAAAATTCTCAAGTAGCTGTCTGAAGAATGAGAGTGCCAGTGTTTGAGATGAGGGGGCAATGCAATCCAGGAAAAGATAAGGAATTTTATTGGTTTTGAGGTATTTTATCCTATTTGTAAAAAATAAGTAAAGGAATAGATTAATCAATACAATTTAACCTTTTTTTACTCTAATTGTGCTAATGTTAATTATGATGGACATTTCTATTTGTACACACATTTATGTTCTGTGACTTTATGTGTCTTTAACTGATCACCACCAGTATTGTTATTGTACTGAGACTAATTAATTATCCATTGTCTTCTTTTTAAAGTCCTAACTTGCTAATATTTTTTTCATCCTAGTTGGAAACATCTAAGAAATTCATTGTTCACATTCCTCTTTTTCAGGTTATTCTTACAAAGCTGTAACAGAGAATTCAATAAAAATAATAGAGATTAATAAATTTTACTAGGATTTTCAAAGCACCTAAAGAAGATGAGCGTTGCCTTCTTGGGAAAACAAAGATGAGTCGCTGTATAATTCTTCTACTCTCTGTTGAAAGCTCAAAGCTTTCTAAACAGGAATCCTTAGGAAATCTTAACAGGACAGTGTTTTGCATCATAGCTGAGCCTATCACTGGCTGGGTCAGCATGTCAAGATGTTTAACAGGAAACCTTCAGCCAAAAGTTGAGTTGAATGTTTTCCACAGCAGCCCATACCTGATTATGACAAATATGGAGAAAGACCCACGATGCACAGAAAAATGCCTCATCTCTTATTCACTAACATATATGCACTGAGCATAGAAATCTTTCAAAGGAGGAAAGGTCAGCAGTTCAAAAAAGCACAGATACTATTAAATCAGGTTGGGTTCACACCAGTCTATCAGAGTTTCAACTCAAACAGTTCTAATTGGGTTTGCTGGCAATGCATGAGGTCAGGTTTCCAGATTTAATAAACTTCACTATATGTACTCGCTTAAATTTAAATCAGCCATAAGACTTGATAATGTGAAGGGCTTAGTTCTTTCCTCTGGCCATATGTTTTCAGTTATGATTGAACCTTTCTCCAAAGTCCTAAAACATCTTACTGAGGCAGTAAATTTTGCAGTCAGTGTTTATTAAAGGAGTGTGTGGACATTATATATGATCTGAGCACTTCTCTTATTGAAGTTGTCATTTGTTGACAAATGGGCTGGAGTCTTAGTATTTGTAAGAACATTACGCATTCGTTGTGCTGACATGCTCAATTAATTAATTTTCTATATATTACTAAGCAAATCAGAGGGAATAGAAATGGCGGATTTGGGTAAGCAAATAAAAAAAATAAAAGAGACTTTATTTAAATGATAATGATAAAATGTGCATTATGAATAACTATTAGGTAATGAAATATATTTATTTGATTTTTTTGTGGCACAAAGCAGGACTCATTTGGAGATGCAAATGGCTCAAGGCCATTTCTCAACATAGCTTAGCTATCTAGATTAGTGGAGGAACCCTGAAGGATTCTGGGTTGGCATACAATGATCCCAATACAGACATCTTTTATTTGTCTTAAGACATATAGCTACAATTGTTAATTTATATAATCCTCCACTTACTTGAGGTTTTTGCACTGCAACAAGGAAATATTAAGGAATGGCTCTCATAACCAAACAGAAATTGGAGAAGAAAGGTTTCATGTCCAGATTTCAGCAGTACATTTCTATGGCCTCTGGAGATACTATCCTGAGACAAATCTCAGAAGTCTTTGTTCCCTGAGAATATCTCAGAAACACGACCAAACATAGAGATCATGCTATAAATATTGTGAGGTCAGTGTGCGTCACCACATTAACTAAGATTTGGGTTCTATTCTTGACCATCCCACTATGAATCCAGAACTACTCCACTGATCTCAGAAAGTTCCAATGAAGGAAGAAAACAGTTTTGGTGTCTGGCACCACATAAAACATGGAGTCATTGATGACCAGAACTTCTACAGAAGTCAGTATATCCTCTTGCTACACAGACATCATTTGCCATAATAATGATGGGATACTGGTTCAAAGAAATGTTGAGTTTAATTTGCAGAAGTTAGTTCCTAATTTTGAGTAATTGTATATAAGCACATGCATGTGTGTGAGTGCTTGCATGCGTGTTTGTGTAATCAGTGCAAAGTAATCAGATGCCTTCTTGTTGGAAATCCAATACAGTATCTAAAAAATTGATCTAACAGTTCCTGCATCATCCAACTGGTGTCTGAAATCAATGATGCAATGATTTTCTATACAACTGCAAGAGCTATGAGCTAAATTAAGTTTTGAAAATGCTGCACCTGAGCCAGTTTCCACAGAAGTCAGTGAGAACTTCCTTAGTAAATTTACCAGAAATAGTACTGCATTATAAGGTTCCCAAAATTGAAGGGACGTTTGCATGAAGGTTTGTTCAGTGGTGGGTTATTTGTTGGTTGCCGTTTTTTGTTGTTGTTGTGAGGGGGAAGGGGTAGCAGGTTGGTTTTGTTATTTAGCTTTGTGTTTGGGTTTGTTGTTTTTTGTTTTTTGTTTTCCTTTGGAAAGGGCCTGTGAGTATAAGAGATCTTAGATTTGGGAAAGCCTGATCAAACAGGTGGGTTTTGCATTTAGCTTTTAACGTGACGAGTAGTGACTCTTGTTTCTCAACAGCAGCAGGAAACTGATGTGAGTTTTGTGTCTGATCCTGTAATGAATATACTGTTTTATATCTATAATATTCAGGATAATTATTTTCCCTGAGAATCCAGTTTAAGTAATGTCAGGACCATATTTCAGAGTATTTATTCTTTTGTCTCTTTAAACATTGCTTAAACTATGTATTTTAAATATCTTAAATTTGACTAGTCATTGCCCATCACAAATTTTCAGCATGAAGTTTTTAACTCATTATAAAATTTAGATGTTATAAGTATAGTGCGAAGCCACTAAAATGTCAACAGTATATTATTATTGGAAGGGTGACATTAACACTGCAAACCTAATACATATTTTTGCTCTATTTGCACAATACAAAAATAGCCTAAATACATTTTTAATGCAATCAGATGAATTCCGTAAATCCAAATTGTGTGCTAACTGCTCATGCTGATTAGTGTGAAATATTAATTTGCACTAATCAGCCTGAGGCAAGGGAAGCATAATAAATTTGACACATACATTTCACGCTTTACAGTGTTGGACCTTGTTTACAGTGCAGTGCCTGTAAACACTATTGGTGCTGTTAGTTATGTCACAGGGGCTGTGCATTCAAGGTGTGCTTGCAAAAATTTCCTTAGCTGATTCTTCAGCTAGGTTAGTGTCGTGAAAATCCTGGTCTTTCAGAGCTGATGGTCTACACTGACTGAATATTGTCAGAATGAGTCGAGCACCTGACTCTTGCCCTAGTTGTTTCATGAGTAAGTCGTTTACATTCCTGTTACCGCTGCTTTCCTTGCACCAGGATGTGATAAGAGTCCCCAGGCCAATGGCTTTATGCTTTTCTTTACCTTACATTTACCAGCAAAACAAAACTATAATGCTAGGCCCAAAGAAACAGGACAGCTATTAGACAAATACACAGGTGGGTACTGACATGACAGTTTTCATACATTATGTCTGAGGGTCACTCTTTGCACTCCCATCTCTCTTTTGCAGAACAGAGCTTTCAATTCCTGCTTCCATGGGATAGCATTACCCACAATCAGCATCTGATTTAGCAAGCACACACTCCCCAGACACCATTATGCCATAAATCCATCATGTGATGTGATAAGCAGGATCTCCTTCTCTCTAATACATGGTAAAACATTTAGTACCTTAGATGCTGGGTCACAGTGGAAAGAGAACCTGATAAAAGGCTGGAGAAGAAATGAAAATTATTTATGTGATTTAAAGATAATCACATGCTTAAGTGAGAAGTGATAATCTGTGAAGGTATATCTGTTACTGTCCTGGTTTCAGCTGGGCCAGACTTGATTTTCCCTTCATAGTGTCTGATACAATGCTGCGGTTTGGCTTTAGGAGAAAAACAATGTGAATAACATTGGGTCTATTCAAGGTTGGAAAACTGCAGAGCATGAAGGATAGATGTGAATGAAAATATGTATGGTGGAAGTTACCATGTGGTTGAACTGCAAAATTCCAAAACCTTGTAGTTCTGTTGGCATTTTATTGGTTTCTGTCCTAAATATTTCTTTTTCTTCTAATGATGAATTACCCTAGGAAACAATTACATGGATGCTGTGCTGCTAGCTGGATTTTTAGATTTCCTGTCAAAGAGGTGCTACAAGTAAGATCTGAAATGTGAGGTCACCCAGCCTGTAATAAAGAAGAGGGCAATCCTTGTGCTGTGCCAAAAAGCAGCATGTAAAAGTTTGAAATCTTGAGATGATTTGTTTGCATGTGATTAATACAAGCAAATAAAACAACATAATCACCTCAAATTTTCTGCTCCCTAGGGCAGGCAAAGCTAAGCATATTGCTGAGCAAAAACCACATTGCTGAGCACAAAGCTAAGTGCTCGTGACAAGCTTGTTGACCCCAAAGAAATTAGTAACTGCCATTTACGTAATCAGATATACATCAGTTATTTAAAAAAAGGCATGATATGCAACAATACCAGTTTGATTCAGCCATTAATAATTCCTAGAAGCATATGGAATTTGCTTTCTATTTTAAAAAAATGCATTTGAAACTTAAAACAAGTTGATAGTTTCAGTTCTGATTGTAAAGCAGCACATTTCCATGGCAACATGAAAAATGATCATCGTTCCTTGGTTCTGTTTAGCTTTTGAACAATATTTCCAGACTTGGAACAAATTTCATTCTTAGTTTCCTTCCCATACCTCTGAAGATTTTCTTTGTCTATACATCAAAGGAAATTAGGTCACTCTAAAAATAATGCCTCTTATTTATTTTCAAGGAAACTACAACAGATGCAAAGAGCACAATAAAAGTGCTTGATAGAGCAAATTCTCAGCTACAAAACACTATTTTTTTTTTTTTTTTTTT
>JACDJE010002438.1:3469961-3484681 GCA_016647715.1 Pavo muticus
AAAAAAAAAAGAAAAAAAAAAAAGGGAAAAAGGGAAAAAGAAAGGAAGAAAGAATGACTCAGATCCTGGCCCTTAAAAGTATTTTTACCTCTACACTAGGGAGAATTCCATTTTTGGAAAAAAGTAATAATATATATATATCTATCACTCGTAAGTCATTATATATACTCAGCAATTCACATTCCTCTGTCAGAATAAATCTTGTGTGATTAGATCCAGAGAAACTTTAATTCTGTTTGTGGTTTCAACTTATGATATCAATATATTTTCCCTTTTTAGTTCAGACTTTTTCATCAACTAAACATTTAATGTCTTCACAATTACTCTATCATGTTTTATCTTTTTCTCCCTCTTTTAATAAGAGCTAGTAAGAGCACATTTGGACAGAGTATCAAGACTTGACTTAGCTACAAACTATTCTCTAATGTTAGATGCATTCTTATTTACTAAGTTAAATTTTGTGAATTTTAAGTCCATTCTCTTTTTTTGCTATGTAAGCAAAGAAGTACTACATTTTTCAGTTTGAGGTTTTAAGTTTGTGTGCTATGTATAACAGCTTACACTCTTTTACTTTATTTAAGAATTTACATTCATTATAATAAAGAGAAAGATAAACAATATAACATACGCATTTAGTTAAAATACACAATTGAACCTTTTTCCTTAAACATATTGCTATTCATAGGATCGGCTTCAGTGTTTTAGGTTCTGTACAAACCCTTATGAAGAGATAGCAATTACTCCAAAGCACTTCTAACCACACTTACGTGCCATTAATTAATCAAATTAAATCAAGAAGAAATCATTGTGAAATAATTTAGCTGAATCCACCAAAGCTTTGCATCATTTTAGCTACATCTGTTTAAAAAATAATCTTGTTTCACTGATGCAGACTGTGTTTAAAAATAGAATTTAATAGTACTACATGATAAGGCTCCTGCAACCTTCCACATTTGTATATTACATACAGTAGAGGAAGAAGAAGTAAAGGGTCACTCTGCAGAAAAGGGTGTCTAAGGTTTCAATCATTTAAACATCTTGTCTAAAGAAGGCAAGTCAAGTTCAAAGCAGAGAACAATGAAAAGAATCCCAAAACAGGAAATATCTGTTACAGACATTAGAGATGCAGTAGATGATCCAGGTGCAGTCACATACTGACCAGGAAGGCATATTAGGCTTTGTTGCACAGAATAACAAATCCCTAGAGCATTCAGCTTGATATGCAGCTGCAAAGCACAAGACAAACAAAAATTATTCCAGCAATAAAAAAATACAATAGAAATCAAAGGATATAGTTCTGCTTCTAAAAATAACACTGCTCATTAGACTTCACCTAACAGGCAATGTGCAGTCTACTTACTATGATTTAGAGATAATGTGCCTATAAACTATACCAGCGCTTGAAGGCATGCAGTATTTGGCAGGACGGATATAATTTTTGGTGTTTATCAGCACCACAATTAAAGAATAAAAGGCTGGGAATGTAATGAGCCAATATAATTATTTCTTACATTTCTCCATTTTGTGGAAAGATTGTTACAGAGTGTACAAAGTAGAATAGGAAGAAAATGGGTTTATGTAGCAAAAATAAAGAAGGAAGGTACAGAAGGCTTCCGAGACAACTGGATCGATTAGATTTACAGGTTCAAAAACACATACACAAAGCCCTTTCCTGAAAAGCAGAGTTCTGATCTTGCTGAACATTTTCTCTAGTTAATTGCAATCCTCCATCACCAAAGAAAATCAATGAATCAGGTACTCATATATGGAAAAAAATCTGTTCAGGGAAGTGGGGATGGAAAATAATGTGGGAATGAGCTGGTAAGAGGGGGTTGAGCATCTCTGCTCAGTGGTGAGGAGACCAGCAGCCACAGCAAAGCAGCTCAGGGTAGCAGAAGTGGGGCTGCCAGCCATGCACACCCTTGTATGTCAGTAGGTCTAAACACACAGCCCTGCTTCATTTCCTCCCCTTGAATGCTGAAAACACTAGTGATGGCTTCATGCAACAATGCAGACCTCTGTGAGCCAAACAAATGAAAAAAAAATACAAAGATCTTGCTTAGTAGCTGAGAAATTTGTAGGACATGTCCCTCACCAGGGTTGCCGATTTAGAAGGAAGGAATTTCTCCTGACATAGTGTTGAGGTCTAAGTCTAGGCAAACTCTTTCCTCCATAATATGGACTGACTGGATAAAAAATAAACTTTAGCAAAGTAATTACAAGGCTGCTTCTTTGTGATTATTGTCCTTTTCCTATGAGAACTAAAATATAAGAAACATTCCCAGAGTCAAAATATCACAGGAAAAAAAAAAAAAAGAAGAAGAAGAAGAAATATTACTGGTCTTAGAAGTAAAAGGGAAAACTTAGAAGATTCATGACTTTCCAGAGGTACAAAATAATGCAGATATGATGTAGCTCCTCTGGAAAGGCAAATGAAAGCCTTTTCTGTTGGACTGACTTGATCCTCTTGTGAGATGGATTGAGTCAGACATAACACAAGAGAAATGCCAGATTATCACTGCCATATGAGAAGCTGCCTTTCCTTCTGTGACTGGTCATTATGAGCCAAAATTCATCAAAGGACGGAGTGAGTTTGAAGTTTGCCACAGCTGGAATAAAAACCTCATCCAAGGTTTCAAAAACAGCAGCCTAAATATAGGTTCTTAAATAAATGTAACCTGCTTTCAAAAATGTGGTGTTCTGTCANCAAACCCGCACATACATAAATTATGGTTAATCTCTGCTGCATGGTGAAAAGATCTGAAGGTCATCCAAGGCTAACATCAGCTTCTCATGGTTTGGGGTGATTTTTTCATTACCTTGAGGCTGAGTCTGCATACTTTTTGTCTTGTTATTATTTTAATTTGCAATAAATCTTCAATTAGATTTTTTACAGCCCGGGATGGTAGACATGGAAAAAAAAAAAAAAGATCATACAGATTTTGCTGTCATATGCTGTTAAGATCAGACAGATTTTGCTGTTATATGCTGTTAAGATACAGGTGTTTCTTTTTGAAGATACACTAATACAGTTATCTCTAAATAATTCTGAGTCTTTACAGTGAAAAAAAGTAAGTCTTCATTTTATTTATCTCTGGGTTGACACTCAGGTCAAGCTGAAGATTTCGCTTCCAAACAATCTCTCTCATAGCCAAATTTGGAGATGTCTCCAGAAAATATTCCCACTGATTCCAACAGCACTTAGCAAGTGTTGAAACTGTGAGTAGAGGTGTAGGAGTCTGACATCTAGAAAAGATCAGCACACAGTCTGAGTATATGAAGATATTCTGAAGAGAAAAAAGAAAAGATCTACTCTGAATATCCAAATGGTGATGAGCTTATAGTTACTGAGTTTCTGACATGATGGCAGTATATCACATGCAGTACAACTCAAGGAGAAGTGCTGGAGACAGAAATGAAGAGGTCTTTCCCAGAAATAAAAAGAGTAGGAAAGATTGCAAACCTCAGAGATACAGTAACATAATTAAAAGTATAAGTACCACTGGTCTTTAGATGGGTTAAAAAAGAAAATCTGTGGGGAATGACAGCTGTACAGGCTTACTACATGGTAGACTTAACATGAAATACATTATGAGTCTACAGGTTTCGATAGCAGGGTAAATTAGAACTACCTGGAGCTCCCATCTGCTTTCCATCCACGTTAATTTTGCTTCCCAAGCTTGCTTAGAGCTTGGCAATATATAATCCTGCAGTTCCACCTGTAGTTCCTTAGCTGCTGCTGTAGAGCATCCTGTGTGACATTCCCTGGCAATATCCCCAGAATTTAGCATTATTATTCATTCTGGCTTGTCATGAGGCTTCTGCTCCTGAAACTTCCTGCTTCAGCATCTTCCAGACAAAATAAATAAATAAATAAATTTGAGACAGAAGAAAAGTAAGATGAAAACAATGGTTTTCTTCTAAAAAAGAAAAAAAAAAAAATTCACCATGATCCCTATGAAAACATTGGTACCAAAAAAGTTATAATGTTGATATTGTACTGATATTAAGAATATTTTTCAGAGGAAATGAACCCACATGGTAGCAGAAACTCTAATGTTAGAAGGAAGATGTTGGTACTGAGCTTTACCATATGCCTGTTATTATAATATTTATTTAGAGTATTTCTAAGTTGCAAGACATTATTCCATATAGAGATATCCCAATGATCTACAAACAGGCTCTACTGAGAAACTAATTAGTGAAGGCATAGCTCTGTGTTAATTCTACACTACTGCTGCTGGTATTGTGCTAGATCTTTCAGAGAGACAAATAAAAGGCACACTGAGATGAAATAAGTGGCCTGGGGATACAGAGGGTGGGATTCATCTCACCTGACTTCAGACATCAACAATGTAGACATATAAAATCAAGCGAGTCCCTGGGGCTCCATTTATAGTCACTAGAGATAAATATGCCCTTTTAGGGTGCCAATCATCTGTCCTACTTCTGATGTCTAATTTAGGAGGCAATGAATTGCCCTCTGGATTCTATTGACTAGTTCTTCGCTGATCATCGAGTGAGCCAGAAGCCAGATGCAGATGTCTTTGGTGCGCACATCTCATTTATCAATAAAACTCCACCTAAAAGTCAATAATGAAGCTGGGAACAGGTCGTGTTTCATTTTTTCCCAGTCTTGTACACTATTCTGTGGATCCAACCACCTCCTTGTTGCCTTTCCTAGTAACGGAAAGACTTGTAATTCTGCTCTGTGATATTTGGTCTATGATAATTACCATATAGATTAAAGTTTATTTAGTAGACTAGTCGTTAACTAAGGGATTGGTCAGTATCAAAAATTAACATATCAAAAAATGAAACCTAATTTTTGTGTAATCAAAATTTATCCTATGTTTTCAGTTGCATTCTTATTAATCGACATCGCAACAATCACATACTTCAAAATTTTGATTTGACTGTGAAAACAGTGATGAAGTTATGCAGATACAGGTCTTGTCAGATGGGAATATACAGCATTATGAAACATAACCCAGTTATGAAGAGTGCAAAGAGAAACCTGCCTCTGTGTACAGAAAGAGACCTACGTCCACTAGGTATGAATAGCTATTAACAACTCAGCAAGCATGGGTTGTGCCACGTGAATGAAAAGATAAGATGAATGAAAATGTCTATGGCATCCTAGCTTCAATTTGCTGCAGAAAACAAGGTACTGAAGAAATGATAAAGGAAGGGTACTGCAGAAAGCATAACATTTCATTACTAAATACACTGGGGAGGGGTTTGGCTGCAGATTCAAGAATATAAATCAGTTGTCTGCAAGCTAGATATCTACATGTGAGCTGGGTGCCTGCATTCCTAACAAAGCCAACTGGGATTGCACAGTGCAGTGCTGGGCTGGTCAGAAACAGGTGGTTCCTGTGCAGGGTGAACAAGCAGCTCTCTGGGGCCTGTTGACAGCAGAGGGAACTTACATGCCTATCTATCTCAGATGTAGATATTCACAGTATAAATCTCTGCATTTAGGTGTATCCATACAAAGATTTAATTAACCCTTAATTGTATGCAAGGCAGCTACATCATCTTCCTACCTCTGCCACAGCATTCAGTTGGGATTAGAGCCAGCAACTAACAGCTAGCTCTCAGCTGTTAGTATTTTTTTGTTCTGTTTTCTGGTTGTGGATTTCAGAGGTTTGGAGGGCTGGAGTACATAGAGATGTGACTGGAATGTAGATTATCTCTTTAATACTACTGAATCTGAGAAATTACAGGCTAGGTGTCTAAGCTGGTCATCAAAAATTAGTACAAGGTCTTGATTGCTTTGGCTATGATTTATCTTTTTCTTTTTTTTCCCCAGTTCTCCATCTGTAAAATGGAGTTAATAATACACTTAATTGCCAGGGCTGATGTGAATCTAAATTTGTAATGTTTGTGAAGAACTGAAAAATTACAAAAAGAGCACCATTAAAAAACATAAGAGGAACTTAATAACATTGTATTCAGCTGAGATTTTAGATTGTGATTAATAGTACCTGAAGCTGTATGTTGAATAAAGGTGATATAAACAACTATTTAGTAATTATACACACAGATAAATAAAAAGAATAGATAAATATGTAATTAAAGTCTGTGTCAAAACACAAATGCACAGGGGGCTAAATGAGGCTTGCATACAAAAATGATAACATTTGTAGAGCAGTGCCAGAAAATGAAAATGAAAATCTCTAAGCACAGTTCAAATACTGTATATCAGTGAAGGAAGTAAAGGTAGTAAACCATCACTCAGTACTGTGGGAACTCACTGAAGAGACATAAAGTTGTTTGACACCCTTTTTTCATCCTCTCTATAGCTGTGTTCACCCACCATAATTGTTATTTACTTTCTGTTGATCCTCTTCACTTCCCTTTCAGCTCATGTCTTTCTCCTTTTATGCCGTAGTTAAAGATATTTCCGTCTGCAGCTGTTCCACTTTCAGCTGCTGGATGCCTCTTGCTACCCATGAGGCCATGGAACTACTTCAGGAACCATCAGGGTCCTTGATGGGATCCAGATTTGTTGTCAAAAATAACCTTTTCTTTCCACTTTTCTGTTTTGCGTTATTTCAGATTCACTTTAGCTCAGCCCATCTCTGGTCTGGGTCAACACAATTCCCAACAAACCCCAGCTTTGGCAGAACTGGGGAAGAGATGTGAGGTGAGAAGGAATATCCAGGAGGGAGGGGGAAGAGGGAGATGGGAGAAGGGCAGCTGCATAAGCTGGTCAGGAGAGAAAAGTGAAAAGCACTAGAAATGGAGGTCTCCCCACTCATGGTTCATCTTTAAAAAGAAGCACAGGTGGTTCATGCAGAAAGCAGTTTGCATTTTAATCTTATTTCTTTCCCAAATGTGGCAGGAAAGTGCTATCCTCAGCTACAAAACCTCCCCTGGGAACCCACCTCGCCTTGCAGCTCTTGTGTGCTGACTTCCCCTGGTGTGAAGGAAGGTTGAAGTGCCAGCTGTTAGAAGGAATAATTATCACAGCACTTCCTGCTAGCACTTCAGATTTTAGAGAGGAGAAGCAGAAGTTACCTGATTCCACAGTTTGGATTTTTGCCTTTTTTTTTTTTTNAGAAGAAGAAGAAATATTACTGGTCTTAGAAGTAAAAGGGAAAACTTAGAAGATTCATGACTTTCCAGAGGTACAAAATAATGCAGATATGATGTAGCTCCTCTGGAAAGGCAAATGAAAGCCTTTTCTGTTGGACTGACTTGATCCTCTTGTGAGATGGATTGAGTCAGACATAACACAAGAGAAATGCCAGATTATCACTGCCATATGAGAAGCTGCCTTTCCTTCTGTGACTGGTCATTATGAGCCAAAATTCATCAAAGGACGGAGTGAGTTTGAAGTTTGCCACAGCTGGAATAAAAACCTCATCCAAGGTTTCAAAAACAGCAGCCTAAATATAGGTTCTTAAATAAATGTAACCTGCTTTCAAAAATGTGGTGTTCTGTCAGTTCCCATATGAAAATTAGGCCAAATTTACTTCATAGCTTCGGTAGGGATTCAGTAAGCCAAGCACAAGCACAGATTTTTGAAAACTTCAATTATGTTTTGATTTCAAAAGCTTTTTGATTTCAAAAGCTTTTTGATTTCAATAGTTTTTCAAGATGAACACTTCAAATTCAGTCTATGAATACAATAAGTGAACATTCCCAAGCAGGTACACAGGAGAAAGACCAGAGCTATCTGTTGGTAAGCAGCTGTCTCCTACCGCACTGGTTGACTTGCTCTATTCAGAACAAGTGGAGATCTGAGAGCTGTGTTTGTCCCTTAGGCCGTGTCCCACCTTATCTTGTAAAGAGAAACAGGGAGGTGGTGGAAATGCCCAAGGTCCAAATCTACCAAAGCAGAAATTTTTGCAGCTGGAAGAGCAATTCTTCCTTTCTGTGGTTCTACAGCACTTTGCAGCCATTACATTAAACAAGTCGAAAAGTAGATAAAATGGATAACAAGTGCTCATAAATTCCGAGCAAACAACCAGCATTTTTTGACGTCACTGTAAATTTTGATTAATGTCTTGAAATCAGCAGTATTAGTTCTCAACACAAGAATTGATGCTTGTGAACTTGCAAGATACTGAATAGCCTCAGCTCTGCTTCAGGCCTCATTTTGGCTGTCGGTACACTGAATACGGTCATGTATTATTTGGAAAACAGGAAATGAAAAGGAAATTTCAGAAAGAGGATTTCCTCAAGGAAGGGAGATTTTTAAGGCTGTGGAAGACAGATTCTTCAAGGGCCGTTTGAGTTAGAGCCAAATCAAGAAAGTAGATATACTGCTTCAAGCTAAGAATGAAAATTAAAGTATCATTGATATGCATTCTATTAATTAAATGGTAAATGTTTAAATAAATAAAACCTATTATAAACACATTAAATAATTGCTGCTTATAATCCCAATGTCACTTCAAACGAGGAAAAGTACATCGCGGTTGGATTGTCTACATACGCAATATTGATTTCTAAATGATACATCAGATTATCTTAAATGCAAAATAAAAATCCACTGGTTTTGTTATGCACAAACACTGTATCTGTGGCTTTAAATAGGGGTTGCTATTTTTGCAACTGTTAGAAGTATTTTATTTCTTTAAAATATAATTTGTGGTTGACTTCATTTACAAGATATAGTATCAGCGAATGACGCATCTTGTTCAACAAGCCAAAATTGGTATTTCAAAATACTATTCTACAGTCAAATTTAAGTGCATAGGAATATGGGGAGAGAGGGTCCCAGATCTGCCCTCCTTCTTCAAGATACAGCTAGGCAGGAGTTTATGGTACACAAAACTGGAAAAGCATCCTTTAAAACATTTTATCGGCTCTGTAATGGTATTCAGTGTTTTGGTTTAGAATTCACTAGAAAATACTCAGGGCTTGCAGCCAGGACTGAATGTTTGTACATGCTTAGTAAATACAGTTATTTGTAGCTCAGAAGTACAAGTGTATTTATATTGTTTCTGGTAGGCAGAGAACAACAGACACAATAGCATTTAATAGTGCCCATAATTTTGGATCTGTAATTCCACTGAAGTCAATGGGTCCTCTTTGGTGCTTAAAGTAAGAAATATGCTGGAATTACTTCAAACACTTTAAAAGAAAGCAATCTTAGTATCTTAAGAGACTTCATAATTTCTATATTTAGAAAAAAATATATTCTAAGAGAAAATTAGACACCAGACAGAACACGTTCTTAAATGCTTAAATGCAGGTTTACTTTTTGTAATTATTTACTGAATTCTGGGAAGATACATCAGTTTCTAAAAATAGACCTGAAGTAAAGCATGTAGGAATAAATTTGACTTTCAATGGCAGTTTCATTTCCATTAAGACAGTACCATTCAGATAATACGCCTAAAATTATGTATTTACTTATGATACCTTAAGCTGCATTTGCATACTACAGTATCACCTCTGTTTGCTCCTATTAGTAAAAACCACATGGTAATTTAGTCTGATTTGGATGCTTGAAGTGGAAAAGCCAAAGTTTAGGCACCTGGGAATTTTCCCTTCAGAGGTATGTATGTACATTACTCTCCTTGAAGTAAAATGGAATTCAGGAACTAAAAATGTTCAAAAATGTAACTTCTTCATGGCAACAATGAATTACTTTTCCGAAGTGCTGAAAATCCACTGTTCATGTTCCTGAAAACAAACATGCACAACAATGGGTTTCCAGCATAAATGCATAAGTACAACACTTACATTTAAATATAGTGAAGTTTTGTTTGTTTGTTTATTTTAATCTAAATTTAATGACTCCAAGAATCACGGAAACACAGAATTATAGGAGTTGACAGGGGACTCTGGAGATAATCTAATCCAACACCTACTCCAAGAAGGATCAGCTACAGCAGGTTGCTCAGGATAAAAATCCATTCAGATTTTGATATTTACAAGGATGGAGACTGTACAACTTTTCTAGGAAACCTATTCTTGTAGCATTTGGCTCATCAATTCACCCTACCCACCTTTCATTAATGTTTTTTTCTTATGTACCTGTTGAATTTCTTGTATTTCTGTTGGTGCCCATTGCTTCTTGGTGTCAGTGGGCACCACAGGGAAGAGTCTGGCAGCCTTTTATTTCTACCTTTCCAACAAATATTTATACACATGAATAAGAGGTCCCAAGTCTTCTCTTTACCAAGCTACAGCCTCAACTTTGTCAGCCTCTCCTTACAGACCTTTCTGGGCCTGTATTGGACTCACTCCAGTTTGCCTAGGCCTCCCTTGTACAGACAGACATCACTGGACAGGGAATTCCATATTTATCTCTGATCCCAATGGAATTGTAGCCTCACAAATGTATGCGGACTTCTAATTCCTCCTATTTGTTGCTCCATGCTGCATACTGATTTCGCAAAAAACGTTTCCTCTCCCTCTCTTATAATGCTCCGTTCCTGACAATTCTTTATTTGCATGTATACAGGTGAGTTGAGCTGTCTTCTGCTCATTTCTGTTGATTTTGAGGTCTCTCTTTACCACATCAGCCTGCACACTTTGTTTCCCATCCCAGGCTACCACTTCCCCTCTTGATTATGGGTTAGTGTCTTTCTGGCATCTCATTTTTCCTAGTTTAAAGCTCTCCTCTGTGGGTCAGATAGCCTGCTGGCATAGATATCTTTACCTCCCTTGGGTTGGGGGGATCCTCTCTTCCTAGATGTTCTCAGTCTGCAAAGAAGGCTGTGGTTTTATAAAACAAATCCCTGTCACCAACACCAGCTGTGCAACCAGTTGTTGGCTCTCGGGGTCCACAAACAACAGATGTATGTGAATAATCTCACAGTAATTATACTGCTTAATTGTAATACTGTCTCATGACATAGCTGATGGGGCTGATCACAACTCTGAAGGAAACCTGGGTGCTGCAAATCTCAGTACACAATTTTGGGCTGAATTCTCTCTGGTTGTAATAGAAGATTGGGAGTTTATACATGTAGAGATTTGGCATGTAGATCTTTATATGTATGCCTACCATGAAGGAAGAAGCTTTTCCTGGGGGTTATGAACAATACAAACAAAGTTTAAGGAAACACATACAAAATGTTTTAGTGGTTTTATAAATATCTTGGTAAGAGAAAATTTTTAAAAGTAAAACAATCTTGATTTGTCAGGAACTTAAACTCCAAGACAAAACTTTATAAATAGGCAAATATGCCCCATTTTTTAAAAGGAATTCTTATCCCCAGTCTGGCTTTTTAAACTCAGTTCATCTCTGCTAATTTTTCTGAATTTATTGTTAATTTTACTTCTAATCTGAATGGAATTGAAAGGACAAAACAGCTGTAGAACTTCTAAATGCTTTCAGTCATTATCATTTTATTAAACTTTTTGCAAGCAGGTTTTCTTTCTCTTTGTGGCTAATCTTCATTGATTGGGAATGAACAAGCAGCAGTAAATTCCAAAATGCCTGTATTTCACTAGAAATAGCAATTACTCGATGCTTAGTAACATGCATTTCAAATGTGCTTGGTATTCTTTCAATATTCATTGATTACTGTTATCATCACAACAAATTAAAGCACATCTAAACATATGAGAGGATATAAGATTTGACATACTTGTTGAAATCCTGGTTGTAGATATTTATATATATATAAATTTATTTTGATATCGGTAGGATTCTGATTATTGCAATTCTTACAATAACCTTCAGATGATCATCTCTAAATATCAATATATGCCTGTAGTAATCCTAAATACTCCTAAGTAACAGTGATACTTCATGATGTGATGTAAAATATCTGTATAATGTATGCAGTGGAGGAAGCACTCTACTTTAAAGCAAAGAATCTTGAGAAAAACAAATTCTGCTGCTTTTCTGCTGCCTCTTGACTGCTTGATATTGGAAATTTAGCTGATCTTTCTAATTCAAATGCTTGAAAAAATGTTTCTGTCCCATAGAACCTTTGGCAATGTGAAAAGTATGCAATTCCCACAAAGAGAAAAAAACAATGTGTTTCAGTGTTATGCTGCAAAATGCAAATGATTATAAACTGATCACAATACTCTGATGAGAAGAGGATTAACTAGGAATTAAAACACAAGTTCAATATGTGTTTTAATTGCTTAAGCAAATATCCAGAAAAGGAAACTGAAATCAAATTGAGGTTTTCTAAAATCTAGACTGGGATTCATCTTTTCTAAATGTAGATACCTCCAGTGAGACATCTAATCAACTGATCTACTTACTCTAAGAAGCTTTTGAAGTCAGTGTAGACCGAGTCACTGAAGTCTTTAGTCTGACTTGTCACAGTTTGAAATCCCTGTAAATATCCACTATCCACTGTACTATTTTCAAAGAAGATTGAAGACGGCTTTCTTAATAGTGTGTAGGTATGTAAGAGATGTCTCAGATTAGAATTTCTTCAGATACAAGGTAATAAAATCCAAGCTTCTTGTCTGAATTGGCAAAAAACAAAATCATCAGTTGGTCAAACAAAAGACCCAAAAAACAAAAGACCCAAATATTTAAAAATCACTGTTCTGGAATATGCAGGTAATAGACAAGTTGCATTTAGATAAATTCACATCGATTATGTATATATATATATATATATATATATATATAATTTCCGTGTTTATATTTTGTGCCTTCACATTCCACTGTAAACAAGGAAAAACAGAATGCTATGAATTGAGGTTATAGTCAGTTAACGAACATTGAATTAGAAATACCACTGCACATCTGGGCATAAGGGAAAGAAGAAAAAATCTATTTCAGTCAGGCTTGAATTTCATTCTTGAAAAATGTCATATTACACTTTGAACATAAGCCTGAAATCCTTATTGGTATTTTTGGCTAGTTCATATATTATGCTGATGTCTGGCTGAGTTTACATATGAACATAGTGGTTTTCTCTTCTCCTGCATCTCTTCTCCTCCAATACAAACAGCATGAAAGTATCAGTGCTTAACAAAAAGAAAGAGGCCCAAGGAGTGGGCCAGCTCCTGGCTCGTGCATAAGGAAAATCTCTTTTATTTCTGACAGGATGTCCTGGAAACATCTACTTTTCATTTCAGGCTTTTCTGTGACAAAAACAAGCTCTTTCTGAGCCTATTAAATTGATTCAGTTTGAGACCACTGACATGTTACATTTTTCCACTGCCTCCATATTGTCATTCTTGTTCATGTCAGGAGGGAGTTAAAAGTAAATATTTACTTTTACCTGGTGTCTCTTGTGGATGCTAGTCAAATGTTTAAAAAAAATGTAAACCTGCTTGAGTGTGGCAACATTATTTTTTTTCAGGAAATGTGAGTGTATAACCACACTCACTTAACTGTGGGGCATTCTATCAATCCACATTGCTGTTATTATAATGTTATTATAATTTATGTCTCACTGTGAGAGTATGGCAAAACTGTTATCAGATTTATTTTGCAAGACCCTATGAATGAGTTGTGCTTCACTATAATTTCATCATCAAGAAATTAGGATCTAATTTAGGGCCAAAAACAACCCCTTAGTTTTGCCTTAACAAATGTAGTTTCACCAGATTTTCCGTTACAAGACACTTATAAATTTAAAACGCTGATAAATTCAAAACACTTATGTTCCACTTAGCTACTTCCTACTTATGACAAAAGAGGATCATAGAGCCATAGAATGCCTTGAGTTGAAAGGGATCTTAAAGATCATCTAGTTCTAAAGAGAAAATTCTGTTCGATTCTCCATGTAAAAGAAGGTCCACAATCTATTCATTTTTTTAACAAAATGCTAGAATGTAAGCCTGTGATTTTATCTTCCTCTTCTCCTATGACAAAATATAAAATATAGGGTTTCATTGCGTCTCTGTAAACAAAAAAAAAAAGAGTGGCCTCTTTATCCTGACACACCACACACACACACAAACACACAGCCACCCGTGATACTTCATGATGTGATGTAAAATATCTGTATAATGTATGCAGTGGAGGAAGCACTCTACTTTAAAGCAAAGAATCTTGAGAAAAACAAATTCTGCTGCTTTTCTGCTGCCTCTTGACTGCTTGATATTGGAAATTTAGCTGATCTTTCTAATTCAAATGCTTGAAAAAATGTTTCTGTCCCATAGAACCTTTGGCAATGTGAAAAGTATGCAATTCCCACAAAGAGAAAAAAACAATGTGTTTCAGTGTTATGCTGCAAAATGCAAATGATTATAAACTGATCACAATACTCTGATGAGAAGAGGATTAACTAGGAATTAAAACACAAGTTCAATATGTGTTTTAATTGCTTAAGCAAATATCCAGAAAAGGAAACTGAAATCAAATTGAGGTTTTCTAAAATCTAGACTGGGATTCATCTTTTCTAAATGTAGATACCTCCAGTGAGACATCTAATCAACTGATCTACTTACTCTAAGAAGCTTTTGAAGTCAGTGTAGACCGAGTCACTGAAGTCTTTAGTCTGACTTGTCACAGTTTGAAATCCCTGTAAATATCCACTATCCACTGTACTATTTTCAAAGAAGATTGAAGACGGCTTTCTTAATAGTGTGTAGGTATGTAAGAGATGTCTCAGATTAGAATTTCTTCAGATACAAGGTAATAAAATCCAAGCTTCTTGTCTGAATTGGCAAAAAACAAAATCATCAGTTGGTCAAACAAAAGACCCAAAAAACAAAAGACCCAAATATTTAAAAATCACTGTTCTGGAATATGCAGGTAATAGACAAGTTGCATTTAGATAAATTCACATCGATTATGTATATATATATATATATATATATATATA
>JACDJE010002438.1:3488123-3538056 GCA_016647715.1 Pavo muticus
GTTTGGATTTTTTCTTTTTTTTTTTTTTTTTTTTTTTTTTTTTGCTTCCTTACTGCCTTTGACTGTAGTCAGTGAATTAGTTTTACCCTGAGGATTCAACACATTGATAAGGTCTATCATTGTGGTGAGCACATTCCTGTAAGTCATATTCACAGTACCATTTTAAATGAGATGTGGGCTAAACCTGTCCTATTATAGACGTGGAAATCCTCTCACATTTAAATCTAATCCACGTCTTCTAAACATTTAGGATGATGGCAGTGACTAGGAAACGCTGAGAAATGTGTCTGTGCTCCAGATTACAGAACACAAAGGCAATAACTGTAATGAGCCATTGCTCTCTGCCTGCTTTTAGCTTACAGCTAATTGCATAGATAGGGACCATCGTTTACTGCTGATGCTTATGCACCATTCATTCACACACAGCAGTCGCTTCCTCATCCCTATGTTAATTGTCTGTCACTAGCACCATAGCACGTACCTCTCTGAGGCCATCTAAACACGCTGTTATCCTGCTATCCACTCTGCTTGTGTTCCCAGACAGACCATAGCTGATCATCGCTGAAATAACAGCTATGTGTATTGGTTTTACAATGGGCTGAAACCAAATAAATTAACAAACCTGCTTCAGTTGTTTTCTATTATCCTTCCAAGACCTGATTAAAGCCTATTTGAATGCTTCATTTTCTCCTGTCGTTGCTTCATTTCATTTTGTAAAATGTTGGCACTCAGAATAAAAATGTAATTAAACTATGGCACAGAAGGAGGTAGCTTTGATCCCACCTAGCTTAGTGAAGAAGACAAAACAGGCACATTTAATCCACTGTTTGTTCAGTTACAATGTGCTAGTTTTAAGCTATGCACATTCCAATGACTGAATGAATATGTGTGGAATGCCAAAAATTAACGAGAATTACTATTAATGCTGTACAAAGGCTGTTATAGAGTACACCAAAAATCTCTAAACAATGAGGTCATGTCACCATAAAACATAATGCATGGCTAAATCATAATGCAAAAAGAATTTTGAAATACCGTATTTTCACATGGCTAGCCTGTGATTCAGCAGAGCTTATGCATATGCATTTGTAGAAAAAGAGATTCCCCCTCTCCTAAATTTACTCATCTCCCTCTTCACATCTCCCCCTGCTTCTGCTGCCCTCTGCCTTTGGCTCTGCTTGCCTGTGTACCCCCCGAGGACTGTCTGGGGGTGTCTATTCGCCTGATCTGTTGGTGTAGGCATACAGGTTATCTGATACCCAAGTTTTATCCATGAATGTATAAAAGTGTTCATTTTGTGTGGAAGAAAAATGCGCGCGCACACACACACACACCACCAGGTGTGATAATACCCATGTTCAGCATGTTTTATCCTCAAAATGCCTGACAAAAGCTCACTAATTAATCCTCAGAGCAATTCTTTGAGCTAGGCATGTTTATTCCCATTTCTTAGGCAGAGAGAGGAAAGCTGACAGACTGACTGACTGTGAGAGCTCCCACTGAAGTTGGGGGATGGGGAAGAAAATAAAATACTCATCAGCTTTAATGGGACTTGAATCGGGTCTGAAGTGATTTCTCTAATGCCATCCCAACGGCAGGATTAGGAAAAAGTCATCCATAGGTGGGAGTTTCCCAGCAGAATGCAGGCAGACAAAGCAATGACGGCAGGTGACAAGGTGGCTCTCCCCTGTGACAGGGTCACACATCTCAGTGGGCAGCCAAGGTGTAACATGTTTTACACTGCAGTGAGAGGATCCAAGGACTGCAGTTCCTCCTTACAAACAGCCCCCACCCCGATGCTCTCTCGCCCAAGACAGCTGAACAAAATGAAGGCTATTTCTGATTGATAGCTGCAACCTGCAATGAATTATACTTAGGTGGTTTATTAATATGAAGCACGTTAGCAAGAGTACATTGTATGCCTGTCACAGATGAAAAAACTATCGACCGCAATCCATTCTTTTTTTATGAATGCAGCATCCTCCAGAGAACATCACAAAACCCCACTCAGTGACTCTGAATACTACATTTTGCATTTAGATTTTCTGGCTTAGAGAAAAGAAGTGTAAAATCACAAGCCTGCACAGCGTTCCCCACTGACTACTGCATTTATGGAGTCTTTTGTGGTGTTATTACAGTGAGCATATGAAATACAATGCTCATGAATCTAGGAATAGGGGAATAAATACACCAGCATTTTTTAAAGGAACAAGAGGCAGTTATACAGGTTTTATCCTACACTCTGGAGTTGGAATGTTGTGTTCTTTTTTTCTCTGGCTAAAAAATGCACAAACCTTAAAATAATTTAGAATTAAAATAACTTTGAGGCATAAGATAGGTTCTTTGAGGCTTTTAGTCTGCAGCAAATTTTTGAGGTCCCCCCCATAGGGCTTGTATGTCCAGTCATACAAGACCATAGAATCAGAGAATTATTTGATTTGGAAGGGACCCTTAAAGTCTAGTCCAACTCCCCTGCAATGAACAGGGACACCTACAGCTAGATTAGGTGCTCAAAGCCCCATACAGCCTGATCTTGAATGTCTCCAGGGACGGGGCATCTACCACGTCTTTCGGCATCCTGTACCAGCGCCTCACCACCCTTACTGTAAGAAAATGTTTCCTTATATCCAATCTGAATCACCCCTTCTTTTAGTTTGAAACCATTTCCCCTTGACCTTGCTAAAGAGTCTACCCCTTCTTTCTTATGGCCACCCGTTAGGTACTGGTTTTAGACCAAACCCATGTTGTTAGAAATAAGGGGATATGAGTGAGTGTCCAGAAATTGCCTAGGGCTCAGAACAGTTGTAAAAGATGGACCAAAAAGCCCGCCACCCGGATTATGTTACTTCTGACTTCGTGTCCCCAAGCACTTGGTCTGTGCAAATATCAGAACTGAGTATTCTGACTCTAACTGGTCCCTTCAGTATCTAAAAGGGGGGCTGTAAGAAAGGAGACAGACTCTTTAGCAGGGTCTGTTGTGACAGTACAAGGGGAATTTGTTTGAAACTAAAAGAAGGGGAGATTTAGATTGGATGATAAGAAAAAGTTTTTTACAATAAAAGTAGTGAGAAAGGGGAACAAGTTGCCTAGAGATGTGGTGGATGTCCGATCCCTGGAAAAAGTCAGGGTCTCTTCATTGCATAGGAGTTGGACTAGATGGCCTTCAAAGATCTTTTCCAGCTCAAACAATTATACAATTCTATGATTTAATTATTCTAGCTGAAAAGAAATGAGCGCTGAATGAATGCACAGAAGTTTACCACTTTGGACTTCTGGACTCATACTTCTACAGTATTTGTCATGTATAAACCTCTGTATTCTAGTACATTCCTAGGTGCTATGAGGCCCTCAACAACCATGGACCACAGTGTTTTATCCATTCCTTTACTTTCAGAGGGCTTTTTACACCTAAAACCTACAAAATTTCATGAGGCTGAGCTTTCAAAACGTGCCCTTTGCAAGACATTCCCCACAACTGGCTACTTTCCATGTAACCGAAAAATACATGCTTTGAACAAAATATCACTCACAAGAAAATTTGTCCCAGGGCAAACCAAACCTCACCATGAATCATGCTGTCCTTTTAGCCTTGCACTTCTGTCCCTCACTGTGACACTGTCACGCTGGAGTCTGGTGAGCCACTGCTGCTGGCCTGAGCCTCAGCCCTTCTACCTTCCCTTCTGACTGAAGCTTGAGATGCACTTGGAGACCCAATATGATGCATGTCCAAACCTTAACAGCCAACAGGCACGCAACTGCCATACGAATTAGTACATCCATTAGCTCACCAGTACCTTACTTCCCAGACTGAATTCTCTCTAAAGCTTCTGTGCCTTCTGCACCAAACACCACAGAACGAACATTCACTAGGGGACCTACTCCTGCAAACACTCATTTTGAATTCTGTAAGGTCCTTTTTTTCCCACAGGTATAACACTATTTTCCTACCTCAGATCTAATAAGACTTACTTTACTGTGTATGAAGAAAGATTCCTGAATAACATATAAGAATTCAAAGCATTACTATTCATGAAGAGAAATCACGAATCAAGCCCTGTTTTCATAACCTTCATGAGTCTAATCTGTTACTGAAGCCACAGTATTATTTTGTAGAAACATACTTCAAAAATCTCCCTAATTGAAGCAGAAGTTTTGCCAGAATGAAGACAATAGTCTGCTGCAGGAGATTCAAATTAATACAAGAGATGTTTATACTTACTGAAGCTAAATACTCATTGCTTATACTATTTAATAGGAAAATAAATACTTAATTTGTATGTTTTGCTATATCTGAAAAAAAAATACATCCTTATTCAGATATGCCTAACGTATCTTTCTGTGTTTGAGAAGTTTGTCTCCCTTGAATACCTTCATGGTTCTTACAGTTCCTGTTTTTAAGACTTCTTGCAGTTCTTTTCATTACTTCTTTTTAGAAAGTATTTATCCTTATAACTCTCCTTGAAGATCATTTATAGATGAGGTATAAATCTCAGTCATATGACCTAGCTATTGCAGCTCAACAATTCAGTATGCATTATCTGAGACACAGTGACTGTCCTTGTGCTAACTCAGCCAATAGCAAATGCAAGGTTATGATATTTACCTTAAACTTTCTTCATCATAGGCTAAGTCAAGCTGAATTTGCTATGGGCTGTGAGTATGAGCATGGGAAATTACTACGGGTCATCTGATACAGAGGAACTTGTACAAATAGCCTGACTTGTGCATCTGAGTCAACTGGAAATTGTGGACTGATTTGTCTGCAGCTGCACAGAAAGTCTGTGGCAGAGTAGGGAGTCCTGTTTCATACTGAAACCAGCAGTTTCGGTAAATCAACTGGACTATGCAATACCATGATGCAAGTAGATAGCAGGCCTGAGGGAACATTCACTCTGTGGAAAATAAATTCCTCTTTTAAAAGGGGTCAAGTATATGAGTGACCTTGGTTCCATTCACCTACCACAGTGGTGAATGCAGTGACAAGAAAAGCCCTATTTTTGCATACAATTCCCCTGAACAGTGTTTTCCTTTTTTATTTTTTTTTACACTTACAGTTGACTGAACTAACTTCTCTTATCATGGTTTGTAAAGAAAAGCTGTAAAAAAAAAATTGGAAAAGCTAAATTATTTATACAATTTCATGTGCTGAATGTTTTGGTACAGTTGAGCCTTGCTTCTTCCTAATAGCATAAGACTATTAGGAACTATAATACTCCTCAGGGGATGTAAGATTTATCAACCCTTGAAGAACGGGATGGAAGCCAAAGCAGGAGATTAAGGGATACTAGTTAAATTAATCAACCTTCTCTCCATATATCGGCCAGGAGAATGTAGTAAGTTGTTATTCGTACATTTTACACAGTAGGTGCACAATTTGACCACAACCATATGTTGAATTTAATATTAAATGTTGATTCTTTCCAAAAGCAACTTCATTAAAATGTCAATTTTTTTTTTTATTTTTTTTTTTTTTTTAGAAAAATGGCTCCATTCATTTTTTTAAAGGCACTTACACACGTGCCAAAAAAAAGTGGAAAACAAAAAAGTGCTTTTCTTTACTAGCTCTCAAAGAGATCTTCCATTTTAGTTCTCGTTAAGGAGTCTATCTTACTAGATCATGATACAAAGTCTAAAGCAAAGATTAATAAAAAATATGCAAGAGGTATAAATATTCCTTCTTCTTGGTCCCTTTTTTAACTGTAACAGGGTCAAGAAGAAATGTATCCTGTTAAACTGAAATCTGGGAAATGTTGTCTTCTGATTTATGAACAACACTGACATTTAAGTTTCCTGAAACAAATGCAAACTATTATTTCTGTAACTGTACAGAACAAAAAGTACCATTATACAAGCAATTTTTTGAATGTTTCAGATCTACAGAATGGTATTTTCTCAGAACCCAGAAATTGAAACACCAAGACCTTGGACATCATCAAATTAGATCATCCTTAATCCTGAGCAGGTGGAACTAGTAAAGAGCATCTTTGTGTTATGTTTAACAACCTCCACAGGAAAGGAAGAAAATCGACAGCAACTCTTCACTGCAGTCAGTACCTAAGCCGACTGTCAGCATACTTTGTTAACCAGGAGATTGTGGCTGGCCTGTGACTTGTATTGGAGGAAGTCTTGCTGGACCAAATTGTTTTTACATGGTGTTGCATCCCTCCTGGTTTCTTGTTAGTTTGTGTAGCGTTACAAGTGAGTCGGTTCCCAGGCTCTACCTTTTGCTGAACACCAGTATGCTAAGTTAGGCTAAGGACATCAGGTGCTCTAGACCAAGCATCAGGCATCTCAAATAGCTGTCATGGCGACAAACATGGGAGAAAACTACAATAATAATAATATAAAAAAGTCTATCTCTGACAGAAAATTACATAGCAGCAAATGCAGCATGCCTTGTTTGTTCACTGCATGAGGGAACTGCCTTACAAAGGCTCCAGTTCAGAAATACATTGAAGTATGTGTCTACAATAAAGAATGCATATAAATATGTCTCCTAAATTACACATGTTTAGGGCAGTGAATCACAGCATGAAAAGGGAATTTCAGAAATTCTTCACAGTAGCTCTGACATCAGGACAACCTACAAAATCAATAAAGATAAAAGATTTGACAGTTCAGATGTTCAGTTATTTTAGGTAAATGAAATGAGGGAAAATTAAACTTCATTGTTTATCTAGTCAAATATGTTTCAGAACTATTTATTTTTCTGTGCACTCTGGCAGTGGTGTACACTGAAGTGCTGTTATTTTTCACGCCAATGTGCAGGATGAATGTCTGAAAGAATAACTATAAGAAAAAGAACAGTTTGGATAAGGGAGGATAAGGGAAAAAATAAACAAAATGGGTTTGTAGACCCCACAGCAGATGCAGTGCACGCTCTGTCACGTGAAAAGGAGACTGCTATACTACCCAGAAATCTTCAGCTGTATCTGACTGTACGTCAGTCGAGTGTGGAAGTGATCCTGAAACAATTATCATTCTGTTCACCTCCTAATTGAAAGGGATCAGCAACTTGACTATGTAAAAAAAAAATATTTTAAAACTTGTTAAAAGCAACACTTTGCACGACAGCATAAAATCTTCTTCTGAAAATAAAAACCACAGAGGAAAAAATCTTCCATTGAGAAGATAACAGTGTTTGCAACATTAAAATAAATCAATTGAAAGTATAATGACTTCTGTACAAAGTCAACAGAAGTGTTTGGTTCATGCACTTCTATAATGCATAAGCCATTCGCCTGACACTGTATCCAATTGGTGTTATAGTTTACTTGAGTAAGGGCCTGTAAAAATTCATTTTTCACTCTATTATGCTATCAGAAGTGTTTGTTGTGAGTGAAACCCTTTCTGAAGTTCATTTATTATAAGCCAAAGACAGTAACATTGACATTAAACCAAGTAAACTTATTGCTTCCAAGTTTTTCTCCAGTATATACTCTGCATTCATCTACGCTTTCACAGACCTCTGATGTAAAAGGAGATTATACGGTCCTCTCTTGGAGGTACATGAATTCTGTCTGCAATAAAACATGTGGTACAACTACACACAAAAATTATATTATAACAACAGATAGATGAATTACTCGTAAGCAGTAATGATCTTAGAGGTCTTTTCCAACCTTAATGATTCTATGATTTCACTATAATTCAAAATAACACCTGTTGGAATTTATTGATTTGAAGAGCAATGAGGACTTTTCAATCATTTCCCCTGATATCTTGTTTTACATGCACCATAGAGTTCACACAGTTACTTTGATATTGAGTCCAATGGACCTGATTCTCCAGTCAAGATCAAGTGCAGATGTAACATAGACAAGAAACCAGCACTCCATCCACTGCAAAAAGATCTATGCACCTTACAGAGCAAATGGAAGAGTAGCTGCACATCTAATTATCCTGTTTTCCTTCCATTTCCTTGCTTTTTCAACAGTAAAACCTGCATTTGATGAATGAGTTGTTTGCTGAAGATAACTCATTCTACCCTATGTTTGCCTGTACACAAGGTGCTAAAAAGTGTATGATATCAAAAGATCTTCATAGGCAAAATAAAGACATCAGATCTAAACGAAAATACATTATAAGCCTAGGTTGTGCACTGGGTGCCTCTGGTCAAGAATGTCAGCTTCTTTGTATCAGCATCCCAACTGGTCATTTCCAGTTTTCAGGCTTTGTAACCAGTGAAACACATTAAGTTGGTCCAAAATGGGAAAGAATCATACCTTGAGAATTCATTTCAGCTATTTTTCTCTTCTCAGCCCAGTAAGCACATATAATCATCATCATCATCATCATCATGATAATAATAGGTGAGATTAGATGAATTGCTTTCACAAAACTCAGCATTTTCAAAAAAAATGGGCAGATGTGTTTGCTGTCTTGATTATTCAATGGACAGTTTCTATATCAAAGTAGTAATTTAGTTACCCAAAGGTTAAAGACACCAGAAAAATTCTCAGTAATTGAGCATTTGCACTTGTAACTCACATGTTTTCCCTTCTTTCCAAAATAAAGGCAAGGTGCCTATACAGTTTTGAAGATGCCAGAAAATTTACTGGTCTGATATGTCATGATTTCTCCTTTATACAATGAAACTGGGAGGAATTAAGAAGTTTAAAACAGGTTTTCAAGACCACTCTTTAGGAAAACACTAACTGAAACAGAAAATCATCTGTGTGGATGAACTATAATGCTTGTCAAGGAAGAGCAATGCATCTTTCTTTCCAAGGATTTTTAGAACGTCATTAATTTCTCAAGCTCATTTCTTACAGTTTATTAATCTTATGCTGCTGAATCTCCCTTCCTTTTGCTGTTTTATGATTTCCTTTATATTCACAGGTTAGGTTTCCCTTCTGCATCATTAACATTCACATTATTTATATTTGCCATACCCCCTCTATTTCGGCAGATAAGTCATATCTGGGTACTGATTGTACCTGGAAAGTAATGGTGCTGTTTTATGCATGCATATGGTATCACTGATTGCTTGTAAACACTGACCTATTGGCTGTTATCCAAAAGATCAGCAACATTAAAAAGGTTGTACTACATTTGTAAGACCATCAAGAGGACTTAAGTATCTAATCTGCTGAGATGCTTCTGTAAATATAGTTTGTCACCCACTGCCTTTAAAGGAACCTCAATAGCTGCATAAATCTTGCCTTGGATCTACAGCTCTTCCTTTATATTATATAACAGCAGCACCTGCTCAACCATACACAGATTCCGTAACGTCTATCTGCCATCCTTAAGATCTTAAAAAACTTCTACATGTATGAAAAAAAAAATAAATAAATAAATAAATAAGAACTGGAAAAGGATAAGAGAGAGCACAAGAATGACCAGAATTATGGAATGACACCTGAAAGAGGAACTACCAAATATGCAGTCCCTCCTGGAAGAGAAATCAATAAAGAGGTCCCAGAGGAAAGTGATCTATGAAATCATGAGTTACATAGAGAGGATAATCAGAGAACGATCATTCACTGCTCTCTGTTGCAATACAATGACATGAAATCAAAGTAACAGTTGTCAAACTGAAAGTAAACAAGAGGACTTGGCTCTCACACAATGTAAATGTAAGACAGACCTCAGTGCTTCAAGGCACTCTGGGGATCTAAGGGTTTAGCCAGCTTGACATTGACAGAAGTGTTGCCTATCAGGGGTGATTGAACACTGAAATGGCACTTTTGCCTCATGAAGTCCATGAATACGAAATCACTGGAAGGTGAGAGAGAATTCTTGGCAAGTCCTGTTACATTTGTCCTCTTTCTTAAACTCATCTGTAGGTTTTTGTTCTTCGTCAAAGAAAGATCTTGGACTAAAAAAGCATTTAATATGGTTCAGAAAGGATTTTTTATGTTCTTATGTCATACTAAATAAGCAAGGCAAGGACAGAAGGCAAATTTGGATTGATTTGCATCACAGGCCAACAATAGAACTAATATCAGGTCTTTCATAACTTCTGTGCACTATCAGCAGCTGCATCTCTTCTCAGAAATAAGTGGGAGAGAATGTTCATTGGCCTTGAAGCCAAATGGCACAACATGGCTGTCATCCATATATCCGAACTGTTTTCCCTGTTGAAACCAAAGTCACCATATTCAGACTGACCATTGGGCACATCCCATGAGCAACATCAACTCTTGAGAACCATCATAATGCAAAAAACAAACAAACAAACAAACAAAAAAACAAGTGATTGGTGTAACTCATATTATTGGCCCAGGATTGTTGGCTGTCCTGGAATTCTATGTCGATGGCAATTATTAACCACTGTTGTTAGTAATGATGCACAGTTCTGTCTTTCACAGCCATTGTTACTTCTGTTACATAGGAGCACACAGAAAATGTATTCATATTTTAGTGTCATTTGAGATTCTTCTATATAGATACTCAAAGGTAGCAAATTGCTATTATAATACTTCTGGAATTATGTAGGTTGCTCCAAAATTCATGCCTCCTATTTATTTCCATGGAAACTGTAACAGGTACAAAAAGCATTATAGCACTATTTGATAAAACAAATTCTCAGCTACTAAATACCGTTTTTAAACAGTCTCCACTATTAGCTATGCATTTTCACCAACAATGAAAAAGAGCTTGCACGCTGTGCTCATGATTACATGGGTATCTGGAACATGACCTGTTTTTCACATCACAGCCACCACTGCTGTAAAGCACTGCCCACCACCTCACTGTGTTCACATCCATTGATTGGCTTCCATAAAAGTTCAGTAAACATCAATGAATGTTAGTGGGTGCAATTTTTTCCACGTGTAAGAATTCAGTTCCACATTTTTGCCCCATGCACACTTCCATGTCGTATGCCATTTTGTCAGACTGCTCCTCTGCTTGCATCTCTCACATGGCAACAAAATGTAATGGAATACTGATGGGAAGGTTCAACCTCTACTGCCATTGCACCAACATCTGCCTCTGTCTTTCTGGGCCAACACTGTAAAATAGGAGGCACTGCTTTTGGAGCAGCCCTCGTAATGTCTTGCTACGGAAAGCTGTGTGTGAGCTCCCAGAAAGCTGAAAAACAGTGAAGAATAGTAATTCTGTATCATTTTTGCTGCTTTCTGCACACTAGCTTAACTCCGTAGTATGATAACTTCTGTTGCTGAGTTGAAGGAGGAAAGATAAAGAACCCTAGCTTTTTGTTTTTCTTCTTTTCACAAAATTCAGCATCTTTAATGAGCTAAGAAATATGGTTTTCATTCTCGTCTGCTGTATACATACACTAGCATTATTTGATATTCCTAACACCAGGAATATACTGTTTTAAAAAAATGAAATAACATGAACAGGAATTACTCTACTTTCTCTATACTGTCTGCTTCCCAGTTAAAGAAAAGTACTTGAAAAGCATGGACATTATGTTTAAAAATAGTTCTGCTGAAATATGCCCAGAGATCAGAAGAAAATTCCTTATTTGGAAGAACCTACAGTATGTTCTGCCAAACTATTTGGCTTTTCTTTAGGTCAAGGCAACCCTGGGCTTTGCTGCTGTTCTCATAATGTGCTATAGTCAAAGTGAAAGTGCTCTCCTGTCATTTCCAGTTTACAGCACAGTTTGTGCTAGTTGGTATGGGAAATACCTTCACAGTCAGTTTTATGGCAAAAACCTCAATAACTATGAAGGCACGTTCTCCCCTGCTGTACTTGTACTTCCTGTGAGTACCCATGGAAAGGAGGCAGAATTTATTCCAGGAAACTATAAGATTTCTTTTTTTTTTTTTTTTTCTTGTTGACCTTCCCTCACTCATGTGTTCGAAAATATTCTTCTGATTAGTAGTGTAAAAAATTGCATTGCGTCTATTTATATTCTTTTTTTTTCCTTTTTTTTTTTTTTTTTTTTTTTTTTCAAAAAGAGTCAATTATACTCACAGAATCACAGAATCACAGAATCACTAAGGTTGGAAAGGACCTATAAGATCATCTAGTCACCAATGGTTCTCGCTAAACCATATCCCTCATCACAGCATCCAAACGTTCCTTGAACACCTCCAGGGTCGGTGACTCCACCACCTCCCTGGGCAGCCCATTCCAGTGCCTGACCACTCTTTCAGAGAAGTAGTATTTCCTAATATCCAGCCTGAATCTTCCCTGGCACAGCTTGAAACCATTCCCTCTAGTCCTATCACCAGTTGCACGAGAGAAGAGGCCGACCCCCAGCTCACTACAACCTCCCTTCAGGTAGTTATAGAGAGCAATAAGGTCTCCCCTGAGCCTCCTCTTCTCCAGACTGAACAATCCCAGCTCCCTCAGCCGCTCCTCATAAGGCCTGTGCTCCAGACCCCTCACCAGCTTTGTTGCCCTTCTTTGAACACGTTCCAGGGCCTCGATGTCTTTCTTGCAGTGAGGGGCCCAGAACTGGACACAGTACTCAAGGTGCGGCCTCACCACTCTTTTCTTACATTCAGTTTTCTATCAAGTGTTTCATGTCAGGAACATTCTTGTTACCAGCAGTCGTAGTGAGTAAAACTTTCATTTATGTTAAATTGAGTTCAGCCAAGAAACTGACATTTCCCTAATTTTTTGCCTACTGACACTCTTTGTGTATCTAAATAATCAAGTGCTTATGCAATGTATCACTATATGATTAACTCAAGTATGACTTTATGTTCCCCTTGCCCTAGTTTTTTTTTTTTTTGTAGCTGATTACCACGCCAGTACAGTAGATTGTTTTGCATATTTTTTTGCCTCGTTTAAATTTTCTGTCTTCCCTGACCGCCACTTTTCATGCTCTACTTGACACTAACGTTCATTTCCATGTTTTAAAGTAGGCTGTCACCTAAGCTGGAGGGCTGGAAACATTATACATCTTCAATTTTGTTGTAACCTGAATACTTATATCTTGCTCTGTTAGCATATGGGTCTCAGTCCTTCAGAAAACGGATTCAATCAGTGTTACTTCTGCTATCCTATGCAGTTGTTCCAGTAAAACAGTCCAGTCCACTATATCAGGGACAGCCTCCTGGGCAGCCCTGGCAGTAAGAATGTCTCATTTATCATCTCAGCCTTTCCTATTGCTCAGACTGCTTGGTAGCCCTCTCTGGTCAGTTCTCCCAAATCTATGGTGTAGGTATCTCAAAGGCAAGATGAAAATACTTCTATTCTCGAAAGGTGGTTGGTTTTGTCAATTTGATTCAGCATACAAAATTTCATATGTATTGCCAAACAAACAAACACAAAACCTACCATAATGGGTGGGTCAGTTGGCAACAGTTAATGTCAAAAATTAAGTCTTCAGTGCTTCACTCTAGCTTGAGCATGAATATTGGACCGAGCTGCCAAAGCCTCATTCTGACCTTATTAGATCTGCAATCCAATGCTTTACCACTTTTAATCCTGCCATTCCTGAGGTGCTGTCTGTGTTTGTCAGGCCATTTGGTCAAGGCAGCTCAAATGCAAAAGAAGTTGAGAGAGAGTTCTGTACAGAAGAACTATGATGAGCTCACATTTTCTCATAAAACACAGTATAAAGTGGTAAAGATTTGCCTTCAAGTTGGAAAAATGCAGCCAGTAAATCCCACATCTGGGTTTATAGTGACTTTGTTTTGTGGGCAATATCAAAGTTAGGAAATAAAATTTTCTTCAAGGATTAAGCCTCTAATCCTTGACTCTCCTTTGGCCAATAAAGCATCTGATGGATTGTGTAAGCCTCCATCAAGTTCTGTGTCTGAACACTGAGTTTTCTAGTCCCCAGAGCAAAGAAAACCAGAAAACTTTGCATGCAGCATGGAGCCACGTTACCAGGCAAATCTGTGAGACCAAAATATGATTTTAGGAAGATTCATATTTTGCATAACAATTTACTAGTTGATGAATGTTATGGAAGCACCAGAGGCTTAATTAATAATGTGGCATTTCTCCAAGACAATCTCTTGGTTCAAGGGGATGTTGTGCAGGAAGTTGACAAAGACCGTCACAGAACTCCCCAGTGAGCCTTTCCTTGAAATCCACACTGCAATGTGTGGATTCATTCGGTTTGAGGAACTCACAGTCATTTGGGAGAGCTTGAGAAGGACTGCTTATCAGGGAGGGTAGTGAAAGGACAAGGGAGTAATGGCTTTAAACTAAAAGAAGGTAGGTTTAGATCAGACATTAGAAAGAAATTCCGAATTATGAGGGTGGTAAAGCACTGGAACTGGTTACCCAGGAAAGCTCTGTGTGCTCCATCTCTGAAGGTGTTTAAGGCTGAATGGGGCTTTGAGCAACTTTGTCTAGTGGAAAGTGTCCCTATCCATGGCAGTGGGTTTGGAACCAGATGATCTTTAAAGATCCCTTACAAACCAAAGCATTCCATGATTCTAGGATAAAACTGACGCCTGCACAGTAGCCAGTGAGTGCAAATGCTGGACTTCACTCTGTTGGAGTTTTTAATTTTATTTCTGTACATAGAGATAAGCCAACTGAGGTAAGGATTCAGTGGTTTTTCCAAGGGGAAAAATTATAACTGCTCGGTATAATGACTTTGTGTTAACTCTGACTTGATGACTGATGACAATCCAAATGTAAGAAAATAATGTAACATCATATCTGTCAAGAGAAATGAATCGCTTGTAAAATCTTAGGTAAACTATGTTTTATGGAATAAAATGAGATTACGGGGGAGGTTGAAGTAGGACTTGGTACTATTCAATTATTAGAATTTACACCAGCAATATCTGATTTTTTCCTGGGCCCTTGATAATTTAATTGGAGTCTTAATTACTTAAACATTCAATTTGCACTGAATTTCATTGGACTCCAGATATTTCTTCCTCCTTAGGCTCTACTGACAATCCCTCTTCACCTGAAAGAATGGCTTATACACAAGTCTGGCAAATGTTTATGCTTCAGAGTGTGTGACAACACTGACAACATTCAGGTGTTCCAGCAGTAGTGACAAGTGTGATAACGTTGGCTCCAAAGCAGCAGTCGGGGCAGCTTAGACGCACTTAGCTCAAATCTTTTCCACAGTGAACTAAACTGTCTCAACTCAGTCAACATATGCCTTTGGCTAGGATGGCTCAGAAGAATACTTGCCACGTCTTGTCTGATGCATGGTAACCTGATACTTTGAAGTCACTTGACTGAATATATGACTGTACATCATCATCATCACTTCAACTCTCATACATGAAAGAATAAGTTGAGAAATTAGGGAATATTTTAAAAACTGAATCTTTACTCTTACTCGTATTACATATTCATAATTGAGCATTCTGACTCCCCTTGCTGGACCTGATGAGCAAACTCCAAGTAGCTGGATGCCCTCACATCCTCCAAAGCTTCCAGTAGTGACTTCTTAAGATTATCAGAGGCCCAGGAAGCACTCCAGGCTGCTCCATCAGCTGTCATTTTCCTTCTGAATTAAAACAACAGACAGCCCTTTTGTTCCAATTACAAAATTGTTTGTCTGTTGTCTTTAGCAGTCCTTCCACGTTTACTCTAGACATAAAGCACATCGCCAACTGTAGGCTGGCAGTTCTTCTCAGTGTTCCTTAATGGGAATATTTCACAGAGTTATCCTTTGTACTGCAGGAAGTATTTTAATAAAAATCACCACTGGCAGCAGCTGAGCCAAGGAATATAATACATGAACATAAAGCACTGCCAATTACTATAGATTTTTGTCTAGTACTTGTGGAATGGTACTTCCCATACTTCTTTTCTTCTCTGATGTGGTACATACTCTTGATCTTTCACTTCACATTAAATGAATGTGTCCTTAATGTTCACTTGCTTTCCTTTTCCTCCCCTTCTAAGAACTGCTGCTTCTATTTCCTTTCTGGCTTACACAAGAGCCAGCTTAGATTTGATCACTGCAAGTGCATCAGAGGAAATATATAGTACATACTGTGCTTTCAGTTGTGTGGATGGGGAGCTATACATAAAACTCAGTTAACAATAATATGACTAATGAATATGCTGTACCATGGGTTTCCTGCAAAAGAGCAACTTACACAACCCAGCTTTTATCACATTGTTTTTGTTAGCCATTGCTCTTTATTTACTGTCACTGAGTCTGAGAAAGACGGCTTATTTTCTCAGTGTTGTTCATATGCATCTGTGCTGAAGCTGGCAGTACAACTTGTTCTTCTCCATTTTCCTGCATGTTTTGCATGTTTTATAGCCCGTTCTTATTTTATAGTTCTCCAGTAATTTATTCTCCCTATACTAGAGTGGAATGTCTATTCATGCACAGGCCACCTAGCACATGGAAGTCTACTTTTAAGAAAGCATAAAGGATCATATTAGGCCTTAAACATCAAGACCCAGAAGGTCCTAGAAGTGCTGGCCTACTCAGAGGCAAAGGTTTAATTCCAAGACGTCAACTCACTAGAGGCCTCAGTGGGCACAGTTTCCAAACCTCTATAAAACACACTGCTTGTTTCAATATCACTTCTACATGCTTATATATGGGGCAGATTTACTGTACATCCAAGAAAGCTGTTGCTCCTTTCTTTGTCCTTTCATCAGTTCATTTGCTTTTAGAGGGTAAGAAAATGGCTGCACCACTGCTAAGCTTCTCCTCACACATAATATTTTCCACTCTTTGTCACAGAACTATACTTTCACTGCCTAGGCACTTGTACTTCAGGCATATAAATAACCACTTTCAAAACTTAAAAGTCTTTTTTGTTGCAAGATAGAAGCCCTTCATACAGACTTAACTATCCAAGGGGAATTTGCTTATCATCCTAAATGTGACCTTTAGGCAAAAGCTGAGTGCCCATAATGGCACTTCAGTATCTTATTTTTTTTTTTCAGAAGAGGAAAAGTACTTTTCTGTCTGGCATTTATACCAATTGCTGTAGTTGGGTCCTGAGTGCCTCTTGATGTGAGAGATGGAGGAAGAGTACAAAAAATTTTAGAGGACTACTTAGTCTTAAAAAATCTTCCTTTCCTCTGAGTTTGTGCCCCTTTTGTATTTAATCTCTACACTCATTAGAAATGCCATCATAGCTGCAAGGAGATACTGGATTTCAAGGCAAGTAAATTGTAATCCACTCTCAGTAAAGATCTACAAGGGAATCTCTGAGACATGATTGCCCACTTAGACAGCAAATATATATCTCAGCAGAACAGTTCAAATGCAAGGGAATGGCCATTAGAAAGTCATCACTGTTTTAAGTGAATGCCACACAACGCCTCCTTTTCAAATCATTCATCCTTTCAAACGTTTAATTATTTCTCCTGATTGGTCTTTATTAGCCCCTTTCGCTACTTCCCCAGGTCTTCTTTACTGTGTAGAATCAAGTAATTTACAACAAATAATTATCCATATTTCTGTAAAGGTAACTCTTTTAGACTGAGAGAATAGGGAACCGTGGTACGAAATCTTTGAGGCTGATGTACTCTGAGTTCAGTGTTTCTTCTAGTGATTAAGCCAAATCTCCTTCAGAGTTTAAATATTTAAAGGAAGAATTCAGTGTTATTCTTGGAAAGCTTATTATTTACACAGAGGAGTGGAGGGCAAAAAAAAAAAAAAAAAATCAATTCTCAGACTGTGAGAGGCAGAGGCTTCTTAGGTTTTGTGCTTCTCTGACTCAAAAAGATAAAAAGGCTGCATGTCACATTTTGGCTCTGCAGTGAAATCCTTATCCTGCTTGTTTGTTCCTCTACAAAAGCAATATGAAATTCTTGTAAGGTCCTAAACCCAGCCGAGGGCTGATCCCCAGGCTATGGAAAATCAAGTGATTTGCCAGTCTGCTGTACCCCTTGCTACCAGTAGAGCACAGATTTCTGCATGACTAGTCTAGAACAGCTGTTGCAAAATACTCATTTTGTATCATTACAATGTCACTGCTGTAGTTTGTGCCACCTCTCCCCTCCCCTGAGACAAAAATAAGATTTTTATGTACTATTAGTATTATGCACCTCAATTAAAGTATTTAAAATATTTGTTATTCTCTCTCAGATGACAGTTCACCTTATGGTATTTTTAGGGAGGGAATTGAAATGGAATTATCAAAACTACCAGGCACATTCATGCGTTAGTTTTAATGGAAATCACAAGCAGATCTCTAAAATATGTTATTTTTTTCCCTTTTTTGCCCAAATACCCCAGCTCCATAGAGACATGAAATAAACAGTAGGTATTATACAAATGTGAAAAAAGATCTCTCAGTATTTTGGAAATGCTTATAACAGTGAAAGCCCCAGTCTGCTATCCTTATGTAGAAATTATCCAAATAAAGCTCCCTTTGAAGCCAATTATTTTACTACCATTTATACGATTGTATAAAATGAGCCACATGCTTTACAGAACAAATAAAGAAAAATCACATGGCGCCTTTATCGTCTTTCCTAGTTTGTCTTACTCTCACAATTCATTGCATAACAGAAACAAGCCATAGGAGCAGAATAGAAAAGAAACACCATAAATGGCTATAGAAAACTCTATAAAAACAACAGCCGGAGGGGGACAAAAATTCCTCTGTTGAGGTCAGATGGCTACTTATTTTTAAGCGTTTGACAGAATATCTTGCTTTTTGATTGACTAGCCGGTAAATCATCCAGTGTTTTACCTAAGAAGACGCTGAACGAGGACTTGTGAATAAACCTGTTATAAACGATTAGATCATGTTGTGTATTATGGCATTATTTTTAACTAAAGCCTTTACAGAAATAGTTCAGTTCTCGCCTGAGCTCCCTTGTCAGACAGTGCTGTGAGCAGTGTTTGGTATGGCTCGCTCCCCTGCTGATTCCCTAGCCCAGTGGGCAGCATGAGGATGGGGGAAGCAGCCCCATTCTCTACACCATCTCCTCCAGAGGCTCAGCTCCTCCATGGAAACACTGCTGGGGGGAGATAGAAAGCAGTTTACCAGAGTTATTGTTATTGTTATTGTAATTATTTAGCAAATAAATCATCTGCAATTTCTTTTTTTGCTTAAAATCTGACCATTTATGTTCTAAGAGGTTCTTCACAAAGAGAAGCTCAAAATGCTAATCTTAGGTGGAACCTGACTTACAAAGATTTCTGATCCTTTCTCTTCTTTTGGTGACATCAATATAAAACACCGCTTTAGTCAACAGGATTATATTGTGATAAAATGCAGCTTTGAGTGGGAGTACAGGGAGACCATTGTATGAGACTCCCATTGCTAATCACTTAATTGGAGAGTAAAAATATTTTCAGATTAGCCTTGGCATTAATAAGAAGAAAAGACAGAGATATCTCTTTCAGGCACACTAGCAGTAGAGCAGAAATTAATGTGATGAGGACATATGGAAGGATAGAGCAGAACTTGGAGGTGGACAAATAGAGGAAGGGGGGGAAGTACAGAGTTGGGTCAATGCTGTTGTCTGAAGTGAAACTCTATTGTCATACGTGCATTTAATTGTGTGCATACACTGCAGAAACATGGGAAGACATAAAATGACTGTGCACTTGGAAAAAAAAATATTCCATGATTAACCTAGTTATCTTGATTAATCCCAATTATCTTGAAAAGGCAATTGAAAGTAGTAAAAGAAATAGAAATATATATATATTTTTTTTAATAAGTAGACAGAGGATTATGAAATGGTCATATTGTTGTACCTATGTAATAATCTTTCACTGTCTTGGACTGAGATTTAAGATGGTTGTGAGTTTTAAAATGTTCTACATACTCTGGCTGCAGTATTTCTGCTATAATGACACATGGCAAGAAAATGTATTACAATATTCTGCTTCAGCAACAGAAGCATTTTTCTCTCCATTCAGGTTCAGCAACTTTATGACACTGAGGAAAGGAAGATCTATTTTTAAATACCCAGTTATCAAAAAAGAAGCACACTCCAAAGTGCTGAAACGCTTCTCTCTTCTACTTCAGGGCAGCAAATCTCCTCTGCAGCAGTGCTCACCTTTCTGTCAAGCATTTGTGAGCCGGTGATGTGGAGCTAGGGGAAGTTCCTCGCTACTCTCCTTTGATGAATTGAAAGAATAGAACCAAACTGGTTTTGCTTGTATACCAGGCCAGATCAAACATGTTTCCTGGGCTACAATTCATTTTGTATAGATATTCCTAAAGTGAAAACATCATCCACTGTAATAAAAATGCAACTAATATGGTAGTCTTGTTGTGTAACTAGAAGTAACCTTCAGTATGACCAGAGTTTCTGTGCAGCTTAACTAATAACTTATTCATAGATAATGGAGCTCAGAGCTGACTGAAACTGAAATAAAAGGAAAGAGGGAAGCATGCATTGTTTTGCTTTGGTTTGGTTTGGTGCTACAGCTTCTATTAAGGAATCATTTGTTTCTATAAAACATTACCTAGCTAAGGACTTAGTTGTAGCATAAGGAGATCTCTATTCACTGCTGCAGGGCTTTAAATAAAAAATTCTGTTTTATCACTGAGGTAAGAAAAGTGGGGGAAAAGACCTTTACTGGCATTAAAAGGGCTCAGACCTAATACTGGCTGCATGGTTAGAGATAAACTGATGCAAACTGTGAAGTGCAGAGCACGTTGCTATGCTGGGCACTCTGAAGCCCTACTCTTTTCCATGTCATTGGTCATTTGCCACCTTCAGATGCAGAACTAGATGGGTATCATCCAAATATTTCTGTTCCCATACTCTACATTTGTGGGGTGGTGACAATGGCGTAATAGGAGAGCAGATCAGAAGATAACTACAGTAAAAGAGATAATGACTAAAGGCAGTACCTCTTTTCTGACCAGTAGGCACTACTTCCTTTAAATAGAAGCACAGCTATATTATTTTACATTATTTTGTACCTCCCATTCCAAAACCAGAAATGGAGTATGCAGTAGGGAAATAACAAGAGGCACTCCCAGTGGGACGTAAATTCACGTCCAACATACACGCATCGATTATTCACAGATAAACAACTGCAAACTATCTCCCAACCATGTCCGACATTCTGAAATCATGGATCTGAATGCGAACATCACAAATAGCATCTCAATAAGCAGTACGTATTAGCACACTCATAAATCATTTTATCAGAATCAAAAGCTTGGATAATCCTGAGGATTAAACGCAGATTCTTACAGGTATTTTAAAGATCTGAGTGTGTAGTGTCTTCTTATGTTTATCACTGATTCTTAGAAACTCTGAGAAAACTGTGTCTCTGACATTTCCTTATCTCTCTGACCACACTCCCTTTGCTGCTCAGGTCTCTAAAAATCCTTTGCTTCTTAGGATGGAGTCAGACAGTTTTTCCATTCTCAACCTGGATATTCAATACAGCTCCCAAGAGCAAATGAGATTTCCTGCAGAAAGTCTGACTTACATCCCAGACTTGAAGTTCTGGTCCCTTTGAAACAGCATCTGTGGAAAAGGCTTTCTTTTAATTAAGAAGAAAACTGTTCTTGAGAAAACGTATCTTCAAAGCAATACAACAGAGAGTTGAATGACCTAACTTTTCATCCTTAGCTTTGCTAATTCTGACAAATCTCATCTTTTTTCTGCTTATATTTCCACCTTTCTCTCTTCATGACATACTGTCCTCAAGAGCAGCTACGCCGGGTAAAACTCAGCTAGCAGTTCTGTGTCTGAAAATGGAGCAAATGCTTATGAGCACCAAAGAAAAAGGGCAAGTGTGGAGTCATCATCCCTCTATCGTGTATATAATCCCTCAGTTACACTGCATGAGACAAGTAATTTCCATATCGAACAATGCATCTATCTCAACAAATAGCCCATTTTTTTCTCACTGCTTTTCTATCTTTCTTTCTTTCATTGTTTTTTTTTCTATGTTTTTGAAAAAAAAAAAGAGGCTTGCAACTCAGTAAAGATGAAACAGGATTCTTTCAGATTCTCTTGACTCTTCTTCCATCTATATGCTAAAGTTATTTCAACTAATCTGTTCTGTGGGATTTTATCTCCCTGATCATTTTCCTGTAGCCTGATGTTAAATTAGTTTAAAATTTTCATACAGAATAGTTCCTAGTTCTCTCTGTAGTCTACAACTCTCTAACGACTTCTCCTTGTTGCTCACAGTATTTCTAGTAAATATAATTCTCCACAGATGAAATACGGAGGATTCACAGTTGCCTTAGTTGCCCTTCAGCATTAATCATGCCAATAGCATTGTGGAGATGTCTGTGATTCTGTTGTGTCTAGGTAGGCAAATACTGTTCTCAGTTTCCACTGCTTTCATTCCAAGAGATTATATACTTTATTCAGAAGATGATAAAAATTAAAAATAAGAAAGAAGATGGAGGATTCAAATTTAGAGGACAAGATACAATGGTAACACACTAGTCTAGAGTTGGAATGACACTGAAAAGAAAATAAATGGAAGAGGTATTTAAAAAAAAAAAAAGACAAAACAAGGAATTATTGCCTTCCTAATGTAAGTGGTAGAACCAACATAAAAATGTCCAAAGGCAGAATGACAGAGTCTATCAAATGTTCTATGGTATTCCGTTAAACTGTAAGAAGAATTGTTACCGGAGGTGTCTATGAGCAATTTCATTGCCTTGTGTGAAGCTCCAGGTATATAGCACTTAATATTCACAGTCTGAACATCTGATTGTGGAGATTTTGAAAGCTATCATTAGGAAAGAAATGCAACTGGTCTATCACAGGAGACGTGAGTGTTCAAAGCTAGACTTAAAATAAACTGACTACCTATTCCCTCCAAGGAAATCTAACCTGTATTATTCTTTTCTGCAGCCAAAAGTCCTGTGGAAGGAGCGAATCTGGGGCACAGCGATATGTACTCTGTGTACAGAGGTTAGATTTGTAAACCCTGCCAAAATGTGCCAGAATCATCGAAAGAGGGGAAAACCTTGAGAAAATGCAATGGAGCATGGAGCATTGTCACCAGTATGGGACAGCCAAAAGGTCTCATGATAGAAAACATAAAACAGAGCAGAAGAATGTTTGGCAGAGGAGCCTATTTCTCAATAACTTGACCTGAGAATAATCTATGTATGAAGCAATTTTTTCCCTTCAAGCTTATACAGACTCACAAGGGTGCTTTGTGGGGACAGGAGACAATGAGTTTGTGATATTTTGTGTTTAAAAATAAGCTACAAAGACTTGAGTGTTTCTAATTAAACTGAAGAGTTGCATTCTAAAGTCCCAGGAAAAAATTCTGCAGTACACACATACATCCCACAAGTTTTAAGTCTGTGATGGCTACAGGAAATAAGCATAAAGTAAATATTAAAATCCTGAAGCTATTCACAGGTATTCACTATGGTCCAGATCTCTCTTCCACTTCACATAAGACATTTTTAATAGCATATAAATTATGAGATCTTCAAAGCTCCATACAAGAAGTATCTCATAAAGATATGAAAAGCTGTGTTTCTGGTCTCTTGAGCAGTAGATATAATTAAAACTGTTGAATAGTGATTATAGACTTGAACTATGAAAATACTGAAGGAGAATCAGTGAAAATGAAGGTCTTGATTAAATTGGGATTGGTCGGAAAGACCTCAGAGACTTCTGTTAAGCATAATCTGTAATAAAATTTTGAAAGACAGAGATTGAGATTACAAAGGAGATTAACTTCTAACTAAATTTCAGTTAACATAGCTTTTTTACATATCCAATCCCCCTTTCACTTCATTCACAGTATAAATTTAACAATTTTCTTAGAGTTTGCAGTGGACTGCAAGAAATAAACTGAAGTTCGGATCAGGTGACCTAGTAGAAGGATTAGAACTCTGGAAATGGGACTAGAAGTGTCAGATGATGAGCTTTTCTGGTTCTGATTGTGTTTGTAGGAATCACTGTAAAGACAGACTGTGCTTTGTCTGTTCTTTTTTTTTTAATTTTTTTTTTTTGGGGGGGGGGCAGGGGTAGAGAGTGCTGAGATACACAGGAATGTAATGAAATGCCAGTGGTTTCTTTGCTAGCCAGCTGCACTTATAAACCTACAAGCTTGCTACATATGCAAGCCACATATGGACAAATGATTAGGTAGTATGCTTCCTAGTTAATGGTCTAAATTAATCAGTGACATGAAGGAGAGTGACTCGAATGGAGGACTTTCTGTGCCAAAAAGCTTTTATGTGGGGACATAGTTAAACATGGCACTAATGCAAGATTTATATTTAAAAAAAAAAAAAAGTAAAAAGCTGAAGCACTTCCAAGCCAAAGATCTGGTTTGTACTGACCCAGCTTTGAACTTATGAAGGAATGGATGAATTCTGATTAGCAGACAAGTTTTCTCCTTCATCCCTGAATACAGTGTACAAATAAATATAAAGTATATGTTACCTGAGCATGAAAAGTGAAGGATACTCAGCAAAGGAGCTGCCCTGCCATGGGTATCCTTCAATTCCTTCTGAACCTGGTAGATCATCTCTTCCTCACTCTGACTGGAGCTTCCTACATTTTCAAATGCTTTGCCATCAAATTCCCCACCACCCAAACGAAACTGCAATATGGAAATGCTTGAAAACAATAGAAATGAATGAAGCTGGTGAAACAGGCTGTGAGAGACAGCTCTTGCTGTAGCCTATTCACTGTGCAGTTTCACACACAGGCGTTTCCTGTACCCTCGTGTCAAGGGCAGCAGTTCTCAGGGCACCTGAGTTCTGCACCCCTGCACACTGAACTTACTGGATAACACTTTACACATTCTCTACCTCCATCTTCCCCTCCCAAAAATCATGCTTCTGCCTTTGGTTGTAAAAGGTACTATGAGCTTGAGCTAATACATGCTATATAAGGACTAAGGATTGGTATTCTTTTTTGTTAGCAGTAGGAGAATTATTTTCCATATAAAGAAACAACCAACGGCATGTTCGAGCTAGCTGAGAAGGCAGCAATTTGCTCTGCTGAGTGAGAAGCAACCCAGGTGCCAAGATTTCCCTTTAAGCCAACAGCAGAATGAATATGGGCATGGTAAATAAAACCCCGGAGACAAAGACTGACTCTTTCTTCTCTGAGGGTAGAGTTCAGCATGCTCCTCACAGGCTCAAAAAACCTCAGGTCCATGTCCTCCAGCCAAGCCAAGAGCTGATGCAATGAGAGCTATAGATAACACCAGACAGGAGAAAAGCAGAACAGGGAATCCCACAGAAAATTTGAATTCTCTGAAATACAACAAGATAAGCATTTAAACATAGCTCTTCCTCAAACAGAGTGGTGGTAGGCTAATATGCACAGGGATTTTAACACATGTTTTCAGTTTTTTCAGAACTTAAACATGAAACCACTAACTGAGAGGTAAGCTGAGTTTGCCCTTTCAAACTTGCAGGCTGAGAAATTGCAGCCTTGAGGCGGGGAGAGAAGGAGCTCTGGTGAAAGCCTGGAGCTTCCACACAACCTTCACAGATCCCCTATTCAGGACTCAGAAAAAGCTCAGCCACAGAATGGAGAAGATTTCCTTTCCACAGACACATCTGCCTTCACAGAGGCAATTGGAAAGACCTGTCTGGTCACAGCCCCCTCAGTCTGGGAAGCAGATCACAGCAGTCTTGCAGTCAGCTCTTTCTCTTAGCAAAGTTAAACTGGCTGTAGCATAACAATAACAAATCTTGGCAAATGTGACTGTTGAAGACAAAATGTTTTTTCTTATTTGCTTCACAACATAAGAACGCAATCTGCCCAGGTTGGGATCAAACAGAATTACAGCCTAATTCAACCTCTGTGTGTCAAGGTGACAAAGTGAACAAAGTAGACATTATATGATGACATCCTAACAATAGTCACCGAATACAATGATAATAATATCTCATGCAGAAAGAGCAGTTGTCAGGGAACTTAAAAATGCCATGCTTCCACTAATCTCCCATTGATGATTTTGACCACAATGAGGTCATATGCAGACTGTGGCAAGAAGAATTTTGACCATCACCCAACACCCAGTTATCAGTTGTGTGCTAAAAAAAATCAGATCTGACATTGCTGTAACCATGGGCATGTTAAGACATATACCCCTGGAGATAAATTAATACCTGTATGTAAATTAACTAAGATTGTCAGCAAAATAGAATTTTTAACTGAATAAACACCTGCAACCAGTATTTCCTCTCTAATTCCTCTATTTGGTACAAATTTAATCCCAATGGCTCCTAAAATAAATAGACAAATGATTAGTTTGAACACTGGCACAGCCCATAGGTTAACTTTTAGCATCAACTGTTACGCTTTATAAGACAGACTTTACAGTTCCTGGATCCGTGGTGAAATGAGCACTGTAACTACGGAGGGAGAGGTTTCTGAAAATGTATAGTCAGGGCATAGAATTTCAACTGTGATTAATTTATATTATTTGATCAAATTACTTGACACTATCATATCATATTTTATATATATATATTTCTGAGGCATTCTTGCTGACAAGACCAGAAAATGAATGCAAGGTGTGCACATGGAAGATAAAGCACAAGTCCCAAAGATGGAGGAAAAAGCTATATTTGAAAAGCAAGTAGTTGAACTGGTCCACTTACTAGTCTTAGAGCACAGCTACTTTACCTTGCTGGATGCTGTTTGTTCACAAAAGCTGATGGATAACTAAAAGAGAAGCTCATATGCATATGATAACAAACTACAAGGAAATCTGAACTTTAATTATCTCAAAATTCAGTCAAAAGATTTTATGTCGATTTGAAAGATCTTGGTAAGAATCTAAGGCCACTGACAAAACAGGAATTATTGAAAGAAAAGTTCATTTAAATATCAACATCAGCAGAAAATCACTAGGAGCTGCTTGTTAAGCTTAATGTCATTTTAAACTCCAGATTCTTTCAGTTGATACCCAGCAGGAGTAAAATTTCTATGCACTTGTGGATTTATTGGTGTTTAAACAGATGTCAGAAGTCTTTAGGTATAAATGGAAATTGAGTTACAGATTATGATGGCTTAGGGATTTGAGTGGTGTATGATATCAAAAACTGTATCTGAGAAAGAATGTAGTGTTGAAAATAATGATCTTCGAATTCCAGTGTGCAGAAAAATTTAAGTCGCCAACAACTAGATGCTTTTAGTGATGTTATTAACAATATATTGACGTCTATTAAAATGAAAAAATATATACTTAATTTGACATTCTCAATTTTTTCTTCCAGAGTGCTTTTTCCCATGGCTTTCCAGCATTTTGTATTTTTTTGCATTCCTTTTAAGTTATACCCTGCAGCATGTCTAATGCAGTTCCTATATAAATTCAACCTGATAAAATCCGATCTACAAACACAACAGATAAATCCTCAGCTCTACCAGCTGCAAAATGAGAGTCTCATGTCCCTTCAGAAGCCAAACTACCTGCTGGTCTCCAATCATTCTCAAGTAAATAGGCCCAATGAGTTGTCCTGGAGTATTTCCTGTCAGGGATCTAGGAGTTAATTTTTATATCACAATTCCTTCCTGGTAATAGAAGCCAGGAAAGATTGCACATTAGGTCAAAAAATGGAGCAGAAGGATTTTACGTTGGGCTGCTGCAAAGACAAGGAATTCATCAGCAAGAAAACCTATAAAGAATGCTGTGCTATGACTGAAAACATGCTTTGAAAAATTAACACAGAACTACCTGTGTTTTAGAAAGAAACACCTCAAACAAGGCAAAATTACTAAAGCCACACTCTTTCTGCTATGCACCTGCACACATAAAGTTCACTTCAGAAAATTCTTATCCTAGTAACATTTTATGCTATGTATCATAAGTTTGCAGATGAATTCTGTACATGATCAGCAGCTGAGAGGTCAGAAATTGCTCTTGCATCCACAAATTAATTTAACATATCTTCCTGGAAGGCAGAAGACTCATTCCAATTCCTGTTTTCTATTTAGAGCTTCAATGTGAATTTATCGTTACACCTTAATTAAACCTTTTTTTTCCATTCTCAGGCCTAGTTAAATATAAATATAAACCTACCAAATGCATAAATGATCAATCTTTTCCTCAAATTCTAAAAACTTAAAAATGCCTGTAACAATTTGACAAAGTGCTTATGAGCACTTTGTCAAGCTGTTGTGGGAAACAAGGCATTTCCTGGAGCTGAAAGGAAGCTTATTGATTCAGCTTTGTTCTCCTAGATGGGACCATCTTCAGAAGGTCATGTTCAGAGAAGTGATCTTTTTGTTCATTCCAAAGCATATCTATAGAGAAGAGTACTCCTTATTTCCCTTACTTTTTGACTAGGTATTTGGTTTTATCCATCTGTCCTTTAGAAACCTGTGACAAAAGATTGAACAGGTGACAAATACTGCAGTTTTTTTTCCACAAATAAGGTTATTCCTCTCACATAGGTACCACTGGATCTATTTGTGCTATTTATCTATTTGTGTCTTGGATTTGATACATGCATGGTTCCTGTAACTTCAGAGATAACACTGCATGTGTGTCACAGTGGAATACAGCTTTTTGTTCCATGGTCCACACAATTTCTACAGAGTGAGAGCTCTGAATGCCCACAGTTCTAACCAAAATGTCTGTCTTTTGAATTTCTCCCAGATGCATGCTTTTGAACTGGCATGATTCAGGTAAGCCCTCTAAGTAAACAATGTTCCTTTTTATGCACAAGATTCCACTTTCAGCATAAAACTGTAGGTAAGAGCAGACATACCGTGTCAGAGAAAAGTTCATCCATCCCAGTTTTCTCTGCTAGTGGTCAAAAGCATATATCCAGGCAATGGTACAGCCTTAGAAGAAGTGCAGGATGTTTTCTGCCCCACATTGTTCTTTTGGTGACCAGTTGGGCACAGATCAGGAATCTCTTAAGCTTTGCCTTCAGAAATTCAGTCTCAGATGAATTTCTCAATCTGTTAGCCCATCCATATACTCTTTTAGCCTATGGAAAGTTTTAGCATTGACATCATTCTGTTGCCAGGAATTTCACAGCTTAGTTTTATCCATATGAAGAATCAGTTTCCTTGTTATGAACATCACGCTTGTTGGTTTATCTCCATGCCTCCTAGCACTTTGAGAAAAGAGTCTACAACAGATCTTTGTTTGTCCTGTCCATGATATATAATAGGCCTTCATGTTATCCACCTAAGTCATCTCCTTTGCAAACTGAAGAGTCTACTCTACATAACCAGTCCTCACAGGGAGGCCATTTTCCACTTAGAATGACTCTGCCCTTTCTGAAATTCTCCCACAGCCTTTTTGATATCCTGAATGCTTCCTTCCAGACACAGATTAGCCATGGATTTACATAGTAGCGTGTTTTGTCAGCTTGCTGAAGTAGTCGAGGTTAAACTAAATTCCAGTTCACTGTGTTGCTGGTGGTGGCTCTGTGTTGAAATCAGTCATAATACAGTATCAGTCAGAATTCTGTTCCAGAATACAGCTGAATACAGTATCATTGTATATGAAGTCTACACTGCTATGTAACTCCACTCACTACACACCTCCTTTAAATTCAGAAGAATTCTGGCCCAGTTACGTATACATGCATATTTATCCAAATATAGAAATGGAAAGGGAGGCGATGAAATTTTGATAACAACTTTACACCTTCGAAATTACCAAGCCCACAAGTTTCATAGGAATCACATAATTGAAAGATACTAGAATAATCAATGCTGCAAGGGACCTCAGGTTGTCTCCAGTCCAATTTCCTTCTCAAGGCAGGGTCAGTTACAAGGTCAGATCAGGTTGTACTATGCTGTATCCCTTCCTACAGTGAAAATGCACAAAAACAGAGTGCGCACCAGACTGTTTTCTTCATTTCTTGAGACTCATGGGTTTTCCTCATAGCTAGAATCTCTCTTTTTTCATTTTATGCCTATTGGATCTCTTGCTCTCATCATGTGCTATTGTGCAGAACACAGCTCCATCTTTTCAAAGGCCTCCCCTAGGTACAGGGGAGCTAGTATTAGGTCCTCCCAAAGTTTATTTTTTCCCGAACGATCCACTCCCAAGGCTGACCAGATTCAGCTCCCTCAGCCTCTCTGGACAGAGAGCCCTGATCACCACAGTGGCTTCTGCTGAACTTGTTCTAATTGCAGAATGTCTTTTCTATATTGGGAAACCAAAACAGGACAAGATGTCGAGATGTGGTTTGATACATGTAGACCAAAGCAGAGGCTGGCTATGCCCTAGGTCCTAGCACTAGATTATATATCATCTATATCCTTCCAATGTTGCAGGACTGGGCATTGGTGCTGCCTGAATTTCACAAAGTTCCTGTCTTCCAGTTCTTCCAATCTGCCCAAGTCCCCTTGGATGGCAGCCCTACTCTTAAGCATGTTGACTTTCTCACTATCCTCCAACTACAAACCTGTTCAGAGTTACTTCCTTCAGTCCAATGATAAAGATGTTAAATAAGGCAGGTCCCAGGATAAACCTCTGCAGTACCCAACCTGTTGTGAGCCTCCAGGCAAAGTATAACCCATCCAGTCATTTTTTACCCATCTTGTTGTCCATCGATCAAAACAAGAGTACTATTGAAGAGTGACGGCAAGCTTGTTAAAGTCAAGTAAATCCTGTTATTTTATCTTAGAAGGCATTTGATTAGTCTGCCATTATTTATTCTTCATAAAGCCATGCTGACTGTTCCCTTTTACCTTCTCCTCCATGTGCCCAGCCTGTAGTTTCCTTAACTGCTCTTCTGAGCTTTTTTCAAAAAAGATGTGATATTTACCTTTTTCTAGTCACTGGGAACATCTATCTGGCCTTCATGACCTCTCAGAGACAAAAGAGGGCAGCCAGTTCCCTCTGCGCCCTTCAGTGGAGGTCACTTCAGACATCTCCACAGTTTACCTTGGCATGAAGTGCCACAGTGACACCAAGGGATAGCCAGAACTGACATTCCCTTCAACACTCCCTGTGCAGAAAGTCTCCCAGGTGCCTCCCCAGGCTTGTTTTATAGCCTTCCTCTTTCAAGCCTAATCAAGTCTGAGTTGGAACCTCCATTAAAATGACTTTTCAGTCTGAAGAGTCATGTCTTAACAATGATTTGTGTTAGAGACATGAGCTATGTCAGATATAGGCAGACACAGCTCAACTTCTTTGAAATTGATTTATCTTTCTAAAATTGGCATAACAGCACAGAGAAGCAGGCATCTTATCAGCTTCTCAGAATACTAAGGTACATTTCTTATTTTAAGTATTTTTGTCAGGTAAGATGTAAATCACTTGTTTCCCTGTATTTTAATACACTAGCTAATGTTTGTATGGGCCTGTGTATTTAGTGCTACAGAAAAGTTCCAAACATCATGGTTTGGGTTTTCAGTTGGTGTTATATTTGTTTGTTTTTTAATAACAATGATTCCTGTAAAACATATTGAGAATAATATACTGTCCTCACAGCCCTGAATGCAGATCACTGTCTTTGTGCTTTGTATCCAAGGACCACACCTACAGTCTTCTCACTTTTTCCAGTTCTCTCCCTGGTGACACTGAAAACAAACAGCATCCTCAGAGCACAGAACTCAAGCCACAGTCATTCGCCTACAGCCCCATGCTAGATTACTGCTTTCCTCACTGTAAATAAGGAAAGAAAGCAATGAATGCTTGTGAGCTCCACAGATTAAAGACTCAAATCAAGTAATTATATTGTGAAATAGCTATATCTTTTATATGTAGCACAGAGAAATGAGACAGGCAATGGGTGGTTGCAGGAAAAGTAAAATGTTGTACAAGAGGAGTGATAATGAGAAAGGAATCCTGCCATCCTACTCCTTACAGCATCAGCTCATAGCAATTATGGGACATCTTCAATAGATTTTCATCAGAAAGGAATGTGACTAGCTATTATAAACACAGTAGCCATAGCAATGTCAGAATGTTTCAGTTATTGAAGAAAGAAAGGAAGAATGAAAGAAGAATGTAAGAATGAAAGAACGAAAGAAAGAAAGAAGGAAAGAAGGAATGAGAAGGCTGTGGTTCCAAATCTGCTCTTGGTAATACACATCCAAACCTCTTGACATGATGTAAATAAGAAAAGAATTTAATCCAATTAGTGTATTTTTTTTTCTTTCAAATGTTCTCAGTGCCTACAATGGTGCTTGCGCTCTCCAAGTTCGTCATTTTCTGTCAGCTAATGATGAGCCAGGCAAAGGACTCTCAGCTACTTCTCAGGCACTCAACAGGTTATTAAATGCCAGAAAATGCCTTTTCTGTCCGTCATTAATACTGAAATAGCAGTTTCTGGTAATAATAGATGAATATCCTTCCAGAATAAGACTGGCCTTTTTACCGCTAATGTACTAGATTGTACTAAACTTTTCCCTAATCTCATGCAATAAGTTTTAGTCACAGAATAATTCACGTCACAGAATTATTTATGTCAGCATATACATCTGAAAATCACCTGATCCAATCCCATAATCAAAATGGTGGGAGCTTAAAAGTTAGCCTGATTTTCTCAAGGCCTTGTCCTGACACATTTTCAACATCTTTGAGGATGGAGATTCCAAAAGCCCTCAGATCAATCATCTTCCTCTGCTTAACCAGTTTCACAATGATTTTCTTTTCCTTGTATTTGGTAATCATTTTCTTTCTTATAATGTGTGACTATTGCCCCTTGTCCTTTTGCTACACACCTCAAAGAGCAGAAAGTCTTGTGCAAAGCCATGCATTAGGATAGTTGAAGATAGCAATGATCTTTTCCTTCCCCAGATGAACAAGCCACACTTCCTCAAACACACTGCATAGCAAGTGCTCTTGCCCCTCACAGTTGTGGTGTCCCTCTGCTGAATTCATTCCAGCACATCACTTTGCTCTGGATGTGGCCTTCCAAGTATCACACAGAGAAGAAAAACACTTCCTATAATCTGCTGGCTTCTTCTTTGCTAAAACAGCCCCAAATGCTCTTAGCTCTCATGGCTGCAAGATCACACTGATAATTCTTGACCAGTCAGTTATTTGCTAGGATCCCCAGGCCTTTCTGTAGAACTGCCACCCACACAGTCAGTTCCCAGCCTAGACTGCTGCACAGGGTTGTTCCATCCCCCTGCTTTGCACTATTCTTTATTTCACTTTGTGAATTTTGCTGGTTGAGATCCATTTTCTGTACTATCATCTCCCGATTTTGATGCCATCTGAAAATTTGCCGAGGCTGCATTTTGTCCCATCATCACAGACACTGGTGAAGATTTTAAGCACTGTCATATGCAACAGGGAAGATATTACATTTTTCACATCCAATTTCTGCCTGTCCCAACTGCCCCCACGTGGCCTGTCCCAGAAGAAAGAAAAAAGACAAAGATGTAGCAGCAAAACTACAGGAACTTCCTGCTTTGCATGTGTGTATCACCATGTAGACTGTGCTATGATTTCATGTATTATGTGACGAAGCTTAACTTACCTAGTTTAGCCAAATGAGGACAACGTCAAGTCAACTCTAAATAGGGGGAATATATCTTCCGACAGTCTGATTTCTTCCTTCCTACTATGCTTTTGCACAATGTTCATGACAGTGGAATGTGCTTGTTCTTTTGGAACCTTTGAGTGAAACTATAAAGCTAATAATAATAATAATAGAAGGTAAGCAGCTCAACCTAAAAGCAAGTTACCCTTACAAGGTGGTTAGATTCATAAATACAGACCACATGTTAACTGGTGAAACAAATGTAATGCTTATTGAGTAGCGTCACCAATAGGAAATTAGAGCATGTTGCCTCATGCTTTATGCATTATATCAGATTTGGAAGAAAGTTTCTAGACACTTTTGTTAGTTCAAAAAAGCCTTGTGACATAGAACACATTCACACTGATGTGTTGGTTAACAATAAGCAAAAAGAGGCTTTTTTAAATAAAGAAAAGTCAAATAATTATGTTTTTAATATTAGGGTCATAATGAACCCAGTGCACTCAATCTTCTCCTCTGAGACTGAATAATGCACCCTATATGTCAGAAAGAAACAACACTTTCCTAGAAAGAACAATCCACCCCATTCCCGTATTGCTGACAACAGCTCTGGAGATTCTCTGCAAGCCATTAGAGCTCTGTCAACATCTTATTCCATTCTGCTTTGCTAGAGTGGATTATTTGACGATACTTGTTATGTAGTCCCACGGATTTAGTCAAGATGTGAATACTTTGATGATTGATGTTAATACCGATGATTTGCATCAGATTCTTTTCTCTTTAACTGCTATACTCTTTAAAAATTAGCTGATTTTCAGCGAAGGAATTCACACCCACTGATTTAATTTGAGAGATGCGCATAGGATAGGGATAAATAAAGCTTAAACTGCCACTCAGTTTCATATCACACTCAAGAAATTCTTCACAGAATAAGTCCAAGCACACCGTACCTACTCCACTCTTCTCTCCCTTCTCCAAGAAGGTATTTAGGGGAAACTCCCAAGACTTAAAAAAAAAAAAAAAAAAAAAAAAAAAAATGCTGCCTTTACATAGCCTGGTGAAGGATAGTGGAAGAAAGACAATTACAGTGATAGGGAGCATGAGAATCCTTTGATAGCTTTTAGAGACTACAGTAATTTACACAAATAGGAAGGTTGCCCAAAATATGGCCAGGACCTCTTCTGCTCTGCATATCTCTAATGAGTTCTGGGTGACTTTAACCTAGAAACCTTGCATTTATGGGAAAATTGCAAAGTGTTGTTCTGTAACAGAACAAATACTCAGAGCTTGCAAGTTATAAGGAGAAGTCTGAAGTTAAGTATTAAAAATAAGCTGTTTTTATAAAAAGCCTTTAAGTATAAAAGTACAAATTTAGAAGAACAGACAGCAAATAGTTCTGGATATTTATTCAATGTTGGAGTCTCCAAAGCCTTTCTCTAAGTGTTCACAAAGCAGTTCTTCAGGGAAGCTATCATTTAGTATGTGCTTCAATGAATTCCTCAGTGTGAGTGATCATTTTCTGACTCTTAATGAAGAGCAAAGATCAACATAAAATGTGAATAGTGCCAAGAATGAGACATATTTGAGCCTCATGCTATGGTTTAGACCTGATGCTAGTATCAGATACACTGTGACTGCTAAGACTGGTGCAAATAGGAGGAGAATTAATCTTGCCCTTTGTCCTAGGCTTTGAAGGGAATGGTGGAGGAACAACTGCTTGAGCAGCCACAACAATCACAGAATCACAGAATCACTAAGGTTGGAAAAGACCTATAAGACCATCCAGTCCAACCATCCACCCATCACCAATGGTTCTCGCTAAACCATATCCCTCAACACAACATCCAAACGTTCCTTGAACACCTCCAGGGTCGGTGACTCCACCACCTCCCTGGGCAGCCCATTCCAGTGCCTGACCACTCTTTCAGAGAAGTAGTATTTCCTAATATCCAGCCTGAATCTTCCCTGGCACAGCTTGAAACCATTCCCTCTAGTCCTATCACCAGTTGCACGAGAGAAGAGGCCGACCCCCAGCTCACTACAACCTCCCTTCAGGTAGTTATAGAGAGCAATAAGGTCTCCCCTGAGACCTGTTCAGTCTTCTCCAGACTGAACAATCCCAGCTCCCTCAGCCACTCCTCATAAGGCCTGTGCTCCAGACCCCTCACCAGCTTTGTTGCCCTTCTTTGAACACGTTCCAGGGCCTCAATGTCTTTCTTGCAGTGAGGGGCCCAGAACTGGACACAGTACTCAAGCTGTGGCCTCACCAGAGCTGAGTATAGGGGGACAATTACTTCCCTGCTCCTGCTGGTCACACTACTTCTGATACAAGCCAGGATGCCATTGGCCTTCTTGGCCACCCAGGCACACTGCTGGCTCATGTTCAGCCGAGTGTCAACCAACACCCCCAGGTCCATTTCCTCTACACAGTCTTCTAGCCACTCACAATTTGAAGTGTCTTTCCTATACGGAAACAGGATGTGGTAAAACCAACAGTGTCCCAAATTGGGAGCTTTAATTCTATTCATCATCAGTGAAATCTCTTTCATTTCCTTTATGAAATGGGATTGTAAATCCTGAATTTGTCTTTCCATGGCTCAAAGAAGCTCTGAATCTTCAGCTGAGCTATTTTCTTCACAGAATACTAATACAACTTGTAACCATTCATCCTGGTTCTGCGCCAGCTTACTTGGCAAATGCATGAATTTAGGCGGCTCCTTTCATCCAATTTGATGCTTTGCCAAGGTTGGTTATTTTTATTATTAACCTTCTGTCATGATTGCTGTACAAAAGTCCAGAAACCTCCTGAGTCTCTGGCAGGGCACTGAGGGAGTCTCTCTGGCAAAGGAATAATAAGGACTCAAAACCAATGGAATTCAAATGACCACAAAGAATAATAAAATACTAAGTGATTAGATTGCTTTAAAAACATTTTGTAGATCTCTTGCATCCAGCAGTGAGAATTTAGTGCTTGCTGACAAAGAATACATTTTGTTATTGTCAGAGTGTTTCTTTGTCCATCCAGAGATGAATTTGGTGCTCCAGCTCCTTTTCCTACAAGACAGGCATATCCTTGCTGAAACAGTTAGAGTTACATCACATCTTTTTTCTTTGATATTTCAGTACACATCAACAAATGACTGAGAATAGTCATGCTCCTATTTAGATGAGAAAGGTCTGGGTGCTCCAAATGAAGAATTTTCTTGACTTTACAATTAATATGCAATTTATACAATTCAGAATCTTGGTTTAAAATATTTGTGCTCTGTTTTCACAATAGGGAGGTAGATACTATTCCCTACTCCAGTTCCAAATGTTTCTTTGGAACTTTTCTATCTCCCCTGCTGAAAGAGACATTAATAGCTCCAAAAGCTGTGATTTGTTTGTGATCAATTTCTTTATTTGTAGTTACACAAGGAGCGTTTTTTTGAACAGAGAATCTGACAACGTATTTTGGATAAAATATGATTCCTCTGAGGAAAACAAGGACAACCAATCTTATGTGACAAAGTTTTATGAGGATACATATTAAGAACTTCCTAAGCAAGCAGTGCTCTGCACAGGTGCCAGCTACATGTTTAGAATCTCATTTATAGCCTCAAATGTTCTTCACATTGGCTTACAAAAAAAATATCAGATGGCCAAGACTAGAATCCTACCTTTTGCAGCCAGGCAGTTCTACCTGGCCTTTGAAACTCTGAAGTGAAGAGAAATATCTACTTGAGAAGACTGGGCCACAGACAGTATTCCTGAGGCACTGTGGTGTTATCTGATCAGCATTTTTCTTTTTAATTTTCAGGATTTATGCTCTATTGGAAAAATCAGTAGAGGATAATCTTAAAGATGAAGAACTACTATTGTCTCAAGGAATTCAAACCCCATACCTTTCTAATTCGTAGCAATTCTTTAAGGTGTTGTGTATAAGGGGAGCATTTTAGGAAGTGTTAGTCAACTAAGGCCAACTTAAGTATCTTATTAATTTCAAAATTCTCTCTGCTGTTAAATTTGCATCAAGCAAAGTACTTGCTCTGCTGGATTAGGTCTTTTCTATCTTATGTTACTTTTAAACAAGAATAATAAAATTTATGGGTAACAGCTTATTAATAACAATATTAACTAAAAGATGCTCTCAAAGTTGACAAATTGAAAGAGCTAGGGGGAATTAATACGGGCTCCCACTGCTCTCAGTCCCTTGTGGGATTTCCTTAATATTTCTCTATTAAAAAAAAAAAAAAACAACTCATCACAAAACATTCTTTATGGGGGAGAGCTACCTCTCACACATATTTCTCACTCCCATAATCACTGTAAGATTCAGTCAACCCTTGTCACACCACTTGGAGAAGGTATTAAATGACACGGCAGCAGATTACGGCCATTAATAAAATCCACTGCACCAGCAGCCTTCCAATGAGAATGTGCCCTGTGGTGATGGGAGAACTGTCAGTAGTAACTAAAAAGGAACAGCAAATCTGCAAAAGGAAACAAATAATCATCTAACCTATGCAGCCTGCAGAAATGGCCTAACTAAAATGATTTAACTAAATAATGCAGTGTTTAACTTTTCTTGGTGAGAAAAGGAAAGCAGAAAGGCAGCCATGCTAAGGATTTGATTTTAGAGTGCTTGCTCAAGGGAACATGATTGTTTGTTATTGCTATGTTTTCTTTATTTTTAGTATTACTGATGGGATTAGTAATTTGCCTGTTAACACTTTTACCAAATTGCACATCAAGATGTTTCATTTGGAAAAGGAAAAAAGGGAGGAGGCAGCAAATAAAGGTGGGACAGGGGTAGAGAAATCCCTATTTTTCTATTTGTTTATTAAGAACTTGGTCCTTTCATGCCATGTACACAGCCAGAACAAATATTTCACTTTCTGTTGGACAAATGGAAATGGAAAGATGGAACAAGTGTGACAACATTAGTTTCTGTCAGGGAGCATTTAATGTACATCAGGCTAGAAAAAGTTTTAAGGAGAGATTTGAAAGAAATAAGGAGATTGAAAAGGAATCACAAAGGTTTATTGGCCATGCAGCACTTACTGCATTAGCACTGGAAAGCCTGGCCTGCTTGAACAACCCAAATAAAATCAATGGGACCATTTGTATGAATTAAGATTGCGTTATGTGGCACAGATACTGCACACAACTGTATGTTCTTCACTGAGTTATTTAGGTTATCTCCTGCTTTGGTATAAAGTCACACAAAGTCTGCCTAACGTTTGAGGAATGAGGGAGACTTGTTTGAGAGTACATTGAGATAATCTCAGTGGCCATGATGTTCAGTGGAGCTGGGGCAAAACATTGCTTTATATCCTGATTTTCAGCAATAAAATTCAACAGTGTTTTGCCACCAACATTTCCAAGAATTAAATCAGTCTGAGGGGTGGTTGAAGGATGAGGAAGGGTGGGGGAGGGCTAAGCAGGCCTCTTTCTCACAGTGTCTGTCTATGCATGCTTATTTTGGCCTTCATCGTACCTGAGTCAGGAACAGTGAAAGCTAAAACAGTGATACTCCACCAAACCTTCTGTCTTCACTGACCTCCAGCAACACGCACAGAGCTCCCCTGCGCAGGAGGTGCTGACCTTCTGCAGCCACCCAAAAGAAGGAAGTGATGGAGCAATGCATCAAGTCTGCTCTGAAGCTGTAAATGTCACTCTATAATGTGTATAAAAAAATCCTTTTATTTACCTTATTTTTTGGCAAGCAAAAGGGAGAGAGATATAACAGGAAGAAACACTGCAGATAAGCCTGAGAGTCACATTTTCTGTTGATCTAAATCACTGTCATTCCAGTTGCCTTCATCGGAGACACCGCAATTTACACAGGTTGAGGATCTTGCCCTGCATTTCCAGGAATTAAAAAAGAATGGGCAGCTCGAAACTTCATTCAGTTGTTCTCGTGTTGTAGCTCTATTCTGTTCTCTTAGGGGGAGGAGTATGGCTTTATATACAGTCTGTATCTTGATATATGGTCATCATTAATCGTCTTTTGGTACATAATGAATCTCTTATTAATAGATGAACTTCCCAGCTGTAAATGTCAGGATAAATTGATTGGCCAGCTGGTACTTTGGAGATACAGTATTTCTCTAAAGTATGCAAAGCTTGAAGTGGGGGAGGGGGAAAGGAAAATCGTTTTGTTTTAACCAGGACTCAGCGTAGCTTAGTACAAAAAGGATTGATAACAGAACTAATCAGATTAATTAATCTAGGTTATGGAAAAAAAAAAACCAAACATTTTCCTTTAACTGTGGGTTCTGACTTGCAAAACATTTCCTCTCCTCCTTCCCTCAGCAGACACACAGTGGATGTACCTTTGGTTTACTTTCCCATATTTTATAAAAAATGTATTAGCTGAAGCAGTAACAGGCAGGCTGCCATCTGCTGGCTGCTGCTATGTGGAATAATCCAATTAGCCGAGGCAATTGCATTAACTTGAGAGAAGTGTGCTGTATGCTGACATTGATTCAGACATTTCAGAGGTTACTATAGCAAATCAAAGTACATTTGGAAAAACAGAACAAATAAATCAAAATGATCAAAATCCAATCTGGATACAGACTTTAGGATATACCTTTATTCACACTGCAATTCATTGTCAGACTGACGGTCGTCTCTGCAATCCTGATCAAAGAACTTGGGTTTGCTTGCCAGAAAACAAGACTGAACCTGACACCCTGTGCCCTTAGCGGGAGTCCTTCTCAAAATTGCATTTGCTTTAGAAGCTCGAAGGGGAAGTGATGGGGGAAGGAGAGAGGCTGGATTTCTGACATTCTTTCTTTATGAATCAGTAGATAGTGCTTCCGGAGATGGGAATGTTTCCTCTTGGACTGACTCCATCTCCTTTTTTGGTCCGCAAATCCTTGAGGTTAATGGTTGGGGCTGGAGAAGTTGGAGCACAAGGCAGTGCTTTGAATATGAAAAGAGGAATTTGCACAATATGGGTGCATTAGTCATTTGCAGTTCACTAATTAACTGTTTTATGTTAATGCTAATGCTCCACGTAAGTAAAGTAAATTAACACTATAACATAAGAGAACCAATTAATGGAATATATAACATTTGTAGCTATAATAAAACTGATTTCATTCCACGCACACAGAAAGTGCCTATTTAGGTCTCTGAAATAAATGAGGAGCTTGCTGAGACCTTGCTGCTCTAAGTAACACCAAGGACAGACTCACATGACATAATATTGTTGCCATAGTAACAGGGATGTGCACCAGTGGAATCATGCCCATATATCATTAATTTAGTGCTCTGCTAAACACAAAATAATGCCTCTCCTAATTATATTTTGCCTTTAATTCTTAAGAATGCAATGTCACTATTACCTAGAGTCAACAGGATGAAATTTGAAGTGCAATGGCTATCTGACCCCCTATCTTTCAGAACATAGAGCTTGTTATACATTGTCTTGAACTTAAAGAAAAAAAAAAGAAAAGAAAAAAAAAAAGAAAATAGGGGAGGAGGGGGGGGAAGGAATGCATAGCCATAACTCTTCCACATCCACCAGTCTCCCCTAATTGTCCTAAATATGCCACTGAGGGAGCTAATTGGATGTGTGCCATTTGGCAGCACCTTCTTTACAGTCTTCCTGAGGCTCTGTGATATCAGCCACTTCCCAAAGCTTGGAGGCTTAGCTTGATTTAGAACTGCATCTGGTGCTTTTGGGAAACACACTCGATATCAGCAATCACACTGCACACACATAACTTCCCGAATATCGTATCCATACCCAGAATACTCATATCAGCAGCCAAAAAAAAAAAAAAAAAAAAAAGGAAAAAAAGTAATGAAAAAAGCTATGAGTAAATTTACTGACGAGAAAACACTGATGCCAGTGAATCCACGGGATGATTTCAAGTGTTAGTAATGTCATTAAGTCACCTTAGAAGAAGTCACCCTGGTTGCCCAGAAAAGCTCTGGATGTCCCATTCCCTAGAGGTGATCAAAGCCAGGTTGGTAGCAGCCCTGCTCAAGCCATTCTGTGATCCTATGATTCTAATGTAAAGATAGGCTACTTTTATGACATGGAGTGCTTCATTTGGGTGATACATAGTTCCAGAGGATCTGCTAGATCCAGTAGGCTGCTCCCAACCCTGGCTTGTGTCACTTTCTCATTCATTCAGGTACTTCAGCGCGTCCAGTGGAAGCCCACCATGTGATCTTGCTGAAGGCAAAAGCACAGCTCATTTTTATTAATACTTCACTGTGAAAATACCTTAGAGTCATATTGTTTTATTTTCTTATAGCTTGATACCGAAGGACACTACATTGTCTCTTTATAAGCAGGTTTGCATGATCTGCTTGCTTATTTTAAACCTTGGCTTCTGACTTGCAGAAGAAGGTAGCAGAACCAGGCAGAATGATGGACTAAATTCATAACTGGTTTCTTTGGGCGGAAGGGAAATCACCAAGAACCTGCAGCTCCCCAATGTGCTTTCCTAACCATCCAGTCTGTCCAATCCATTTTGCAGGACAGATGGTGAGTGAAACTCTCCCTGTTGCCATCTTGTGATATTCCCCATACATAGATGTATATACATTTTGTTTGATTTTCTGCTTCTTCCACCTGGAATAGTGGGTTTAGGGGACTTCACCCTCCCTACCCCCCCACTACTCCCCCTGTCTACGTATCACTTTGTCTTTTTTTAAAAAGTGGTGAAATCCAGTTTTATTATAGTATTCTTCCCTAAAATAAACTCAGTTCCCAGCCTGAGTTCACTGCATGGATCTCCTGAGATGAGGACATAATTACCAGTGCATTTGTTCTACCAACTCAAGTTCTATTTTTAGCCCATTTTAAACTCATAGGAGATTCTTTCTTTCTTTTTCTTTTTTCTTTCTTTTTCTTTTTTTTTCTTTCTTTTTTTTTCTTTTTCTTTTTTTCTTTTTTCCTGAAAAGACAACGTAATTTGTATTCCGTTTTCCTAGTTATTGTTCTGGGGGCGTTTTTCTCCAGCTGATGCTGACGGCCCTAACAAGGCTGTTTCCCACGCCCGCCCATTCCGAGTCCCACACTGACACCCAGCGGAGCCGCCCCGGTCCCGCAGCCCCGCATCAGCGGTGCTGAGCGAGCGCTCCGTCCCCTGCTGCTGCGCCCTGCAAAAATCGCAGACATGCTGAAGAAAACCAGAAGGCAAAGGCTGGGACTGACGCTGTTATTCTCTCTAGGCAACCAAAAGCATCACTTCTATAGCTCTGTCTGATTAGAAATATGTTCTCTTAGACAAGGACTCGTGTCATTCACAGCACTATAAATAAGAGCTATATGCATGAATGAGTAGGAAACTGTCTCTAGACCTCTAAATGAAAATCTTCTGCTGGCAAATGTTATATAAATTTAATGTAGCATGCTGTTACGTTGGATGATTCTTTCCATTGTATATAGGTTAGACACAGCATGTGACAGAGCAAAGTAGCATGTTCTGTTTTCATCCTCTTCTAAATTTGATTACTCTAGCTTTTATATTATTGAGGCAGAACAGGCACCTGATTTATAATTTGATATTAAAAGGGAAATTAGTCTTACCCTTGGTCTTAAATAGCACTTACTTTTAGCCTCTGCTTCTTCCAGACAGAAGCCTTCTGACAGATCTGGGATTTCAGGATGGATTTGCCTAAAATAACCCCTGATTTAATAAATCTGCAGCAGGAATAATCAGCAGCAAGAATAGGACACATACTGTACTTTGGAACAGACCTCCCAATAACTGTCTAGCTCCACTGCTGTCAGTGGAGATATTTGCTTCTTTTGTCTAAGGATTCGGTTTTATGTTTCTTGAGTTGGATCCTGTCAGGGGTAGGAAGAAGGAACAGGTGCAGCTTTATTTTTCTTGTCTAAATGCAGGGACTGTACCTGAATCTGCCCAGCTCTTTGTGAAGGACAGGCTTGCTATCACTGATCCCCAAGAAGAACATAAGGTTTGCAAAGTTCAGTATTAGTAATGATGTCCCCTGAACATCCCCAAATCCCCTTATAATGCTAAGCCAGGCTGTAAGACCATTTGTACTCAGCCTCTCATAAAACATCTTCTGCGGCTACTTTTGCCTTTATTAAAGTCTTTTTCTTCTTTAAGGAAGGCACAGTTAAGCATGGTTACAGCACATCATCTATCTTCCATCAGTCTGTGCTGGACGTGTCCTGAACAACAGAGACCTGGAATCTGCTGGGTGCAATTCCTGTGCAGCAAGAAAGGAACTCAGCCACTGAGGAATATACTGCAAACAGAACAAAGCAGAATTTTATGCTCAGTTTTTCATAATTTAGAAGTGCATGATAGAGAGGCAATTAATAATGCTGTTTATTGTGATTGTTTAGGCAAAAGTGACAGCAATAAGCACTTAGTGACAGATCAGCCACAGTGTGGAGAAGCTGAACATATTGTTCTCTTGGAATGAGAGGTTAGACAAGATCAAAGGAGACAAAGGGACAACTGCCATAAATCTGCAAATCTTCAAATTGTGCCACCATACACAAGTTTTGCCTTGGTGTGTGCCACATTCTTCTCATTATTTCTGCACCCAGCCAAGACCTTATAGAGCGATGGTGAATTTTATCCTAGAGTACAATGTAATTTCTGGACCTTATGTACACCAGAACACTCAGTTCAAAAGACATGAAGATGAACAGTGGCTTTCATTTTCTTCTTGTAATGTCATGATAATCCCAGGGTTGTATAGATCAATGCACAGATTATGTGTCTCTGAGTGTTTTGCTGCTGGTCAGAAACTGAGTTATCCTTTACCATTACAGACAGGGAAGGACATTATCATCCAGTTGCAAATATGCTTTCAAAAGAAAGAGAAGTTCAGCTTTTCAAATTACATGCCCTCTGCAAATTACTGCCTTAACTGTAATTAGGAACGTGCCTTTAAATATAAATAAAACGTACTGTTAATAAAACAAACAAAAACCAAAACCAACAGTATTTCACTCTGACATTTGGCAGGGCACTTTGTGAGAGCCTGATTAGGTTTCTTTCTACTTAAACTGAAAAATGAATCAGATCCATGCCATTAAATACTGACTCACTGAAACAAACTGGCCACTGGGACCTGAACGTTTCCTGTTGTAACCAGATGTACAACGGCATCATATGCTGCATCACTCCATGTGAAAATTATCTGCCTCTTTTCATAACATGATGTAGATTATTTTATTTTACTACATAGCTTAGCCCTTCTATACAGAACACCTGTTAATTGCCACTAAAAGTGAGCATCACTGACAGATATGTCTCTCTCCTCATTGTGAAACACGGGGGGTACTGCATGAATGCCTCTTAATGGCTGCTGTTCACAAATACTCTTTTTAAGCCTGTTACAGCATCCTGTAAAGTCATTGGAAGTCCTTCCCTAAATTTCCGTGGGAGCTGGATGACATCGTTAATTCAAAAATTACAAAAGCAGCTGGAATTTGAGATGAGCCCTCAGATTGAGATCTACAAAAGCCTGGGATAATATAAAACTACAGTATCTGAGGAAGCGTAGCATGGGATTTTCATGGGGTTTTATTGTGTAGTATTTCCCCTAGGAACTTACAGCAAATTACTGAAATATGACATAGGGTTTTAGCAGCATTTCATATTCTGAACATTTCTAGATCTCAAATAAAATAATGTGACATTAAACAGACATGATGTCTTTTACTGGATGGTCTTACAGTGCTTTAGAAACAATAATTAAGCTTGCAAGGCATTTAAGTGCTGCTACAGATGGTCAGTAAGGCACAAAAACATTTCCAAGGTCATTCAATAAATCAGTGACAGCAATAAAGCCAAACCCCAGGAGCCCCTCTTGCCCCACTGTTCAAAACACTGCAACCAAATGCGGAACCAGCTTGTATCTCTCCTCCATGATCTCACTATTCCATGCATGTTTTTTTTTCCCCTTTCCTGGATTTTTGTTTTTTTGTGAGTGTTGGGTATTTGGCTATACATAGCAGGCAGGCTAATCTGCTGATGTAAATTGGCTGGGTTTGATTGACTTCTGTGCACTGCATCATGTGCAAGAGCAACATTTGCATTTAGCTTTGATATAGGATGTTGTGAAATATGACAGCTTGATGCAACTGGCTGCAGTCATCCTCAGGAACTGCAGGTCTAATTTAAAAGACATTGTCACTGACTTCATTGGAGCTATGATGGTTGTAACTAGTTGAGGATCTGACCCAGAAATCTCATAAAATCTTTGAAAATAGAGAAGAAGGTAGGAGTTCATGGAACAAGGATGACTGATATATCACAAATCCTATTTGGACACTTTCTACATTCAACAGGCTGTTTAACTGTTGAAGGATTTGGCATACAAATACACAGGATTATTGCTTTTATTGAGATAAATGCACAGACAAACATAAACTGAGATTCGGGGACTTCAAAGAAGCCAGGAGCAAATAACTATTTGGTACTACATCTTTCATTTTGCGCTCTGAAGTCGATCTTCCACTGCCTAGTTATGAGAACATTCTCATCATCTATAATAAATGCTTCATTTAAAACAGTAGACAACATTTAGAAGGGAGGGAAAAAGGCTGAGAGTTGCTGCTGATCTTTCCTGTAGCCACAGAACAACGTGACAGTAGTGGAGCAGGGTTTTGACTTCAGCGTTCCTCTAACCTCCATCCGACATTTGCCCTTCTAGAGCTTGGGCTCCTCATTTAGGAGGCATGTATTTCATGACATACTATCGAAACAAGTCATCGTTACTCAGGGAGAGATAATGGGACTGGAATTTACAAATACCAGAACCTTTGCCATGTTTGATCATCAGCATGAAACTCTGTCTGCCGCCTACATCCAGATTTCCTCAAACTCAGAGCTTTTCCACTAAGTATAATTGCACAGCCTAGTAAGTCAGCATTTCCAGGTCAGCTACCTGCGACGCTGACTAAACCCTCATTCACCTTCCTTTTACAAAAAAGAAATGGAATGTCTTTCTGAATTTATTATAGACATTACTCGGACATCTATTCTTGCCTTTAAACTCAAACCAAAAATATTTAAAGATTGCTTTTAAAAAGAGGAAGACTACAGAAAGATTATGGCCTTTCACATGTGTTTAAAAGCTATAAAAATACTTTCTCTGACTTATGATCAATATATAGTATTTGGCCATATTCAAAAGGGTGAGAGAAGATGCCTGGACAGTAACCAAAATGTTATCTCATTCTCTGACTATTTTAAAATATTAATTAGGGTGAACCTAAGCTTGTGAAATTGACTAATTCTTTTGGAACTTTAATCACAATTTATAACATGGGCATTGCATGCTAATGAGCAAGAAACAGCATCACTGTTCTAAAGTACCTGAGGACAACTACAGTAACATGGAACTGACTCATCTCAATGGAGACTTATAAGACAGACCGGAAAAAAATCCAGAAGGCATGTGATAATGATGTAAAAAAACGTTTTCTTCTTGAAGAATTATATTCTATTAAAGTCCTTGTTATGTTCTTAACACCTCATTCAGAGAAAACAGAGTGAGTTCTTCCACTCTGAAGCCCCTTGACCTTGTTATGCTAGGAAACTTTCATATTTGAAAAACCAAGAACCTCTTTTAACGAATTTGCTGCTCAGTACATCAGGACTGCTAATACTGCTAATGTAGACGGCTGTGAGGCAGTAGACTCCAGTTAAAACTGGGAGTATATGCAGGGTTAACCATAAGGAGGTTGTTCACTGGAAAAGGACTATCCTTATGCTTATTACCATTTTACTTGAAATATATTGCCACATCTGTGGATGTGATATGTGATTCAGGACAATACATGTTTTCTGAAATGGAATGCCCCTTTTAATTCTCCCTTTTCAGTCAGATTGTTGACTCTAGATGCTGTGGGAAAAGAATTCTTGTAGTGATTTCAGCAAGCACCCAGCATCCATGTAAACATTTATCCTCCTACAGCGGCTGACACTATTTTTTTATAAACATTTCCATGTCTTTAATTTTCTTTGGTTATTCAGACTCATTTGATTTTCCCATTTCCTCTGACACTGCAGTCGCTGTTTTTGTAGTCAGCAGTTTCATTTGATTTGAGGGGGAAATGCTCTCAGTCTTTGGGGTATCATTCTTGGATTTAGATTTCACAATGTATAATCTGAACTGAGCTTATTTCTTTATATCTTTGCAACAGAATTTCACTCAGTCTTAAAGGGCACAATCTGCTAAAACAGCAGCAGAGCTGCGTTAACAAATTCAATCTGAAGACTTGATCTCTAAACATGTTGCTTAAAAACTAGAGTTAATTTATTTGAATAATAGAGGTAAGCTCTCTGGTTAAATCTTAGGAATTGAACGGAGAGGCTCAGCAAGGATTCTGCATATGTATATGAATATATTAGTGTGGTAAGAGTGAAAGATTCAAAGACATTTTGCTTATTGTGAGAAATAAGTCCTGTAGAATTATCATTCCTTTTAAAGTCAAGCAGTTTTTGCTATGTTCCCAAGCTAAACTGTTGAGTTGTGTGTATTCAGTAGATATAAATGGCTTTCCAAAATAAAGAACAGCTGAGAAAAATCATGAACATACAGAACCGTAGGAAGCTTTTAAATAATAATTGGTCTAGGCATAAAGTCAGATCTATACTTGTTTGCTTGAATGTTAGTCAAACAAGGAAGTAATAAATGATGGCTAGTCCACAACTATAATGTGAATCATGACCAACTGTGTGTTTGAAGAACTTCATTATGCACAACAGTATACTGGGGATTTTTCACTATGTCATGATAAATGTGATGCTTATTTGCCTTCCCTCCTGTCTTTGATCTATATTGACTTCACTCCGCTGGAAGTAAATTTGCATTTGGCATATGGCTAATAATGAATGGTCATCAAACCTTAATTATCACCTGAACCTTAATCATCATCTGTTTATAGTAAACTCTTTTGGACAAAGCAGTGTCTAAAGTCTAGAATGTGCCAATATTTCAAATTCAAAGATTTGATTTAGATTTTAAAGTGTTGATATCTGCTGCTAAGTAAAAGGGAAGGGAAGAAAAGGGAAGGGAAATTGGTAGTTCAGTATTTAGTAGAGAGGGAAAGAGGAAGAGACCATGATGTAGAGAAGAGGCATTTAGAAGAAATTCATGAGCTCCTGGAGGTATCTTCCTACTGTTCAAAAGCTTAAAATAAAATTGTGGGCAATAAGGCAAGAAAATGTTTAGAAGTATTTTATCACTTCTGGCAGAAGTTGTGAATGCCTGGTTTGAAAATGGTATAACTTGCTTGAATCTAGTGAAAAAAATAATAGAAAAATAACACTTCCCAAATATGTGTGTCATAAAGGCCAATTAGGGTCAGACTCAAATTCAGAAGTTAGGCTCTATATCCTCTACTTGTCAATATCCATGATAGATGCTAATAGTTAGTTAGTCAGATGAATCCAAACCAAGGTGCTGAATGCCTGTGAGCCAAATCTTTGTGGCCTAAACACAGCATCCAGTCAAAAGCCCAGAAGCAAGAGGAACCCTGCCAGGTCTGGAACAGTATGGACTCTCTGTTTGAAATGTCTCAGTGATGATAAGAAGTGAAAATAATTCATCTGTTAATAAAAATGAATAGGAAGTTGCCTATCCCTCTGAACTACATTGCAAATCTAAACCAACATTTCCTCCCAACATTAAATGCTTATAATGTTATACATTAAGAAGATCTCTTCCTTGATTTTTATTTCTTTTTTTTAATCCAGATAGTCTAGATGTTTTTGATCTGGTCATATTCTGGAAAACATATGAAATGCATGATCTATGCATTTCATAATACTTCTGTGAGGTATTCAGTTTAGGCTCAGTATTTTTATCTTCCTCCTTCAAAGAGGCTTAAGAAAATCTTTCTTTCTGATGCCCCACAAGTCTCCATGACCTCAACTGCACCACAAGAATCATGATTATAAGTCAGGTTATATCAGTTGTAATTACTTCCCGGGGACAGGAAAAAATGAAGGCTCAGCTCTTTCTAGTTTGCTACCCACCCAGAAACTTGGTGGGGAGTAATGAGCAGTAGGTGTGGGGGCAAGGACTTTTCTCCAACTCGGCACCTGCCTGTAGTCTCAACATTTAAGTTCTATTAAATGATCATTTAACAGTTCTGTACTCCCAGAAACACATATGCACACTTTTAATGCTAGTGCTTTAAGGACTGACATAGGAACGTCAGTCTCATCCACAGCCCTTTCCCTGGGAAGCACAGAAGTAGGTGCTTCACACAACACAGAAGAAATATAATCCCTGATGAATGTATCTAGAGTAATGACAAAGAATGTCATAAACTCATGTCAAGAAGCTTATTAAATCTTTCAGAATTCATATTAGCATTCACTACTATGAATGGGGATAATTCTTGGGAATTATATAAACATTCAGCTACCTCTTCATCTCACTAAGTCTTCAGCCTTAACAGCATCCTTCGCAAAAACCTTTGATACTTATTTGCTCTGTTCAACAATGTATTTCTTTTTATCTATTTTGAATTTAACACTTTCTAATTTCATAGAAGTCCCCATATTCTTGTGTTAAGAGACAGATGTTCCTTATCTACCTCTTCTATACTGTTTATTATTTTGCATATTTTTATCACATTCTCTTATTCACTCTTTTTTTCTCCCAGTGTTTTCAGTTTCCCTTATACGAGTTTTTCCACTGCTGTATTCATTGTATACATGAAGATGAGAAATGAAATAATTTTAAAATAGTTAAATCAGATAGAATGGCTGAAGCTTACCAAAAAAAAAAAAAAAAAAAAAAAAAAAAAA